>VZRR01005855.1:33323-95003 GCA_013398015.1 Oreocharis arfaki
AAGAAGGCGCCGGAGCCGGCCAAGCAGCCCCCGCAGCAGGCGCGCTCGGGAGTCGGCCGGGAGAAGCCGCGGGAGGTGGGCAGGGAGCCCGGCGCCGGCAAGGAGGCGGCGCAGCGGCCCGGCCCCGGCTCCGGCCCCGGGTGCGGGTCGGGGCCGGCGGCGCTGGTGCCCGCGGGCCGGCAGCAGCACTGCACGCAGGTGCGGACCCGGCGGCTGATGAAGGAGCTGCAGGACATCGCGCGGCTCAGCGACCGCTTCATCTCGGTGGAGCTGGTGGACGAGAGCCTCTTCGACTGGAACGTGAAGCTGCACCAGGTGGACAAGGACTCGGTGCTGTGGCAGGACATGAAGGAGACCAACACGGAGTACATCCTGCTCAACCTCACCTTCCCCGACAACTTCCCCTTCTCGCCGCCCTTCATGAGGGTGCTCAGCCCCCGCCTGGAGAACGGCTACGTCCTGGACGGCGGGGCCATCTGCATGGAGCTGCTCACGCCCCGCGGCTGGTCCAGCGCCTACACCGTGGAGGCCGTCATGAGGCAGTTCGCCGCCAGCCTGGTCAAGGGGCAGGTAGGGTTCCCTGCTCGGGGAGGAGCACACGCATCCATCGCTCGGGGTGCGGGTCCGAGCGGTGTATTAAATTTTCTGCCAAAGACGGCCAGCCCGCGGCTGACCGCGGCCCGGCCCGGTCTCCCGGGGGACCTGGTGTCACCGGTGGGGCGAAGGCAGGGACTCACGTGTTTGGCTCCGGGGTCCCTTCTCGGGCAGGTGCGGCAGAGATGCGGGGCAGCTTGGAGGGACGGGGAGCACATGCATCCATCGTGTCCTCCTGCCCGGCTTTTGTCCCTGTGCTTGGCTCTGTCGCCTGTGGCACACCAAGATATCGTGCCCATTACCCCTGATGGGCACATCCCTCGCCCCACAGCAAAAGTGGGCTCTCCGGGCTCCTGTGGGGTTTGGGGTTGGAGCCTCGTGCCCTTCACCAGCCAGTCGGCCATACTCGCTGGTCTCTTGCGTGCAGTGCTGCCGCTGGCGGAGGGCGCGACGCTGGAGCTGCTGCCCCCAGGTCTTTGTCTGTGCTGTCCCGCATAGCATTCCTCCGGGGACAAGGGGCGACCCCGGCTTTGGGGCTTGGCACACCGCGCTGAGGTGTGTCGCGGGGTCGCAGCGGGAATCGCTGCCCGAGCTGCTGGCAAACTTGTGCAGGTTTCAAATCGTCCGGCCCTAAAAGAACAAGTAATTTGGGCTAGGTACTGCAGCTGCAGCAGCCAGACGGTTCCTGCTACCTCTCCTCATCAAAGGAGGTGATCGGCTCTCCCGGCTGAGGATCTCGTCTGAGCTGAATCGGTGCATTTTATGCGGCTTCCCCCCCCACCATTTTCTTCTGTAGAATATCTGTAGAAGTATTTCATAAGCCGTTTTTAATAAATGGGCAAATAGTGCTGGTAGGCAGTACTTCTTTATGGTTGTTATAGTGGGCAGTGCACACATGGCTCTGACCGGGTGGTTTTCCTGTTCGTGAATGCCCTTGAACTCAGGGGACGTGCACAGCTCCGTGACTGTCAGTAAATGATACTAAGTAACTTCTTAAATTTGTATCTTGGCAAGGACCTGGGGAAAGAATAAATAATAACATACTTTTTATTTGCTTAAAGATGGGGTTACTCCTGTTTGCGTCTATGGACAGAAGTAAAGGCTTGTTTTTTCTTAATTTCTGGAAATTAATTTTGATTCTTCAACAGGCTCTTTTGTAAGTGGCTTTTCCTCCTTTTAAGCTATTTGATTTGGGCCTACCTCTCCTTTTTTTAATCAGATAGTATTTTTCTCTGCACTTAATTTCAAGAGGTCAAGTTTCCTAGGTCACCTTGGGATATAAAAAACCATCTACCAGGAAAAAAAAAATTAATTAGCACAGAGCCTGGGGTACATTGAAGTTCTGTAACTGCTCTTGCTGCGTCTCACTGTTTGTTAACCTGTCTCTTTTTAGAGAGGTCATAGTTCTCGTTATTTGTTACAAGAATTTAAAAGGACAATGGTAAATTCTCTCATTTTTTCACAATTCAGCCTGTTTCTGCAGTGTTGAATTTTAAAGCGGTTAAATGAGTATTTACTGGGATCATAAAATGGCTCAGTGAAGAGAAGCACTGAATTGTTTTATTAGTAATAAATTCTCAGCTATATAATCTGACAATTTTCTTCCCTAAACCACTTAAGAGATTTCCAGAAAGTAGTAGCAGTTTTTGATTACCAGAGGATGTTTATGTGTGCATCATTAATAAACACACTTAAAAAGCGAGAGTTTCAATAACATTCTTCCAGAAGTTTGCAAAGTCAATTACAGCAAAAAGAGAACTGGGATTAAAAAAAATGGCAGAAATAAACTGCTGACAGTAACTTAGTAGTTAAATAGATATAACATGGCACGCACGTTTCAACCTCTCAGATTGCTCATTCCAAGTGGAAAGGCTATTAGGCAGTACGGTCAATAAATTTATTTTCTGGGTTAGAGAGATGTTGCCTGTGATGGATTTGCCGGCCTGTCACCGTATCTGGGCTCTGTGTCATGGGAGCCACGTTTCTGTAATTGCACTCCCCTCGTTATGTAATCCCCGCTCCATTGCATAATAGGGCTCAAAATACGCCTGGCGCTCCCCTATCTCTGTTTCATTTTACAGGTGATCTACTTTTGACCATTTAGTTTTTAAAAATAAAAACGGAGCCGGCAGAGCGTCGAGGGCTGAGGTGCTGCATTCCCCAGCGCTGCGTGGCCAGGTTTGGGTGACTCCTGCCGTGCCATGGGCAGTCCTGGTGCCTGCAAGGAGCAGTCCCGAACAAACAGCCACGGCTGTCACCAGGTTAATTGTGTAATTTCTGTAAGCAGCCTGCAACCTGCAATAGCATGAAATATTCAAGATGCTGTTCATCAGCAAGGCTGGAAGGGTGAGGGCCATTCTCCATCGCCTTAGAATGAACCTGCCTGAGCAAATGGCAGCAGCCATCAGGCTGAGGGGAAGATGAGGCACTGCTGCCACCAGTGAGGCAAAGGGACCTTCCAGAGAAATGTCACTGGTTCCCAGCGCCATGACTGAGCATGAAATCATTGTGAATACTCCAGCCTGTGACGCATCCAAGAGTGCGCCTGGCAGTCTGAGTGGGCAAGGCTGAAAGTTCCACTGGCACACCTTCTTCCTTGGGGCAGTTCAAGGGATAGAACCAAGGTGGCTCATTTTGTGAGACATTTTTCGTCAGTCCCATTTTGCTGAGCCAACTGTGGCACTGTCATTCTCTGCTGGTTCTTCAGAGAGAAACAGCAGTTCTTGATCTGCTGGTAGAGCTAATAGTAACTGTGAGTGTGTATGACCTTCTGTTTTTTGACAAAGTGACCCAAAAACAGATAAAATTAACTTTGAAAATATATTTTCAGGCAGTTAAGATTCTTGACAAACTCAGATTTTTTTCATGGATTTCACAGACCTTTTAGCAGAGTAGAAGAGAAATTGAGATGAGTCGTTCTGACACCTCATGGGATGTCACTAAGGACTTGTGTCTGTATGGAGACTTAAATGTGCAACAGAGAAATTTAGAGTTAGCACTTTCCTGTTGCTTTTTTGCATTGCCATTGTATGTGGGGAAACCTGTGTCCAAGCTCCTAAGCCTGAGCATGTGTCCCAGGGCTTGGATTTTAAAGCAGGGTGGCTGTTTCTCTAGATTTCACCAAGCAGGAACCATACACTTCAGGTGACCTTGCTTGAGAGATGCCCTACCTTACAGGATGCACACCCTAGCTTCCTATCATGGATCTAGCATTGCATTTTTAGATTTTTTTTGTCTGCAAATAAAAATGTTTAAAATGGAAGAGCAATGACTTTTGTTTGAATATAACAATTCAGCAGTCCCAAATTTAACTTTTTTTTTCCCCTCAGTTTTCAAGGAAAAAATGTTAATTAGCAAACAAGTTGGGGTTTGTTTGGTTGGTTGCTTCAGCTATTCAGCTGAGAAAATCAATTATTCACACAGCTCTAGTCAGTATCTTGAGGGGAATTCTCAGTACATCAAAGGCCGAAGACTGTTTATCTGTCTGGGATCCAGAATCCTATTTTAAAAAACTTGGTGTTGTCCTTAACTCAACTGTAGCCTTGCTTTTAAAGGGATGACTTTGTACTTGCTTCCTGCACAGTCAGCTGCTTGCTGGCTCCTGTCATCACAGGCAAGAGCTTGGCCCTGCTGAACCGGTGACACAGTCGCTGTGAGCAGCCGCTGCGGAGCTGGGGTGCCAGCCAAGGAGGTGGGGTGATGCTAATGAAATAATTTAAATACCAGTTGTTTATCATCCTGGAGGCAACCCTTTGACATGTCTGTCTAGGCAGAGCTTTCCTTTTCTGTCTCTCTGTGTCTGTCCAGGCTGTGGAAGTGGCCCTTGCAGTATTAACTCCTTCTTAGCCCTTTAAAAAGATTTATTGATAATTACAGAGAGAGATTTGAAAGTTAGTCAGTTGCTCTCCACTCCCAGATAATGGTGTCATTGTCACAATTATATCAATAATTGAAGGAAGGAAAGAAGGGGGAATGGTACCAGTTGTAGGAGAGGGATGTCACAGCAAGAGGTTCATCATGGCTCTCCTTGAGCGACAACACGCATGGATGAGACCAGTGCCCATGTTTCAGGGAGGAGTTGTCTCTCTCATTTGAAAACAGGGTAGGTGACATGGTCCCAAAGGAAAAGGAGCAGACTTTGGCAAAAGTCGGAGGGGGCTTTGTGTCTTCTAATAGATGTGTTGTTTCTCACTGGATGGAATGATTTGCTGCTGGTTTGGTGGATGTTTAAAAGAGGACAAAGCTGTCTATACCAGTGTCCAAATAATGCATCAGGATTTATTTTTTTTGAGGGGGAGCAACAAACAGAGCTGCACTTGATGCCTTGGGGACTTTTGATGTAAGCTTGTGGTACTGCTGACCTGTAGATGCCTTGTCCTCTTTTTCACAAGACCCTTGTTCTCTCCATGGAAGCTGGGGACAGAACTGCCAGCCAAAGGCAGCTGTCAGGTAACTGCCAGCTCTGCAGATTGTCATGAAAAAAGGTCTTCGTTTTGAGGGAAATACTCTCTTATTTTTCCAGTGAATAGGAGGAACATAAAATTTTTTCCAGGATTCTTGCAGGGAATAGAAGAAACATAAAAATTTTGCCAGGACATATTACAATAGGAACAGGGTACCCCTAACTCTGAGTATTCTTGCTGTTGTGGGCTTCTATATAATGATTTAAATAAAAATCAGAAGATATTTTGTAGTTAAGCTTTAGTTTTGTACTGGAAAAAATCCTGAATTCAAATAAAAGTTGTTGGTGTCTAGTACTAGGATCCTTCATATCATGACATTAGAAATACCTCAGTGGAACCCTGTTCATTTGCCTCAGATGTTGTGTGCCTTGTATGACTACTGAACGGATTTATCTTTCCGTTTAAAAGATTCAAATATCCCAGCTGACTTTTACCAGATTAAAACAGCAGAAATGGGCTTGTTATATGAAAAACAGCTACAGAAGGTAGCTGTTAATCATAGTCTAAATTACTCCCTCTTCGTCCTTTCAAACAAAAGTGTGAGCGAGCAGATAGCAGATGGGACTTGCACGGTGTCCAGGAGGTCAGCGGACTCCAGGTCTTTTAAATATGTATAGCAGAAATTAATTGCAAATCCATGGGTTTTCATACTCCAGATGTTGGGTTTGAGGAGTGTAGCCATGAATAAATCAGCTAATCTCAAAGGCTGCAGAAATGTACAGAGAACACAGTGGTCTCTGAATTATTTGGAGCCATTGTATCCTATTAGGGCCTTTAAAAACAGAACTGTTTCGCTTTTTGTTTTTGATTAGTTGCTTGAGCAAGTGATGATGGTTATCCTCAAGGGAGGAAATGTTGCTTTAGGTCCATGGGTAAAAAACACATCGACTCATATACAAAGATGACAGAGGAGACGAAGACTGTGTTAGGGGACTTGTTTCCCGTGAAAAGGTATAAATGCTGGGCCAGAGAGGCAAAAATACTGTTTGTCTACAGACGAAAGAAAGATCTATTGGCTTTCTAAGATGTCTCTTATTTCATTTGATTGGAAGCTGAAGTTTAAGTGGGAACATGTGTATTGAGATGCTGGGCCTGATGAACGGGCTGGAGAAAATAATTGTTCGTGTGTACTCTGATATATTGCTGTTCTGACCATCCACTATTATTATGCAAATATATTCTACTGAGAGGAATGAAGACACAGGGATTCCAACTCATTGAAATAGGAGGTTGGTTTAATTCTTTTAAAAAGCAGAGGGAACATAATCTCCATTTTTCTCCTTCAATAAAAAATACTTTCAGCTATCCTCCTTACTGTTAAAATAGTCATCAAATAAACTAAATCCCTAAATTGAACCAAATTACTAATTTTAAAACATGCTTTTATAGAGGGAGAACTAATTCTACTTGGCAATACTTAGCTGATCTCCTAAATAAGAATTTGAAAGAATTGTGGCTTTGGATTTTGTGAGGAAATTGAATTTGCTGAAAAGAGCAAGATCTTCTTTCCTGAACTGTATAAGAAGTGTTCATTTTCTTTAGCGTGAATATTCAGACAGAGGGAACCACGAAGCATTGGGGTGCTTTGTCAGATACTTTATTGAAAATTTCTGCATTTTTTCAAATGCAGAAGGCCTAGTCACAAAGGGTGCTGTCCTGAAGGAGTAACCTAAATAACCCACTTTCCATTGTGAGGAAGATTTACTCTTCCTTTTACAGGCTAGCCTTGAAAATATGCAGCTTTCCTAGCATCCACACAATGCCCAGGGATTTCCATGCATGACCGGATACTTCCAGACTGAAGATTTGTAACTCCACAGTAATTCAGCTCCTCGTATCCTGGGAGTCTGATTGCCAGGCATGATCCGAGGCATGAGCCCCTGTGGGCATCTGCTCTCACAAAGTGGGACGGTGGTTAAGTAACATAATATTTGCTGCGTTTCTTTTTCCCATCTAAGCTCCTTTGGCCTGGCGAGTCAGTGAGGAGCTCTTCTTCTCCTTGATGTATTCAGTCCTTCACATGCAGTTTCCAGTTCTCTCCTGTAAATTCCAGAAAAAGGTAATGCTGACGTTCATTGCGAAGGGAGATGGGCAGTGGGAGGATTGCTGGGTGCAATTCCTCTGCAGTTAAACCAGGAGAACTCCAGATGCTGTGGTAGTTATGCTGGCTGAATGACTCAAAATGTATCTTAGGTGTAAGGTGCACGGGATCCAGTTGTTGCACTTGTAAATGGAGTGGCAGGTTTCTCTTGGATATCATTGTATTTTTTGAAAGTGCAGGGTCTGGTCTGAGTTGTACTCCACAGCTCATTTCTGGCAGGTGCTGAGCACTACGTGGCCTTTAACTCCACCTGGAAACAGCAGTAACTGAGTAGATCCTGGAAGTCTCAGGACAAGCTTTATAGGTAGAATGGGATACTGTTACCTAACCTGGCTCGCACTGAAATGTGCCCTGCGCTGGGTATTGAAAGAGCCTGAGGCAGGGAGAAGTGAAGTTGTGCTTTGATGAAAATCAATTTGTAGTCCCTACCAGTGTGCACAGAACAGGTAAGGGGGCACCACACTTCAGATGTTCAGCTGATTCCTCTTCTGAAACAGGATTAAGGTGCCAGTCTGATTTGCCCCATTCCCATTAAAAGTCACACTGAGGAAGGATACATCAGGTGTGCCCGTCCTCAGCCACGCGTGGCAGATGCATGCCTGCCTCATACACGTGCAGAGTCTGTCCTTGGAAAATGTCTTTATCTACTTCACGATTTTGTGCATTTTCTTTGTTAAAATCGATGATCCTCATTGATTTAATCCTCTGCTGCACAGGCTCTCCAAAACCCATGGAACTTCTGCAGTGACTCCTTGATAGAGTTACAAGTCAGTTTTAATCCCAAACCTGCATTCAAAGTCGAGTGAAAATAAACCCAAGGAAGGAAGACATAAGCCTGCGTTATGAAATGGCCTGGAGCTCAGATGCTTGTCACAGTCAGGCTTTATGAGCTGTGGAATGATGAGGTATTTCTCCTGTTTCTAGGCTTGTGTTACAAATGGTAACAAGCCCCCAGCTGCAGTGTATAGGGCTCATTTCCATAAGACATGCCCATGAAAAAACCAAAGCATCACTAAACAGAAAAAACTGATGTTATTAGTTTTCCAAATTTTCTATGAATTTCTATAAATATTAAATTTTCTGTAAGTTTGACATTATTATTTCCATTAAAATATACCTGGCATTGAAATGTTCTATAATTATTTGCGGGAGGAGGTTGTTTCACAGTTTGAGCACTTAGCCTGAGAAGAGGTGATCTGAGTTTAGCTTCCAGGTTTTGCCACTGACTTCAGGTGCAGTCACGGGCAAGTCATATACCTTCACTGTATTCCTCTTTCCCACATGTAAAGTACAGACAGCCGTCTTCCCAAAGGTCGTTTGAGGATATGTGCTTAAAGCACTCAGAAGTGAGGGCTCTCTCAGTAGACGTCCATGTGCATCAGTATGAAACATACTGCAGTCAAGAGATTGGCATGTTCATATAAATAGCAGGGGAAAAGCACATCCACTTGTGATCTTACTAAATTTGGGCTTAACTCGATTAGATGTTCCCAGAGGCAGCCTGCTTTTTACTACTGTTTTGTTCTTTTTTTTGTTTTAGCATTGTAAAACTTAGGGAAATGTGAAGATAGGCATTGTTGTGGTGCCTTTGTCTTTACAGCCTGTCACAAAGGACGGTTGGCTTTGCTTTGGTTGGGTTCACACCCGTGGCTGTGTTTGACTTGGGTAACTTCAGGTTCCTGGTGTGGAGGACCTGTGGGCTTATGCAAAGAGTTGCTGTCATGTTCCCAGCTTTCTCACCTGGACTGGCCCTCAGGAACTCTGCCCATGGCTGATTCCACAGAGAGGTAGTCCAGGGAGCTCAGCAAAAGACTGAGAATACATTGCAGAGAAGACATCCCTCTGTCACCTAGACTAGCAGGTGCCCTTCTGGTGGCAGGGGACAGGGACTCTCTTTTGACAGAAGCCCACCATGTTGTCATACCTTCAGCCCTGGAGATGCTTGAGGCGCCACAAATGTAGCCAGCGACTCAAATTTTCTTATTCTTTTGCCAGCACAGAGTTTGTCCCACCCATAAAATGCAAGGAGGGAGTTTTTTAACCCTCATGTGTGCTGAAATCCTGCTGCCAGCTCGGTGCTGACTTAGGGAAAGGCGAGGAAGAGCAGCACCGTGCTCTGTAGCTGTCAGACGGAGATGGGGGCTGCAAGCGTTTGCATCGATTAAGAGCTACTGGCACCAGGCTGCACACAGACAAATGAGCATAAATAATTACTCAGCTGGAACTCAGATTTCTTTTTCCTGGACAAAGAACATTTACGCTCCCAGAAGGCACAATTTATAGGATGCTTTAAAGCTGGAACTTGCTAAGTTTTCACTTCTTTTATGGATTATTCTTAAAAAGGAGACCAAAAAAGGCTTTGGAAATTACACATTTGCAGGAAAACTTCACGGTTTTAATTCACTTTCGCTGCAACATGATGAGTATTTGTCTGTATCACTTTCTATACCGCTTTATTTTAGCCATAGCTAATAATCATATACAGTGCCATATAAATTGTGTGCAGTTTTTGAGACATGATTAACTGTGCCTCATCAGTGCATGAAGGAAAAAAATTATAAACCATGTAATTGGGGGGAGAGACTGTGTATATTGCGCTCTAACAGCGATGTTGTGACACATTGCAATCACTGCACTGAGAGCATGACAGTAGCTCGCTTTAGCATCGCTCTGCTTTTGAATGCCTATCTAAAGCCAGTGGAAATATTTTCCTCTGAAAGCTTGTTTAAATATTCTAGGGGAAGGCTGGTTCAGGCTTAAGCACTGAGTACCTCTGTTCCTTATCGGAAAATGTTTGGGTATGTTTGCATAGAACAGTTGGGGCCCAAAGCCATTAGTCACTGGCACATTATGGAACATGTTACGTGCCAGAAACTCATAGCGTGCTTCAATATTTAGGGAATCCATAGATTTTGTGTCATCCATGGAGAAGCCTGGGAGAACAGACTTGGAAAATGGCCGTATCCTTGTGGATCATCTTCCTGTCCGTGGAGGGATCGCCACAGATGCTGTGTCTGGCATAGTGACTTCCTGCAGTCTTTTGTGTGCTTCTCTCTCTGCTTGTTTTCCTTCTCTTGACATTTACCTAGGGGTGGGTCAGCAGAGCCCGCTATAGAGATCTGTTAAGAGATGGAGGCTGAAAAGGAAACTGTAGCCATCCGTGTATCCTTATGCTGGCTTACCTGATGGGCCAAGTTTAGCCCCATGTGCAGAAGGCTTTTATGATATGCCCTTGGGAGACCAACCCGAAGTTATTTGCATTGCCAGGACTAATGAAAGTACACAGGGCTGAGGAGATTGTGTTAAGAGCTGTGCTAACAACGTGAAGGTTTGCCTGCTTCTGAGTCTCTTAGCTGTGCACTACTGGAAATGTACACAGCTTTTTGTTAGCTGGTCAAGGTAAAAAAATCTGGGTGTGACTGAAGGGTTTGCTGTGACATCTCAGAGATCCATAGCACAGGGGCTTACACTGTTTGCACAGTAACATCTGTCCTGTAAGGGCTGATGGCTGAGTACAATAAATCTCTGAAAATTTGGAACCTAATATATCAGGAAGTGGCATCAGGAGAGAATTGACTACAGCCTTGAAGCATTCAAGAGCTGGCTGTGCAGTGCCACAGCTGACCTGTGTTGGCAGTTCAGCTCCAAGTGTCTAAGCTGGACTTGAGACCACCACAGGTCCCTTCCAGCCAGTACTTTTGGTGATTGCATGATCCTGTGGAAAGCTGACCTCCGTTACATAGTCCTGTCCTTCTAGGGAGTGCCAACAGGACACACATAGAAGCACACCTGGTACTGTGCTAAAATTGTTGGGTTTGTGTCTGGGAGCTGCTATCATTGATTTGACATGAGAGGGACCTCCCTTTGTCCGGAGAAATCCTCTTGAGGCCATCCTGACTCTGGATAGACCAGAAGAAATGTCAAGACTGCTTTTCATGACATCATAGGTCAGATGTGGGCAGATACATAGTCATAGTGGGCTCAAGAGTTTCAGGCTTCGTATTTGGCTTCTGTACAGGACTTAACTCTGTCTTTGGACTATTTTGTGACCGGGTGATGCTGGAAGAATCGACATGGCACATTGCTGATAGTGGTACTGACAGATTTTAAGGAGCTAATAGTTGTTGAGTTGAATATTTCTGAGGATGTGCTTCAGTGTCACAGTGCATTACGAAGGGGAGATGCGTTCACAGAGACAACTGTGGCATCACTTGGAAGTACAATAGCTCCCAGATTTGCCCACAGAGGTCCATAGATGTGAGTGTGTCATGGTCTAGCCTCAGCTGCCAACCAAAGACTACACAGTCGCTTCTCACCTCATCCCCTGGCTGGCTGGGGAGGAGAATCAGAAAAAAAAGTAAAAACTTATGGGTTGAGATAAGAAGTTTCATAATTAAAACTAAGTAAAATATAATACTACTAATAATAACAACAACAAAACCCACAACTGTAATTAAAAAGAGAGAGAGAGACAAAAAACCACAAGAAAACCGAGTGCTGCAGAATACCATTACTCACCACCCACTGACAGATGCCCAGCCCCATCCCCAAGCAGTGATTGGCCCCTCCCAGCCAACTGTCCCCAGTTAATGTACTGGGCATGATGTTCTATGGTGTGGAACATCCCTTTGGCCAGTTCAGCTCGCTGTTCTGGCCGTATTCCCTCTCGGCTTCTTGTGCACCTGCTCACTGGTAGGGCACAAGGCACTGTGAAAAATCCTTGGCTTGGTGTGAGCATTGCTCAGCATCAGCTAAAACATCAGGGTGTTATCAACATTATTCTCATGCTAAATCCACACCAATACTTCTACTCAAAAGAAAATGAACTCTATTGCAACTGAAACCAGGACAGGGGGACAAATCCTACGTGAGATTCACCTTGGGTATTTTGCTGAACATGGCAGGAGGGAATGGTTGATCCCTCGGTTTAGCCAGGATCCTGAGAAGGCTGCCCACAGCAGATCGTGTTCCAGGAGGTCTTTCTGCCCACCGTTACCAGGGTTATAGACTGGATGCTTATCAGCTGTTTGTGCAAGCTCATTAGTTTGGGCAAAGCCTGCATGAGTGGCATGCGACTGCTCGCTGTGCCACGCAGGCCTGGCGCAGCAGGAGCATGAGCGAGGGAGGAGGCTGAGCGCAGCGCACGTCCCCCTGCGCTTCAGCACGGCTGCATAAACCAGTTGGGTGCTGTGGCATTGCTTTCACCTTTCATATGTTTCTAGCTTGTTAAAATTATATCTTGATAAGTACATGAAGTCACAGCAGATGGCAAAATCTGAAACGTTCTCTCCAACTCTTTAATTAGGTTTTCAGCTATCCCTTTATGAAAGGCACTCTGCGAGTGTCTGAAAGTATTGCAAGTATTTAAATAAGCTCCTGGTGCGACTTCTCAGAGCTGAAGTCGGCATTGATATCTTTATGAAAGGCTTTCTTGGGTTTTCTCTGTTGTTTTTAACCTCGTGGGGAATGTTTTGATCTTGTTCAGATATCAGTTTGATATCTTTCCTTGATGTGGTGCTGGACACATCAAAACATCAGCCATGCCAACAATCTGTATTCCTTACCCCGGCAGTAGTGACGCATGTGGTTTGGGGATTGGTCAAAATGCAGTTGTGCCCAGCAGAGCTGTAGACAGCACGTATTTGCATGCTGTATTTGCCATCACTATCATGTTTACAGAGTGCAGCAGCTCACAGGCTCCTGTCCAGAGTTAAAATGACTGCATGTTTAAGTTGCAGGCTGAAAATAAACCGTAGTCAGGGCTGGTAGCGGTGCCTGGTAAAATGTTTGACACTTTCTTCTGTAATTGCGTCCAAAATGACATTTTTTACTTAAACTTGGGAAGAGTTTTCTGGGAATGGCAAAAAGCTAAAAACCAATAAGACAGTAGATACCACCCAAGTATGGGCTTGAAAGCATCTGAACTCTGTCAGCTGAAATTCCAGCCTTCCTTCTTTTTGCCCCAGCTTTACTTGAGGCACCAAACAGGGAAACTTTCAGTCCAGGAGGTTAAATTTTATCCAAATTACAAACAGCTGACAGGATATTGCTTAATAAGAGACAGTGCTGACCATGCCACCCATAGTTTCTGTATAAGCATAGAAATACGTGGACTACAGCGGGGTAGAATTAGCTGGTCTTTGATGGTGCAGTTCACATACAACCTGCATATGGTACCAGAGTGGAAGTGGATTTAATGATCCATTGCATTAATAGCAGAAAGGTTTCAGAATAAACTCATGAAATTATGCTCCTTTCATCTGATATGGCTCCAGTAACATTTTACATGATGTGATGATATTTACCACATCATTACGACACCAGAGAATTTTTACTTTCCTGCTTTGAAAGCTGTACATAGTCAACACCAAACATGAGCTGTTCACAATGCAAAGATTCCATTTCTAGGTACAGCTTAGTATTAATACTTTGTTAAAGCTGGGGAAGATGTGAATCATACTGTCCTAGGTGCTATGCATGTAATTCAGAAAGGTATCAAAGTCTTAGATGATAAAAAACAATGTTCAGAACACAGGAGATAATAGCAAATGGATCTAATCCAGAAATTAAGTAGCAGAGTAAGGTTGTATTTACTTTCAAAAGTATTTCATCGGTGAGATTTTGAGGACAGCATTTTCTGTGCTGATTTAATCTTCTGTTGCACTTTGTTTTATCTTCTCCTGTGTTTCTCTAAATGTGATTCCAACAAAACCTCAGATTAGGAAGAAAATACAAAATGTTTTGTAACAACAAAAATACTCCTGCAGAATAATTATGATTGATAATTATATATGATGTAATTATGTATGATAATTATTCAATAAGATTTTAAAAATATGTTACACAGCTTTATTTAATTCTTCCATCTGTCACATCTAAAAATGAGCATTTTCTAAGAAAATTTATGATCAGGGCTCAATTGAGATCCGTTCAGATCATCCTTATTTGGGACATACTAATTGCCATATCTGTATGGAGATGTAGAAGGTGTCTTGCTGTTTGGTCTGTCAAGGGGTATTTAAAGAGGAAATACACTTCTAGTCTAAATGGCAGCCAGGGAGAAAGGTGTCGAAAAGCACTGACAGGTAAAATAGCTGTTTTGGGGAAAACCAAATGGGTATAAATTGACCGTGAATAAGTCGAGGTGGGAATTGGAGGGTGTTCATAATCTTTGGTTAAAGTATGCTCTGAGAGAGAACTCAAACTGCACTGAAAAATTATTTGTTAAAACAGGAGTTGGAAATAGCTTTTTTCTTTCATGTGTCCATTGCTATAATAGGAGCAGTACTGAACACAAAAGAGCCTCTGCAATATTGTGACAGCTCTCCAGAAAGAAATTGTTTGTCCACGCTGCAGACTAATCTTACTCATTTTAGTCTGTAAATGTGATACTCCGAGGACAGATTTTGTTTTCTTTTTTCCCATTTTCGCCCTTTTTTTCCCCTCCATATACCTGACTATTTTCTCAGTATTTGTTGCATACTATTGCAAATGCCAATTTTTGGTTTAAATTCCAAATTGATGGTAAAATCAGGGAAGCAAAAGATGATTTTTGAGCTAAAGAACAGAAAAAAATGAGATTGTACTAACTTGAACAGAAAAAACTGAGAACACACTAACCTGCTTCTTTATAATTGTAACACTCTAATATAGTATCTGCTCATCAAACACCATTTATTGTTAAAAAGGCTTTCAGTGCAATCTATCAAACAATTACTAAAATTACTAGACTAGTGACTTTAATGTACATCTGTTTGCTAACAAATCCAGTAGGCATAAGTACTTTAAAGGTTTTTATTTTATTTAATTTATTTTGTTTAAGGTGTTAATTGTTGTGGAGTGGCATTAATCTGCAGCTATAATTTTTTTCTTGTGTCTCTGTTGGTTGGTAATTGACACAGACCAATGTGAAAAAGAAGGTAAGCTATTGATAACTCAGTAAAAGTCTCTACTGCCAAACAAGGATTTGAATTTTTATATGGCCGTGCAGTTAAAGGTAATGTAATTGCAGAGTAATAAAAATGCAGTAAATGCAAATGGGTATATTTTCGTTTATTATCAAACTTGGCATGAAGGCGTAATAAACAAATCAGAATTTTTGATTTAAGATGGAAGCAAGCTGGTTTAAGGCGCTCCTTTTAGAAAGGGCAGAGCTGTTCATTTCTCACGGGTCAGGTTGGAGGAAGAAGAATGGAGTGGATGTGATTTTTAGTGTCCCTGCGCGGTGGCAGCGGGGCAGAGGCAGGGGCAGCCCTGCGAGCAGCCGTGCCCGGGCAGTCTCTGTGTGCCAGGGCTGCCCCCGGCCGGGCAGGAGGGGTGGGCAGGAGGGTGCTCACGGCAAGCACGGGATGCCGGAGGTCCCGGTGCAGCGGAGAGGGAGGCGAGCCCTGAGGCACGGCCGCAGCGGCAGCCGCGGGTGGCTGCAAGCGGGGCAGCGTGCCAGCACAGGGGCTCGCCGGGAGGAAACAGCGTGGCAGATGCCTTTTTTTTTTTTTTCTTTTTACCCGTTCACTGAATATCATTTTAAATCATCTCTAACAATGCGTTTGTCTGCTCAAGTTGGGGAACTATGCTTGCCTGGTACCCGTAAGTGAATGCCTCTCGGCTTGACGCGTTGAAAAGTTAAGCTGTGGTTTCCAGATGCGTGTTCACGTCTTTAATGAAGGTTTTCTTTTTGTGTTTGGCGCAGGGCCGTATCTGCAGAAAAGCTGGCAAATCAAAAAAGTCATTCAGTCGAAAGGAAGCTGAAGCAACATTTAAGAGTTTGGTGAAGACCCATGAAAAATATGGGTGGGTCACCCCGCCCGTCTCTGATGGCTGATGTTAGCAACCTGCACTTGACAGAAATGCTGAACAAAAGTACTGTGACATCTCCTCAGTGCTGTACACCGCCCATCCTTTTCTACTTCAGCTTCAGTTACATACCATGAATGTCAAGGAGACATCTAAGTTATTTATGAACAGATGTGTTTACAGAGGGAGAGAAAAAAGAAATGCTGTGTAGGATTATATTTCAAGACTGGAGAATGGTCATCATTGAAGTCACTTGAGTGGATGCTGAGATTGCGTCATTTGCCCCCATACAGCCCACATTGTCTTCAGCTTCTTTCCATGACAGCAGCACCAAACAGCAGTACTGGAAAGTCTATCCATTACTGCTCAGTTCATTTAAATGTAAATGAAACAGTTAATATTTAATAGGGAAGCAGTGCATTGCAGGTACATGTTTGCTGTGCTGTTTATCTTTGTCTCCTAGCAGGTCAACATAACTTGAAGATTTGTCTTTATGTGGAACTGTGGTCTGCTGTGACTAAATTTAGACCTCATTTGTGCTCTATATATGACCTTTAATTCATAAATGAAACCAGAATTAAAATGCTGAAAGGTCCTAGTGTTGAAAAATTATTAAGTGGAATCACCCAACCGGTTACAATGTGCTCTCTGTGCTGATATTGTGATGTGCTGTTCAGAAATAAACCAGTGCAGTTAGCTGAAGGTTAGGTGGTTTTTTAAAACACATCCACGCCAGGGCTCAGAGGGGTTGGTTGGTGGTAGCAGAACAATGATTACCCTGCCGGTACCTTCTGCAGTAGCATGTGGCCTGTCAGTTCTTCAAAACAGCAAAACAAATGAGTGGAAGTGGACAAAGCAACCTTAAAATTTTATCTGTTCAATTTTGAATTGATATGCCAGTAAGAGTAAAAATTTTCAAGTCAAATGGAACATGGTTTGTAAGATGATTTGCATGACTGGAATTTTTCTTTTTTATTTTCTCTCAATAGACATTGTATGTACTTAGAGCCCAGTATCTGAGAAAACCCACTGATGTATATAAATGTCCTATTATTTAATCATTAAAATTTAAGTTTTCTGGTAAACAAATTGAAAAAAACAACTTTCTAAGGGACTCCATAAAAGCTGAAGGTAATGTTAAGAATGGCATAGAAAAGCATTAAAAAATGTGGATTCTGAATGGAAAATCGTATTGGACACGTGCTGAATAAAATCACCAGTATCGTTCTGTTGCCTCAGGAATTCAATCATTCTGGCCAGCTTTTGTATTCAAAGTAATAGGTTTTCTGTTGTGGCATTCTAAGCACCATATAGATGTATCTGTTGTGGTGGTATTTTAATTGAAAGTAGGACAGTATCGATTGTAAGACTGATTTGGAGGGGGAGAGCAGTGTGCGTTTGGAAGCACTTTCCATTATATGGCTAACACAAGAACAAATCGAAATGGCTGACCGGTTTCTGTTTGTATTACAGCAACGCTGGAGACTATACAGAGAGCTTGGGGGTCTGGAGTTTGGTTTAACACTCCCAAGCAGCATGGAAGAACAAAAGGAGGACAGTGGAGTTCAAACACAAGAGAAGAAGCAGCAGAGCAGATATTCTTGCAGTACCGGTGCAAAAACACTGCTCAGTTAGGCTGTCAAGCTTTGTCGGCTAGGTACAGAGAGAAATAATCAAAGCCTTCACCAAAAGGAATATGCAGGTCAGAGCCACTCAGTTTTGTGGGCATACCTGGTTTCTTGCACTTCTGATCTCCATCAGTAGTCACTTCTCCTCTGATCACTTGTGGTGTGCCTTAACTCAGTTACAAAGAGAAATGCTTCATACCAAACGTCTGCCCAGATCTTGCTGTCATTTTTCTCACTCTGCTTTATACTTGGAGACAAGGCTACAAGCAGTGTATACATGTATTTTTCCTCTCAAACTGTGTGTCAGTTATGTGCATCCAGCAGCAGAAAGTGTCTCTTGAGTGAGGAATAACATTTCAAGTAATTCACTTACTCAATTTTTATAAACTTTCTTTGCTCTCCCTTATGAAAGAGGAAACTGGTGTGTTTAGTTAAGCACCAAATAATTTGTAATCCCTAGAGGGACTCCTTAAGAACATAGAGAGCAATCTAGCACTGGAAAGCATAAGGTTTATTTCCCTTCAGAAAAGCTCTTCCCTCATCAGCACGGTAAAATTATGTTAAAAACAGCATGAAGGTGTGGTAAGTCTTTGGGGGGGGGGCTTATTTAATTTTCTGCTGTTTTTTAACCTGTCTCTTTTTCTCTGTCGGTGGGTTATTTTAAATCTTCCTGAGAACCGTATCTTTAATATTTAATTAAAGGGTTAGCTAAAAGGAACGTAGTGGGTGGATTGCTACCACTTCCCTCAAACCTACTTATTATGTGTCTTCTTAAGTGCGCTTTAAATAGTTAGAGCAAACATCATCGCTAAAAATCACAGTTACTTTCTGGCTGTAGGAGGTTCTTTGCATCACTCAGCGTCTTGGAGCAGTAGGAGAGGCAAATCAAAAAATCTGGAGTGCTTTGAAGCTGTAGCAGAAGGGGAGCAGAGTGCGTGTGATGATAAGCTGCGGCAACAAATCGTGCGAGGAAGAAAGAAGGCAAAGTACACTGCATGAACTAGGGCAGGATGAAGTTCCTGCTGCACCAAAAATAATACTGCTGCTATTAAAGAGCCCATGGCTTATGGCAGGAGCAGCCTGTGCTGGGGGCATGCAGGAAAAAGGGGACAGCGGGGAGTGCAGAAGCTTCGTGCTTCTGAGCAGGAAGGGAGGGAGGGAGAAGGCTAGGAGAGTGGTAATTAAGAGATCTATGAAGAGAGTTGATCTATTTTAGGGAAAATTAGTTCATGGGTTTTTTTCTAGCTGTATGCTAGACAGGTTCTACTTTCTCTGCAACAGACAAGCCTAAAAGAAAAGTGAAGGAGAAAATTGGGAAAGGAAAGATGTATGAGTGGAAGGAAAAGAGAAAGACCTGAGAGAGAGAAAGAGAGAGAGAGAGAATGTTTGGGCTTGAGAAGATACAACTGGGCAGGTAAAATACCGGACAAAAAAAAAAAAAAAGACTGATAGTGGAAGGGTGTAAAACCAGAGAGGCAACACAGCATTGGAAAAAGCAGTTTAGGTAGGACATACGGCAGGAACTGATTGCAGAGCTGCTCCAGGTACCTAAGATCCAATAATGTCCTCTTCGTTTGTATCCCAGAAAGTGAGAGATTCTTCCTTGTTCTATCCTTCTGGCAGCTGAGAAGAAGGATGTTAGGATTTGGAGCTGTGTTGTGGAACTCAAATCAGGCTGTCACGTTTCTTCTGTGACTGAGAGATAAACCCAAGTGTCATCCCCAGATTCTAAATTCCAGGAGGCCAAAATGAAAACAGATTGGACAGTCATCTGCTTGGTCAAAGTTCCTCAATATCGCCAAAGTGGGAGGATTTCTTTTGCAGGCAGCAAACCTCAGTATTCCTCATTTATCCAATCAAAAGTCTCCTTAGGATTTCTTGAAAATTAGCAGTCAGCACAGATCCTTCAGCTCTCATTAGACCCATTTTATCAGGAACATTATTTTCCATCTGCTGTCCCCAGAACAGATGATTAATTTGAAACTATCATCTGGGGAGGTGTGAAGCTGTATTGGGAAGTTACTTCCTGGCTTCTTTAGAATATATCCTTTTGGAGGATCTTCTTTGAGTCTGAAAAAGCTACTTGAATGAATACAGGCATTGAGCAAAGGAAGTTTATGATAAAGGAAGAAAGCCGAATACCTAAATGCTGAAAGATTGCCGCAGAAAACAGAATTGATGATTTATATGGGAATGTATTTCTATGTCTTTAGAAATTGGTCCTAAAAATTCGACAATCAAAACCTTAGCAGTCAAAGACCTCTTGGACTTATCTTGTTTTCTCTCCCACACACAGCATGTCTCCTTCATTCCAGCTGAGACTTCAGTCCTGAGCCCAGACAAAGGTCATAGGTATGGTCTGTTTGTTTGGTGCTGTGACACTTTCATATGTTAAAAAAAGGGATCCGTTTCATTATCCTTGTCCAAAGCAGTGCATAAGATCCTAAGATGAAGCTTCTTTCGTAAATAGCAGGGTTGGAACAAAGCCTTTCTAGTATGACAAATACGTCTGATATGACAATGTAACATAAACTTTTAAACTTTTGGAAAACTAATTTAGAAACACGTTGATTGTCACAACTGCCGAGCAGTGATGGCTGTGATGGCCAGTGCTCTGATGTGCATGCACTTTCCATTCCACAGGAACTTGCGATGGGGAGAAATCTCTTCTTAATAGGCTGACTGTACAGAGAAAAATACAATAGAATTAACTGGCTTTGGGATTTAAATCATTAATTTAAATTAAATGGGTTTTCTTCTCCACGTCCTAAATTTTTTTTTTTTTAAGATTTTCAGGCACTCACATGGAGCCACAGTGTCTTCATCTTACACTGGCAGTATGATCAGTGTGATAATTTACATGACTCCAGTGAGGTGGTTGACTATGAACACACTTCTTGTTGAAGAAGTTTTTAGAAGATAACTGACTTCCATCAGAATGCCTGGGTGTGGAGCTTGGCAGACGCACTGAGGATTTACTTGTCAGTGTTACGTAGGCAGATGTGATGCATGCACAGGCATCCCAAAGCTTAGCTGAAGTTACATGGGGAAGCATTTGCATAGAGTCAGTGTGAAAGTTTGTCTCTTACATGCAGGAAGTAACTTCTGGTGAAGAAGTTCCTCTCAAACTGAGCTATGATCTATACAATAGAATTAAGTAGGCCAACCTGCTGGCACAATATAATTTTCCAGTAAGGTTTTCCCTCCCTGACAAGCACCAACTTAAATAGTCTGCTACAGACTTCGCATTTCAGAAGATGACAATCAGTAGCAATGCTGAAGTAAAACTCCTGGATATTATCTCCTCCAGCCTTCCCAGTGCATTCCTGAGGGAAAGATGTAGCCCTGATCTAAGTGAACAAGCAAGACCGAGAGGGCTGTGGACATGCACTGAGAGCATGCACTGCCCTGCAAAGTGCCAGCTCTGGGATGAGGGGGGCAGCAAGCCTCTGACCTTACCTAGAGCTGTGCATCCTGTCTTGTTTCCAAATACTGACCTTGCAAACACTTCACAAACATGCATACTACTTGGATTGAATAGAAGGGGTCGGTACGCCTCTGACCCAAGTTCCCGCTTGCAGAGCAGGTGGGTTACTAAATACACACTGTGGGTTTTCATGTAAGTTAGTGACACAGTTAAAGTTTTACTTTGCTGGCTCTGAAGAATAAAGTGGCAGTCAAACTAGGTCTGAGCACAAATAGGTTGGAAGTGAGTCACCTGCTATTATCAGAACAGTTGCACTGTAGAGGTGGTTTCGTCCTTACATCAAAGGGTGGAGGTGAGGTACTGCAGGGAGAGGCACCAGTAGGACATTGCAAGAAGTTAAAAAGACAGCCTGCCTCTGTCATGTGTGTGTGTCCCATATTACTGCTTAATTTCATCCTCTTAAGTGTACATTTCTCTGCTTTGTAAATTTTACCCCCTTCAAAGTTTTACAGATATGCTAAGGAAACATTAAGCAAGTCGTGGAAATTTGCATTAAAAGCCTTCGTTTCAATCTGGAAGCACGCAAATGCCGTGCTGACGCCTGTCAGATTTCACCAGCCGCTTCCTCGCACAAGTCATGGACAAATGAGTGATGACGGTAGTTAACACAAAAATAGAACCTCTGTAATTTGGATGTTTGACTTCGTCTTTTCGCTGATTGCTTTGTCTTTCGGCTTGACTGACTGCAGACTAGAACGTCAAGCTAGCAGCAGTGGAACTGTCATAGCGTTTGTTTATTTATAACAGTTCCTTTTGTTCATGCTGCTAAATAAGGTGCCAATAAATATTCAATGCAGTTGTGTTTCACCAAACGGGAGTTCAGAGATAACTCCTGGTACTCTGAAAACTTTGCATGTTATACTCAGTGTTTGCCACCACACACAGCATTCATTATCTTTCGCTGTCAAATATTCTTGTATTTTCTTATTCAGTGACCTCCTGTGTTTTAGATTATTTGTGGTTTAGTAACAGAAATATGTGAAGTATCTAGCAGGTTCTCTTGGCAAAAATCAGTGAAATGTAACTGAACCAAATCTAGTTGCCTGGGTGATTTAGATGAGTTCTTCACTTGCCATTTGCATTAGCAAGATCTGCAGACTTTCACTAAATATTCCTCAACAAAACCAAGACTTCAATTTCAGCACAAAATCCATGCTGGCATGGATTAGCATGTGTCTCGGGTATGAAAGCATACCATCCTTACAAAAAATTTAAACCATTTATGCCGGCATCATTTAGTTCTGAAAATGCATGGTAACAATACAACACAGGTAATGCCTTATACAAGATGAGGTTTTAGTTATTAGATTATTACATAAGTATTTTCTAATGTATTAATAGAATTTATAGTAATCCTAGCAAACTGGGAGGATGATTGATATCCTGGAAGGCAGGGCTCACATTCAGAGGGTCTCAGAGAAGCTGAAGGAATGGGCCAGCAGGAACTTTGTGAAGCTTGACAGTGACAGGCATTAGACCCTGTATTCAGATGGAGCCACCCAACTGACCAGGACAGGCTGGGGCTGTCTGGCGGCTCTGCAGGAAAGAGCGTGGAGTCCTGGGAAGACAGGAGTTACAAGGGATCAGCACTGCACCCCTGTCTCAGGGAAGACCAGCCACGCACTGGGCTGCACTGGCAAAGGCATTGCCAGCTGGTCAAGGAGCATGATTATTTTCCTCACCTGTGAGTGACTACGTCCAGTTTTGGCCCCCCAGAACATGGCATTTTTTGACAAATTGAAGGGGTACCAAGAGGGGTTCAGGGTCTGGAGCCTGTGACATGCAGGAAGAGGCTGAGAGAGCTGCTTCTGCTTAGACTGGGAAGAGAAGGCTGAGAAGGGGCTGACAGCAGCCTTGCACTACCTAGAAAGGGATTACAGAGAAGATGCATGAAGCCACTTCTCTGATGTGAACTAAGCAAGAGGTAGTAGATGCAAATTGCAGGAAGCGAGGTCCCAGCTGGATGAAGGGAAGAACCTTTTCCAACCACACAAGCAGGCAAGTACTAGAGTAGGTTGTCCAGAAATAATGGAATCTCCACTGTGGGAGATTTTTGGGATTCAGCTGCATAATGAGCAGCATAATGCCCTGAGTAACCTGATCCATGGTTGAAGCAGGCATTTTTAGTAGAGATCTCCATAGGACTTTTCCAAACTAAATGTTTCCATGATTCTGTTATATTATATGTATTATAAAATTCTGCTATTCAGAGATACTGGGAAAACAAATTTTATAGCCAGAAGTATCCCTGATTCATAAAGCTGCTAACCTCCAGAAAGTGTAAAGTATCCCCTTCCAAGCACCCTGTGCTCTTAGCTTCACTGCACGGATGTTGGAGCATGAAGTTGTACAAACACCTATTGAAGGTGTCACTAATTCACACTAAAATTCTCGCATACCTACACCAGCTACGACTCCGCTGTTACAAATACTTCCCAGGGAAATGCGTGTTTTGAGAGAACTTTTAATTCTGCCTTCCCTGAATAACGTTAAGCTTAACAGGTTTGTCATGTTGTCTGTTTTCCTGCAATGCAAGATTGAAAAATACTTCCCCCAGCAGAAACCATGGAAAGCAAGCCTGGAGCTTACAGAGGGGATCCTCTGCAAGAAAGATCTCTAAGTTATGGAAAGCGAGCTACTCCAGCTGAAGTTGTGTCACAGTGCAGGTCTTTCATGATTGCTAAGGTGAGCTATCCTTGAGTTCTTAGGGCCAAAGCCCCTGTTCTCAATAATGCCCTAGTTTTACCTCCTCTAAACATTCTGCAAATTAATGTCTGAGGAGAAAAGGATTTTGGTGACATTTCTGACAGGGATTTTCTCCTGTAATATGTCATATTGTAGAATCATAGAATGTGCTGAGTTGGAGTGGACCTACCAGGATCATAAAGTCCAACTCCTGGCCCTGCACAGGACACCCCAAGAGTCACACCATGTGCCTGAGAGCATTGTCCAAACACTTCTTAAACTCTCTCAGGTTGGTGCTGTGACCACTTCCCTGAGGAGCCTGTTCCAGTGCCCAGCCACCCTATGGGTGAAGAACATTTTTCTAACATCCAGCCTAAACCTCTCCTGACACAACTTCAGGCCATTTCCTTGGGTCCTGTCACTGGTCACCACAGAGAAGAGATCAGTGCCTGCCCCTCCTCTGCCCGTCACGAGGAAGTTGCAGACTGCAATGAGGTCTCCCCTCAGTCTCCTCCTCTCCAGGCTGAACAGACCAAGTGACCTCAGCTGCTCCTCACACGGCTTCCTCTCAAGGCCCATCACTATTTCTGTTGCCCTCCTTTGGACATCCTTTAATAGTTTAATGTCTTTTTTATATTGTGGCACCCAAAACTGCCCCCAGCACTCGAGGTGAGGCTGCCCCAGTGCAGAGCAGAGCGGGACAATCCCCTCCCTTGCCCGGCTGGCGATGCTGTGCCCAATGCCCCCCAGGACAGGGTTGGCCCTCCTGGCTGCCAGGGCACTGCTGACTCATGTTCAACTTGCCATCGACCAGGGCCCCCAGCGCCCTTTCCCCATGGCTGCTTTCCAGCATCTCGTTCCTCAGGCTGTACATTCATCCAGGTTTGCCCCATCCCAGGTGCAGAATCTGGCACTTGACCTTTTTAAAATTCATAAAGTTGGTGATTACCCATCTCTCTAATTTTTTGAGGTCTCTCTGCAGGGCCTCTCTGCCCTTGAGAGAGTCCCTCCCAGTTTAGTGTCATTTGCAAACTTTCTTCATGTTTCTTCAAGTCCTGCATCCAGATCATATCACAGTACAGTTCTTCTGCTTTGCATTTGACGTCCGCATTGTGCTGCACAACAGATCCCAATCTGGTCAATACATGTACTTCCCCTGTCCACCTTGCAGGCTCAAAGGCTCTACAGGCAGTCTGAGGACTTGGATTTACCTTTCATTCCCCGCTCCCTTGTATGATTTACATCACTGCACCTGAATACGGAAAGCCTTCTCTGATTTCACTTATTTTGACCCCACTTCTGAGATAAAGTTGTGTTGTCAAGTACCCCTCCCTCACAAGGGCAGTCAGAGCACTTGGAAAAACAAAGGGATGGAACAAAGGGCTCATATATTCCAACTGAGTAGCCCTAGAGCACAGCTGGTAACGTTGCCACAGTGAATAGTGCTGTGATTCAGCTCCCTTATCCTCTGCATCCCGCAAAATGGAGTCATACTGGAAGTGCCGTCAGTCTGAGTGTAAAGCACTGCATGAGCAGTTTTGCTGCTCTGGGCGAGCACAAGTGGTGCCCAGCCTTCACAGGGCTCCTGCAAACAAGGTGCATCTGTGCTGAGCCGCTTCTCCCCTCTCCTCCATCACCAAGCAGAAAATATCTGACCCTTGTCCTGATCTTATGAACAGTTGCTCTAAGGGCTGTCAGTTATTCCTGTTGTATTTTTAATTTTATATGTATTTTTATTTGATACTTACTTTTTTATATATATATGTATATATACATATATGCATACACACACACACACATATATAGGCGAACCCTGGACCCAAATCAAGACCAAAACAGACTCTGTTCTGGTGTTCTTTTGACTGTAACACTCACGAGGTTTTCAGACCTGGGGCATAACTACATAGACACCTTCTGCAGGACTTGGGGTAAAAGAAATAAAAACTTTATCGAGGGCCACTTCTGCTCTTCTTTCTGTATTGGCATTTAATTGGAATTTAAAGGTTCCTTCCCACTGGAAGTAACCTGAAGAGGCCAAGTATTTTGTGACATGAATTTCACTGACAGATGACATGATCCATCCATTGCTAGCTGGACAATTTTACAATTCATGCACCAGCTCTCAAAAAGTGACAGGTGGATGCTGCCCATAATACCTGTGGTAAGTTCTTCATGTAAAAAGCATTAATGTAACTAGGCAAACCAGGGTACAAGTGGTGAGGATCCACCATGGTGAAAGTGGCAAAGGAGGAGGCAGAAACACCCTCACCAGTACACCTACAGACTGTGTTCCTGGAAGAGCTTACAGATTCTTTGGGAGGAAAAGAACCGGAAGTTATTGCAGCCTTCTGAAGGAGAAGCTTCAGTTTATGCTGTTGGTTTCTCTTGAAATCTTCTTTTAACAGAGAAGAATATTAAATCCTGACAGTAAACAAAGCCAAAGAGGGATGGATGAGAAGTCAGGGGTTGCCTAGATATTTGAAAAATGACCAGAAAATTCTTCTTTATCGCTCTTTGTCCTATGTTACTTCGCATGCCTTGAGCAGCTGTTCAGTTAAATATACCTTTCCACCTTCCCAGTGTTTTCCCAAGTGATTTGGAGTACATGTGGATTGTACTCAAGGGGTCCTGTCAGTGACACCATCATAGGCCAGTACAGACTGCTTTTAAATCTAAAAGTGCTGATAGGAGAGAGAGCACTCACAAATGTTAGTGTATTCCCTGCATCCTCAGCTAGCAGGCACTTGGAACAGAGCTATGCTTGATTTGATATGTTTTTAGGGGAGTTTGTGCAATGTACCAGCTGGAATGAGAATGGAAAGTTGTCCTTAAAAAGTAAATTGAAGTGTGTGTTTAGCTTAATGACCACAAAGAAACATGCTGCAGCCTTTGTGTGGCTTCAAGGTATGATCTGCTGGATCAGAGCAGTTCTGGCAGCCATGTCCTCTTAGAGCTACATGTACAAACCTGGGAGTAGAGAGCCCTGGTTTATAACAAGGTCAACTCATCTCACTGAAATTAATTTCAAGAAATGGATTCTCTCTTCAGGACACTTTGTCAAGTGATCTGAGATTTTGCCACATGACATGTAACAAGAGCTCTAATAGAACAGAGAAATTGAAGCAGCATTTTGATTTCCCGATACCAACATCCCTTTGTCCTCTAATGCTGATGCTCTTAAACAAATGAGGAAAGCTTAAGAATACTCATTAACTCATGAAAGTAAACAGCTGGCATATACAGCTTAAACTGACGTGGGCAAAGCACAGAAGGTTTTTTTAAACATTTGGCCAGATTTTTCTCTACATCAGCAGAAACTTGTAAAAGGATAGGACCTCCCTGTTTCCCATAAAAAAAGTCTTCAAAGGATCCTTAGGAATGTCCTTAACTTCTTACAGAGGCTAGTTTTACACTAAGGGCAAAAAATTTCTTTTAAACAGACCCCCCCTGCCATTGTGCATTGCTACCAGGTCCACAGACCTGTCCTGCCCCTGGTTCCCTGACAGCCTGCCAAACCAGGAATACCATTGCTCAGTTAGATGACAAAACTGGCAAAGTTTAGTCAACATCTGTAATGTAAAGAGATTATCCTCTGTGGCTCAAGCAACTAGTCAAAATGTAATACTTTGAAGTAAATTATTTCAATTAAATTAAATTTTTCAATCTGGAAGAGAACATTTAGGTATCTTTGATGGAATCCATTCTCTTATAAGAAAACACGAAGTCTTAGCTTCTCCATCTAAGGAGGAAATAAGCAGGAGAGTGCTTCTTATTCCGAAGCTCCTTGACCAGAGACATCTCTTTGTCTGCAGGCTACCTATGGAAAGGATAGATTTTTTTCCTTCCCATTTTTTTTCCTTCTCTAAATGAATCATCTGCTGGTGCCTAAGGATAAACCTGCCAGATTCCTTGTGCTGAGGTAGAAGTGGAGGGAGAAGAGTAGGGCAGGGTAAGGGAGAAGAAAGGAAAGCAAAGTTAACATAGACCAACCCGCAAAGATGTTACTGATCTAGCCAAAGGGAGCAAATCTAGAGAATCAGCTACAAGAAATGAATTGAGCTGAGAGAGACAACTGCCTTCATGTCACTCCTTCTGGATTCTCTCTTTTTGTCACTCTCTATCAGTAAAGCAAATATCCATAAAAGGGACTCACACAATTAAATCTCAGTTCCCAGGAAATACCTTGCCCTCTCTCCATGCATCCGTTCCTTCCTTCCTGAGCAACATAACACTTTGTATTGGACCTGAGAAATCACTTAAAAGAAAGCTTCATGTTTTCAGAGACAAAAATAATTAGCATCCCCACCCCCCAAAAAAGACAACAAAACCCCATCCATTTTATCAACACTAGTCACAAGCATGCTTTTTAATCAAATAAAAATAACCTTTAACTTAGTGTAAAGGGACCCAACTATTTCAGAAAGTGGAAAGTGGCCTTATGGAAATCAGGAAGAGTTGATGTGAACTTCAGCATGATCTGTGTGTCATTCTGAAGACATGATGGCTTCTCCAGATTGTTTCAAATGCCACAGCACTGCATGTTGCATTGAAGGGTGCCAGAAGGCACCAACACTGCCTCAGAGCTATGCATACCCCTAAGGAGCAGCTGAAAAGGATGGTAATCACAGATTCACAGAATGGGGTGAGTTGGAAGACAACTTTAAAGGTCAGCTAGTCCAAGCCCCTGGCAATGATCAAGGTCATCTTCAACTTGATCAGGTTGGTCAAAGCCCAGCCTGACCTTGAGTGCTTCCAGGGAAGGGGCATCCGCAGTTTCTCTGGGCAACCTGTGCCAGTGTTTCACTACCCTCAAAAAAACCCCAAAATTCTTCCCTATGTCTTAATCAACTCTCAGCTGGAAGCCATTCCCCCTTGTCCTATCACTTCATGCTCTTGTGAAAGGTCTCTCTCCAGCTTTCTTGCTGGCGCACTTCAGCTACTGGAAGGCTTCTACGGGGTGTCTCTGGAGTCTTCTCTTTTCCAGGCTGAACCACAACAGTCTCAGCCTTTCCTCACAGAAAATGTTCTCCATCCCTCTGATCATCTTGGTAGCCTCCTCTGGACCTACTCCAACAGGTCCATGTCCTTCCTGTGCTGGGGACCCCAGAGCTGGATGCAGCACTGCAGGTGGGGTCTCACCAGAGCAGAGGGGCAGAATCTCCTCCCTTGCCCTGCTGCCCACGCTGCTTTGGATGCAGCCCAGGACTCATTTGGCTTTCTGGGCTGTGAGTGCACACTGACAGATCATGTCCGTCTTTACATTCATCGGAGCTTCTCAGTTTGCAGTTAGAGCTTTGATTTTGTCTATTATTGCACCTGATCCCTCTGCTCATAGCTGATTGAAAAGGAATCTTTGTTTTCACATTGTTACGTGTGGGGCAGCTTTGGCTATTTGGTAACTTTATTGCCAGGGTATTTGAAGGCTCAGAACATGCCCTACAAACATACAGGCTTTACCTAAAGAATACCTAATGATATTTATATATTGCATCTTTAAATCTTTCAATATTACTTGTGAATTCCAGCCTGTGTTCATGACGAGCTATAAAAACAACTGCTTTATGTTGTGCTAAGCAAGAATTGAAAGAGGCATCTGGTTTGAATTTTTGATGTAATATACAAATGTTGAGATCGGTACAAATTAATTGTCCAGCTGGATGAAAAAATCATCTAATTCTGTGTCCTGATGGCTCAGAGGGGAGAGTCAGAATTTTGTCCTGGGGATCAGAATGATTCAGGTTGGAATGGAGATGATCTCATTCAACCCTTTGCTCCAAAAAAAGATAATCTGGGACATTAGGTCAGATTCCTCAGGGCATTGCCCTCCTAAATTCCAAATATCTCAAAAGGTGGACACTTCCCCACCCCTCTGGGCAGCCTGTTCCAGTGCTTAGTTACCCTCTGGGTGTTTCTCCTTATGTCAAATCAGTGGCATGGCTGCTGGCTGGTCTTCTTCACAAGAACCTCTGACAGGGGCCTGCATTGGTGAGAAGTGAATAAAACCAGTCCAAAAAGAAAGAGAAGAATGGTTACTCTTCCCCGGTTTGTGTCTCAAGCTGACATTTCAGTGTTTTATCCTAACAGAATCTCCCACCAAGCAGAGGTCTCCCATGAGCTGCCTACAGCAGTGCCCAAATCTCACCACCATGTTGGTATTGTCCATCTAAAATTCAAGTGTTTGAACAATTTTATCTTCTCCTTCCAGTTCTCTTTCCTTTATATTGACTATGGAGGGCCATTTGTCACGGAATCCTCCATTTACTTGTCTCTCGTTAGATTCTTCTTCATTCAACTTGCCTTGTAATAGTCTCAGGCTTTAAAACAAATAGCTTTGTAGTCTCCACAAATTTTGCTAACTCACTATTCACATCCCCTTTCCAAATGTCCACATATTTAATATGTTATGCAGATCACGTGCTGAAGCTTAATGTTTTTAAACACGTTGTTGTTTCTAATCTCTTGCCACCCTGAAAATTGATTTCTCAGTCCTTCTCTGCTTCTTGTATCATGGCCAGATTTGTAGCCATTAGAAAATTCTGCAGTTTTATAGCTGCTAAGAAAGGACTTCCGGAAAGGTTTTTGAATGATTGATTGCATTATGTTGTCCTTTAAATCTATTTTTAAATTATTATTTGTTTTGGGTTTTGTTTCAAATGATCAGTTAAACCTATTTGCCAGCTGCAGGCATAAAGCTTACTGGCTCTTGATTCTGAGGATCACCCAGAAATCTTGGTTTTTTAATCTGGAAAATTAAAAAAAAAACAAACCAGAAGAAAACAGACACTTGGCATTTTGTGTCTCCTTAACCTTCTAGCACAAAATCAGGATTCAGTGAGAAATTAATGTCTAGCATGTAATAGATACGTAAAATGGATATATTTTATATATTATGTAATAATATTTATATGGATTGCATAATGCAATAGTATACATTTGTTTTATACATTCTATAATGTAAATAGAAAACCTGTTTACATTGATTTATATAATAAATCATAATAATTCAAAAAGGCTTCAAGGTGGCCTAATTGCAGGCTTACAGTACCTGAAGGGAGACTACAAGAAATGGAGAGGAATTTTTTACAAGAACAGGACAGGGCAACATGGCTTCAGACTGAAAGAGCATAGATTTAGATTAGATGTTAGGAAGAAATTCTTCACTGTGAGAGTGGTGAGACACTGGAGCAGGCTGCCCAGAGAAGCTGTGGATGCCCCATCCCTGGAAGTGTTCAAAGTCAGGGTTGGATGGAGCTCTGAGGAACCTGGTCGAGTGGAAGGTGTCCCAGCACATGGCAGTGGGCTTTGAATGAGATGGTCTTCGGGGTCCCTTCCAACCTAGGCCATTCCATAATTCTGTGAAAAAATATGTGACATGTTATTATGTAATTCGATAGCACATAGTATATTATATAATTATACTAACATGCATATATTATACACTCTGTTATACAAACCTGTAACAACATAAATTGAGAGTGTATAGTGTATGTAATATAATTTATAATATAAAATACATACAGTTTATCAATAATCAGTAAAGTTTTAAAATAATAGATTTAAGGTATAAATAAATATAAACATTTAACACAAATCTAAATCGTTTAAGGTAATCTGAGTATATAGATATATTTAATAAACACTGGATATAAGGTATGCATTGAGGTTTACCAGGTGTTATATACTATGATGTAAGTTCATTTGCACCCTTTCAGTGTCCAGCTTATGCCCCTCTAAACTCTGGAGCACAAACCAGCTGGGCCTGTTGGAACAGGCTACTCTTTCATGTGCCATATTGGTTTGGTACCCCCTATTTTTTCACCAGTTTGTTCTGGTACTTCCCGTCCTCACAAGACTTTACCATCATTCCTGAGCCCAGAACTGGCATCGCTTCAATATTGTCTGCAGAGGCGGCTGCTGTTAAGAACTTGCCTAGCAATGGCCCTAATTGCTCCCTTCAAGCACCAGAGAGAGCAGCTCTTGCACGGACACATTTCCCTCAGGAGCTGCAGCCAGTAAGTGCATCAGTGCTTCATCACGTTGCTCACTCCTGGAAAGCAGCAATTCCAGTGCTGTGCATACACACAATTCCCCAGGGGAATCTTTTCCTTTTAACATCAGATGTTTGACCTTCAAAATCCCTCCACATTCCTCTCACCCGCAGCCAGCTGCAATACTTTAAATTGCTTGTTATTCCTAAAGTTGCAGGATTCCTCTGTCTCCCCAGCAATCTTTTCCAGCTTCCCAAGTTTCTCCTAGTGCTTATCCTCTGCCCTCCCACTTCCCATGCTGTTCATCCCTTCTCCCTGAAGCTTTCCCTGCCTCACAGCCTCCCTGGGCGCTCGCTGCCCGTTTCACTTCCCTGCTAGGAAGCCTGCTGTGAATGGATGTGCCCTTCTGGGAAGAAGCAGGCATGCAGCATTTGAGAGCACATCCACAGCCAGGCTGCACAAGCCTTTCCCCTGTGCCAGGGAAGCACTGTGGGGGTGCAGCGCTTACGGAAGTGAGAAGCTTTTACTTGGCATTTGCAGTGGTTCCGCTCGCCTACCCCTGAGGAAGCATTGCTCGGGCACACTGCTCTACTCAGGGCCTCTTCAGCACCCTGGGCTCCTCCAGACACATCTGACATCCTCCAGGGGTGCAGGGAGGCAGAGGTTTTGAAAAGTTTCTTGAACAAAGTCACGCCCCTCCAAAGAGCCCTGACGTAGGGAGAGCTTGTGAAGCTGCTCTCAGGGGCTGCCTTTGCCTTGGCTTCTTTTGGCAGGTTGTTTCTGGGCATCCCTTACCTGTGCCATATGTGAGAGCAATTTGGTGCTGGTAGCACACACCTCCCAGGCAGAAGGGGGTGAGCAGCTCTAGAGCCAGAGCCAGTCTCTATTGGAGACCTTCGATCCCAGTCAGGGGTGTGGAGGCAAACACAGTGATTCCCAGTAATCAAAATGCATTCGTTAGATCCTTGTTCTCAGATCTTGCTTACAAACAGTAGTTGGCATCTGTGCTTGGGGCAACCAGCCATAAAGTCAAGTGTTGTCCTTACCAGCTGTTTCAGACATTTTATATTTTTTTTTATGACTAGCATCTGCTGTTCATTCTTTCACAGTAGGGCTCCTCTATTGGCAGTTTCAGCAGTGAGCCTGACAAAAGTTATCGTCCGTATATTCCCTCTCTAAATCAATGGTAATTTGTTGGTAATCACTCATCTCCTACTGAGACCTCTCTGTTGTCCTGTGTACTGTGCTTCTTCTTTTTGGTTTTTTTTCATGTTAAAACACATCTACAGCATTTCAGGAAAACACAGTATTTCAGTACAGCTGTATAAAGTATTACTCCACGTAGGACTAGGGCAGAGTAGCTGGAAAGCTGCCCATCGGAAAAGAACCTGGGGGTGCTGGTTCACAGCTGGCTGAACATGAGCCAGTGTGTGCCCAGGTGGCTTGCGTCAGAAACAGCGTGCCCAGCAGGACCAGGGCAGGGATCATCCCTCTGTGTTCAGTGCTGGTGAGGCCACACCTCGAACACTATGTCCAGTTCTGGGCCTCTCACTACAAGAAGGTACTGGAGAGTGTCCAGAAAAAGGCAAGGAAGCTGGGGAAGGGTCTGGAGCACAAGTCCTGTGAGGAGCAGCTGAGAGAGCTGGGGTTGTTTAGCCTGGTAAAAAGGAAGCTTGGGGGGACCTGATTGCTCTCTACAACTGCCTGAAAGGACGGTGTCGTGAGGTGAGGGTCAGTCCCTTCTCCCAAGTAGCAAGTGATGGGACAAGAGGAAATGGCTTCAAGTTGTTCTAGGGAAGGTTTAGACTGGATATTAGAAAAAATTTTTTCACTGAAAGGGTTGCCAAGCATTGGAATAGACTGCCCAGAGAAGTGGTGGGGTCGCTGTCCTTAGAAGTGTTCAGAAGTTATGTGGCACTTCGGGTCATGGTTTAGTGGTGAGCATGGTGCTGCTGGGTTAAGAGTTGGACTCAGGATCTTAGAGGTCTTTTCCAACCTGAATTATTCCATGCTTCCATGCAAGGGTCAGCTGCCTGGGCTTTTTTGCTGTATTTTGCTGAATGGCCTCCATACAGGAGCAGGTAAGCACTGGAGCAGCTGCCCAGCAAGGCAGTCCACCCTGGGGCATTCCCATGACTCACCTACACCCTGGCCAACCAAGGAAGTCAGCCCTTCATAGTGCAGGAGGCTCACTGCACCACCTCCCCAAGTCCCTCCCGACCCAGCCTGCTCTACTGTTTCCATGGTCCTACACGCTTGGTTTGTGGGCAGAGTTGATTTGAAACACAGTCTCGTTCGCCTCAAGAACACAGCCCGGAAATTAATCTAGAGAGATGGAAAATGACATCAGTTTTTTGTAGATGGCTGGCATGCTACCAAGAATATATCAGGGAAATACCCTGTCTCATGATGTTTACCTTTTCAGATTAAATCTGATTTAATGTGCTTTTCTATAAAGTTCAGGAAAGAATCAGGCTGAGTTCAGCTTTCCTTTCAATGTCGGTCCCGGAGGTCAATAGCATCGCTCTGTTATCCCAGCCCTGTACCAAGGCAGCCAGGAGTACAAAATGTTAATGTTATTCCCTCTGTTCAGACACACCATTTGTTTTACATTATCCCTCCTATTTCTTCTCCAAGGGAACAGCACAGTCTCTGTAATAGCATGATCAGAGATTTCATATTATTTTAACCCTGCAAACCGTTTTGTATGACATCAGTTCTTAACAGAGTGTCTCACATCCATGACCTGCTGCAATCTGTCGCAGGAAGGAAAACACCGAAGAATTCTTTTTTGAGGCTTTTGAGTGAGGTATTATGTGAGTTTTCTGAACAGCAGATGGAAATTCAATTCCTGTTTGGATGTGAAAAGCAGAATAACTGGATTCTCCATAGGAATCAAATAAATTGTTCATCAGTTGTGATGACTACTTTTGTTATTCGACACATTTTCTAGGTTTCTCTTTCTCTCCCCTTTTTTGCCAGTGTTGCTTGAGAAGCCTTTGATTAAAAAAAAAAAAAAACCAAACAAAAAAACCTCCAAAACCTAAAAACCACCCCACCAAACAACTTTTTTTATCAGAAGGAAAACCCGGATTGGCTAATATCAGAAGCAATTCAGTTAAACACTGAAGTCCCACCCACAGGGAAGTAAGGGTCAGTTGCTCAGTTGCCTTAATGTTGTCTCTGACAGTCTTTAAGCTGTTCCAGAGCACCAGAAATATCTCCATGGGACTGGCTGACATCCTGTGTGACCTACAGGAGACCATCAGCACACACACGTACTGCTTCTCTCCGCAGAACATTTCTTTTGAAGACAAACTGCTTGCCTGCTATCAACACGTTCCACAGGTATTTCTTCCCGAGAGAGGCACTTCCCAACTTCCTTGGAACATGCTGTAGTCCCCCCAGGACAAGTGCCTCACAGCTGTCATTCCTTTTGTACCGTCACTTCCTTTTTGAGGTTATGAAGAAACTGAATCTCCTGCACCACCTGATTTTACCACTCACCAACGAGCAGTGTCTTACATCCCCCCTGGTCAGAGCTCAGGCTGGGGCTGGTGCTTGTTTGGGTGGGTGGCCATCCCTTGACCAAAACTGAAGGGGTCATGGGTTTTCCTGTGCTCTCTAGTAACCAGATAAACAGATAATCATGCCCTCATTTAATTTTTTTTTTTTTTGAGGGAATAAAAATGTTCTAAAACTGCTCAGATCTGCCCTTTCTATCTGAAATTCACAGTCATTATGTACAACTCATCCTCTGCCTCTAGAGACAATGTAACATTTACAGCTGAACGTATGACTTAATGAAAACAGGAACAATTCAGATCTGTAGATGCCTCACATTATTGATGTGCTGAAGCTCTCCTCAGCCAGCAATGCAGCATTTTGGAATACAGGACACAATTCCCCAGCCTTGTACATCTGCAGTGTTCCTGAAACAACGGTGGTGGCACAGAATGCCCCACTGGAGGCTCGTTTCTGCCACAGCTATCTGACATTAACAATCTCATCAGCAGTTTCAACTCTTTTATCCTCTGATTTATGATATAGTTGAAAGAACCATGAAGTTATTCCTCCTGCATTTTGACAGATTCCACCAAATCAGCTTGAATTCCAGAAAACAAAAAGCACTGGCAATGCTAACCCACTGAACACAGTCAGCAGGGGATCCAGTAACTGCATTGTTGACCATTGCAGGCTGGTTTAACTCGAGTTGGACATGAACAGGTGCTTCCTGAACCACTCAATGAAATACTTCCATGTCTGAAGGCCCAGAGGATGGCTGAAGGTGTACTCAGCAAAAAGTCTTGGGGCTGTAGCTGCCTGTGCTTGGCTGAAGGCATTCACCTGGGAAGTGATGCTAGAATCAGAAAAAGACTGAGGTTTGAGTCAGCTCTGGAGGGGAGCTGGTCCAACCCCCTTCTCAAAGCAGAGCTGGCTTCCTGGCTAGGTCAGCTTGTTCAGGGCCTCACTCAGAAAAGTTCTGAAGATCTTCAAGGATGGAGATCCATATCTCTCTGGGCCACTTGCCCCAGTGCTCAGCTCCTTTTGTGGGGAGTCACTTTTTCCTCACGTCCCACTGAAGCCTCCCTTGCTGCATGTTTGAGTCCTTTGCTGAGTCACATCACTTTGCCCTGAGAAGTGCCTTTGCAAAATGCACCTTAGCAAGAGAATTTCAGGATAACAAGATACCATTCTCTGCAGTTTGTTCTTACCTACTTGAATGGCACAAAGAAAATGCTGACAAATATATTCAAGAAAAAAGGATCAGCAGGTGATTTCAAACTGAGTTGCCTGTTACCTCTTTTGAACCTGCATTCTCTACACAGCAACTAATGTATCTAAATTAATGTATCTAAAATGATGACCTAGCCCTTTAATAAAATGAGGCTGTTCATGCACACAATATCAATGAATGTTCTTCTTCTCAGGGACCAGAGGAAGAACAAGATAGAGAGTAATGAAATAAGTTACATCTAGCTAAATCAGACAACTTCACAGATTAGACAAGCCTGATAAACATCATCAAAGGACACCTAGGGAAGTAGCTTTCACTGACTCAGAAGACTGAGCAGTCATCTGAAAAACCGGGTATGGGAGATTAGAAAAGAGCAGATGTCTTTAAAAGGCTGAAAGATGCTGGGAAATAATGGAACAATCAGCTTAACTTCAAGGCTGTCAATCTGTCACCTTTCACAAGCTCTACAGTATTTTCACCAATAAAAATTATAAATCCAGATAGCCTAAGCTGATTTTGCAGCAAGGAATTTAAACCCCACCATAAAATATATTACTAAGGTGTAAAAGAAAAATATTTCTAAGGTGAAGACCATTTCAGATCAGCTGAGTGCACTTGTCTCTCTATGGTCAGATCCAAAGTTAGGAAATTGTAAGATAGAGAAAATGCAAAGTTTTTTATGGAGTAAAATGACTTCAAAAGTCACTTCGGACAAATGACACAGACGTTTTCAGAATTTCAGGCTGTTTCCAACTCCTTCTTCACTGCCTTAAAGTATCAGCTGAAAATATGGACACACAGTAGGACAGTGTACCAGACTAACAGCTGGTCAGGGAGACATGCAGACCTACAAGGGCAAGAACTCCCAGTAACACAATGTACAGGATACCACCTTGTTGCACAACAAGTTAGGTGGTGAATTCGAAGCCTGAGGAGCCTTAGAGGAGTTTAAGGGTTGGTTCTCAAGACCCACCTTGGTAGTTTTCTAGGCTGATGAACCTGAAAAAGATTCAGGGGAAATTGTCAGAAGTCTGATTCCTGTGTGCCTAAGGACACCTTTTTTCCCTCCAATAAACTGGTATTTTCCAGGCAACAGGCATTCTGTGAGAGTATTTTGTGGACATATACTGAATTACTGAAATATTAGAAAGAAAATACTATAGTCTCTTTGGGCTTGGTCATCCTGCTCATCAGCATTTTGGTATGAAATTCCTCTCCTGTGACCTACTCATAATGAAACAACCAGCTTAGGATCCCTTCAGAGCTACTAAGGACCTGCAGACTCCCAGAAAACCATTCTGGGCAGGATACAATTCAGTCAGTAACGACTGGTTTAGGTCCAGCTTCAAAGAATTGCAGAAGGACCTTACAAGACCTAGGCAACTGGGTGAAAAAACAGCAAACGAATCTCAATGCAGACAAAAGTGATTTATGTGGGGAAAAATAATGCTACCAGCACATGTAAAAACCACGAGGTTCTCCATTGCTGCTCAGAACACGATAATGAGGTTATAACAAGCAGTTCCAGTGAAACTTCAGCTTGATATTTAGTAGCATGAAGAATCACTAACCAGAGTACAGGAGGACAGAACAGTGAGCACATGCTTCCACAAATGCCACATCCTAAGCATAATGTGCAATTCCTCCCCCTAGAGAAGGACGTAAAAACTGAGAAAAGGTCAGAAACATTTGATAAAGATGATGAAAGGTCTGGAGTAGTCTCCACAGATGGAATAAACAAGTTAGCTAGGACCCCTCAGCTTGGATAAAAAGGTGACTGATAAGGGATATGATAGAAGACAATAAAATCACAAGTGTCCTGAAGAAACTAGTCAGCTGTCAGTTGCTTGTTGTAGCTTTCAATGCAAGAAGTGGGGATCACTGAACAAACCTATGGGGTGCTTAAATACTACTTCACACAACAGCAGGTAGGATTTTGGGGCTCCCTGCTATGGGATGAGAGCTAAAAGTCCACATGGTCTCAGGGAGCAAATTTATGGAGGACAATTATACAAAGGACCATTAAACCCAAAACACATAATCTCTGGTTCAAGAAACCCCTGGAGTCTGGAAAAATATTCTGGGCAAGGATAACTATATTGTTACATACATACATACATTCTTATGTAAATTGCAAGAATTGTTTTGGCCACCATTCATATCGGTTTTCCCTTTGAGAACAGACAAAAGTCCATTGTCAACACACCTGAAAGCATTTGAGCTACAAAAAAAAGAGAACTAGGGAGAAGTCCATAATTTCAAGGAATGGCAAACAGAAAATGGGAAGAGAGAGGCAAAGTGTCAGAAATACAAGGAGGTATTCAGGTGAGGCAGGAGTGTGCAGGCACGTTCCCAAGTGATAGTTTGGTGATGAAGTGACTGGAGTTATCCATCCTGCCAAAGACAACTCATTTAAAGAAAAAAATTGGCTACCTGGGCAAGCACCTATGTAGCCAACAGCTTGCTTAAATGTTAACTGAATAGAAATACCAAGCGCAGAAGAAACTTAAATTTGTAACACAGGCAGCCAACGGTAGGAAGAAAACCAGATCTTGGTCAAAAAACAGTACTCAGGTTTGTTTAAGAAACGCAGAGCAATAAATTAAATACAACTAAATACGACCACGTATTTGGTACAAGGGTGAGTCACAGGTGTGGCAAATCCCCCGGGAGGGAGAGAGGTGCGGGCAGGGTACGTACCCCGGGGAGTGCGGGACGCTGCGGGGTCTGCGGTCCCTCCGACACGGCCCGCGCTGGCTGCGGGCACCACACGTGCGGAGCGACCTCGCCGCGCTCCAGCTGCAAAGCCCCGCGGCAAAGGCATGTGGGCACGCTGGCCAACTTCATCGGGACATTTGTTGGGAATAACAGAACTGCTGTTGTGTCCGCGCCGCTTTGCTGGGGGTTGTTTACAAGCCTTGTCCTGGGCAGAGCGCAGGGAGAGAGAGCGTGCCGAGCTCAGCTCCGGCAGCAGCGCAGCATCAGCACGCCACCGATTGTTTGCTCGGGATGGAGTTTTCCCACTGGAAGAAAGAAATGCTCTCATTTTCCACTGCCGCAGCTTCCAAAAGGGGTTGTTACACGAGCTAAATGGCTTCCTTTTACTGTTCAATCTAAATATGAAATTCACGGGCAGTAATTTTTCAAGAGGTCTGTATACTTTGAGAAGCCTCAATGACTTTTAATAGGATTCAGACCTTTAAGAAAAAAAAAATCACCTCAGTGGCACTAGGCTATGGTGTATCAATTTTGCAACAAATTAAGTAAGAAAATTCTAACAAATTTCCAAAAGTAACACATTACTAACATCAGGTAAATGCTGAAGAAAATGTAGTGCATTCTTTTTGTTCTCTCCTTAGCTTCCTAGGCTTTCCAGTCAACAGATTTTCCTAAGGATCCAGCAGTTATTGGGAGCTGAGGACTTCTCTGAGCAGCACAGCACCAGACTATTCGTTTAGATGCATGAATTTTTTTCTGTTTTCCCCTCTACCACACATAAACCCCCTGCCATCAGTGCAAACATCTACAGTCCTGTGTTTCTAAAAACCAGCAATGCTAACTAGAGAAATCTCACAAAATTTAATAGGGACTACTTACATGGACAGAATTCATAATTTGTGCTCAAGACCACCGTGATTGCTTATCACTTTTCTTTTGTCTTCCTTTCAAATTATTTGCAGCAACCACGCGGGCAGAGGTTCAGCCACCTGAGATTCAGAGCCGCAGTAGCCGAGAGCTCAGCAGAGAAACACAAACAGAGCACGCTTATTTCATTGGGCTCCCAGCCTGGGAAACTGGGACAGTGCTTTCAGCCATTACCTACACAGTTTTGTGCATCTTCCTTTCTGGCTATCAAGGCAAGAGCAACTGGGACAGAGCAATTGGTTTAAGGAAACTTACAGTACTAAAAAAAAAAAAATACAATAAATCTGCAATCTTTGGATTTGCTTGAAGATATGGAGTGAAACTGCTGAACAGCACAAGAAAATCAGACCCCTAGTTTCTCAGCTGAAATCTCCCACTTGCACTTGGCAGCAAAAAAATTCACCTCCAAAAAGCCAAGAGCAAAGCAAAATTTCATAGATAACACAGGGAAATGGGACTACTGAGAGGATTTAAAATGATAGGCTCTTATTCTATTACAAGTCTAAGTCATACCCAATTTCAGTCAGTTTATGATCCAAGAACCTACTTTTCTTTAGCTCCCAAATAAAAGCTCATTTTAGCCTGCCAGTCATAAACTCAGTCAAAAAAACCTAGGACTGTTCATTCTCCATAGTTTGCTTTCTGCTGATTTAATTGTCTGGATTGTCTATATCAACAGGTATTCTTCTCAGCTTAACCTGTCAAACTTGTATCCTTAGCAGAGTCACTGACTGAAAGGAAGCTGAAACTGCTGCTCAGGAACATCAGCAGATGCAGTAACAGCAGGCATAATTCAAAACAAATTTTAGCTTCTTCACATAGGTTTTAACACTTGACCTTTTGATAATTTATGGAGATCATCACAGCACAAAGATTAGATGGATTCAAATCATCCTCAGGGCTGAGTACTGCAGACTACAATGACGACTCATAACTGACATTGGCCTTTCCACCCTTCTTCCATTTCGAATGCCCAATAGGCCAGAATAAATGCAAATATATGAAGACCAATGTTAAGTTTCATGCTTGAAGTTTCTAGTCGCAAAATCTTTTTCCTCACTTACTTTAAGAATTAAAAATTATACTTTGCACACATCTCCACTCAAAAGAAAATTCTGCCATGCTGCTCTTCAGCCTAAGGAGCTGCCAAAACAGAACCTGTCCCATCACAGCTCTCGACTCAAAGAACAAACTCAAACCTTAGCAAAATACAAGGGCAAGAACTGATTTTTTATTAACCTATTTTATGGACTCTCGAGAGGAAAATGAGTCCTGTCAATGGTTCCTCACTGCATGAGACTAATATCTCATCAGAGGACATGGCATTATTTCACTTTAATGTCTGTCCCTCAAGAATTCTCCCTTTGATGAAGTAGTTCAAGGGCAGACATCAAAAAGTCTGTTGTAGCAAGGTACAGCAAATGGATCCAAGCCACACAAGACTTCATCAATAAAAATACACATGGCAAAATTCCGCTTGACAAGCATAACAAATATTTGCAGCACTATGGTCCTACAGGAGGACAATACTTATACTGCTGGTCACTCTCCTTTCAGATCAGTTTGACAAAAGTACACAGTACTGCTGAAACTAAGCCACAAAGGATGGAATTTATAATATAAGTTTCTGAGGTAGCCAACTTTTTTTGTTTTTAAGTAAGATTAAATAAATTACCCTTTTAGACCTAAATAACCTTTTAACCATCTACTATACCACAACATATATACCACTGTGCTTTTTTTTTTTTTAAAGTATTATTTCAGCTATAAACAAGTTATCTTGCAAATATTAGAGATGACTCCCACTTGAAGAACGGACAGAGGAACAGATGACCAGAGCAGATTTGAGCGGTGGTCACAGACTCTTCCCAGGCACATTTCAAGACAGGAGTCTGAGGCACACTCAGCATACCTGAAGATACAGTCAATGGTATTTACTAGATGGGTCTGTCAAGCAATTTATCACTCTGAAGAACCTCAGACATCAGTCTCTGGTATAATGCATTCTGCTTTTTTTTTCCAGGATGCTGTACATGGTTTTATTTTGAATAACCAGGCTGTCAGTCAGATATCCTGTATGTGCATTTGTATGGATACTCACACTGATTTTCTTATCCTTTAAAGAACCTGCAGTTATCAATAGTAATCAGACTGGGTGGTAGGTGGGGTAAACAATCATAGGAGAAAAAATTTTTTTGAAATCTATGTGCTTTGAATGGAACCCCAGGTTTCTCTTCTGAAGGAATTTTTGACCAGTTACACACGTGCAGTGCATTTTTGCATACCACTGTTCCATTCAAAATACGGGCTTTAGATTTTACTGGTGCCTGGTCTGTTGCCAGCAACAGACACACAAACCCACCAATAAAAGGGAGTTTAAAATGGTATAAAGAAGACACATTTGAAGAGAAATCTCTTTATAGCTTTCATTTAAAATATAAAATAGGTGAAACGTTAAAAGAGGAACATCCCATTCCAACCAAAATTTTAAAATACAGTTTCATGCTAAAAGCAAAAGTCTGGAAGTCAGCCTCATGGAAGCTGCCAAGAAATACAGAAAGAAACCTAATCTTTCACATTACTGGCATCCATGTCTTTGCTTTCCTGGCTTACATGAGTGTTGGCATTTTTACTAGATTGATCTAAATCCTCAATTTTATTTTCTATTTCCATAGCACTGCTTTCCAAAGGACTCTGGGAAGATTCTTCACCTATTTCTGCTTCCATTTTTGTGACTAAATCATGTTCTTTATCTTCCACATCCATTCCTTCCTCTGTTTGTGCCAGTCTGTGTTGAACTTCATCCTCAGTTTTATTTTCCAATTCCTCCTCTTTCCTCTTTGCTTTAAACACTTCAACTCCCATCATCCTCAGGTAATGAAGCCTCTCATTCTTGGGCACAAAGGCACGGAGTGACGTCTTCCCTTGCCAACCACACAGCACTATTGGACACTGAAGATCATCAGGTTTTCTACAAACAAGCAGTTAAGTTCAGTCAATTATGAGAAAGTTCATCTTCAAAACTTCATTTTATAGCCATACACCAATTCAGTTCTAACACTGAATGCATTTTGTAACTATTCACAGAAGATGAAAGTACATTGTTCTTAACTTCAACATCTAAACAGGTACCTGCTTGTCTACAAGCAAGCAAGCAAGCCAAAAAACCAAAAACTCAATGCTATTAAATTTCTGCAACAAGCAAAATAATTTTCTGGTTCTGGAATCAAAACTAATACAGGGAACAGCAAGATGAAAGTTTACATTCAGAAAGTTCTCAAGAGCTTTGTCCACCGAAGTTATTTTGTCCACAAAATGGAACAATAAAAAGTAACTTTTTCCATTGCAAATGCTGGACTTTACAGGGAAACAAACACATAAATCACATGCACTGAACTGTGGACCTCTGGCACAACTACCAGCTCTCCTTTATGAAGTTAAATTCTATGCTTGTTTTAAGAATCTACAGGCAAGACAGCTTCTTTCCTTGTCATATTCTCTGTACCCTGTCCGGCTTTACTGTTTCCCTCACTGCATCTCTATGCCTCTACTTCTGTTTTTGCTGAGTGAAAATAAATTCTTGTTCAGGTCTTAAAAGTGCAAAAATGGAAAGCAACACATCTACTTACTCAGGGTCTGGGTCGTACTTCAGAACTATACTTCCCATTGCTACAGGGAAGGGGGAACAAAAACAAAACAGATGTGTTACTTGGTACAATGATTAAACGATTGTAATCTGAAAATGTTCAGGAAAACAAGTTTTCAGACAACCACAGAGCATGACACGGTTAGCAGTTATCTACATCAGTACACTGACTATACACAATACCAGATTTTATTCCCTTTTTTTTCAGACCAAAGTATTTATACAATTACAGAAGCAATTGCCAATTCTGCCTCCTCTAAAATCCCACAAATTAAAATACAAAACTCATACAGTGGATTAATTTACTCAGTGAATCTAGCAAGGAACTTTTACTCAATTAAAATGAACATAAGAGCATGCCAGCCCAAACGGGATTTTTCTTTCCATTTTGTCTCATCAAACATCGAAGTACAAGGATCAGCAATGACTTGGAAATAAAACTGTAACAAAAGGCTGAAAATCAATTATCATTTCTTGAAGCATCCAGTGTAGAGGAAATAAAAGTTTAATGTGAGTAGACATTGCTCACCATATTTAAGAAAATCGAATCTGAGTAACTATATTTGATACATAAGGTCAGGACAAGCAATTGCAGATGACAAACAAACAGTTTCAGCTGGAGCACCAACAGGCAGAAAAAACAGAAGCATATATAAAATCTTTGCTCATCAGATATTTTAAATGCTGCCTCACAGCACTGCTTTGCAGAAGTCGTAAGTTTGGCAACTCCTCTGTTCTCTAAAGCTCAAAAACCTTAAAAGGCTGCAATCAGAAAGGACTGCAAATTCTAGCAGCACACTGGCTTTCACTAATGTTTACTTACCTAACAAGTATATTTAAGATAAATTTAGTCAAAATTTTTAGCAAGCACTGTTTATGTTACAGGATTTTCAGTCTTCTGTGTAAAGTACAAAAATAATTTTGTGACAGCAAAATTAGCAGGCTTACCCATGTCTTTGACTTTCTTCTGTGTTTCACTGCTAAATTTACTTAAAAATGGATTTTCCTGGGTCAGCAAAATTTTGACATCTTCTATGCAGACATTTATAATCCTTGCATGAATGAATGGGTACAGAGTATAAATCCCCTGTTTAATAAATAAACACAATAATTTCAAAATTCAACCACTACTTTCTGAAGGAAAAATGTTAAAAACAGTATGTGCTTTACCTAATACCAGAAAACAACTTTCACATTTTAAACGATACTGAAAATGTAAATTACCATTAATCTGACAAAGTTAATGCCAGCTGTCTTACAGGCTCTCAAGGAAACCAAAGCATCTCCTTTGAAAACAGGCTATGCAATTACCTCTTGTGCTAATCTGAATGCACATCCAAACTGTTCACCATCACTGTTGCGAGACCAGACTTTTATCCCCGTGTTAATAACCTGCAAACAGCAAAGCCAATAAGCATCAGTAGGAAGTACAAATTCTAAATTACCACTCTGAACTTGTTTTTTCCTCAACTCCTTGACTAAAAGTTCATTCACACTGGACACTGAATTAATGTGAAAATTCATCCAAGGGAAAAAGGAACTCCCGCTATAAAAATGTGGCGCTCTCTCAACATAAAATGCCTTTTACCTCTTTCCATATTGAAAACTGAACAGTGTGAGGAAGTGGCAGTCTTAAAATGAGGGCAACAAGCTATTAATATCTAATTTTAATTTTAGTTTGAGTAGGAATTTTCTGTGTGATTCTGGGAAAGTCAATCAAAGACAGGATTTCAAAAATGTACAAGTGATTAACTATTTGGACACTATATCTATCCTCTGTGGTACTCAAAAGTCTCACTACCTAACATAATGCACCAATTTCTTAAAATTTTGTCAATTATGTAGTCATTTCCTGCATGGAGGATAAAAGAATCATTATTTATCCATCCCAAAGATCTACTGCAAAGATGTACTGAATATCCTCGAAAATTTTCAAGATTTGACTGGACGAGGCCCTAGAATGTATCTGCTCCAGCTTTGAAGTCAGCTCTGTCTGATGTAGGAAGGAAGCTGGACTAGATGACCTCGTGCCAACCAAAATTACACAATGACTTCTGAGACAAATCTTTAGCACTTGCAAGACATTTTCCATAAGGAATCGTATAAAAAAGACTTTTTCCTCTAATTCACAAAAACTGCTTATTATCTCATTATCCTTCAGCTTAAGGAACTTTCAAAATGTTTAGTTGTTAAAATTACATTGAAACAACATCCCTATGCAACACAGCCAGTAAATAATTCAGCTGAACTTATCTTTTTGGTAGGCTTTCAAAGCTCTTAATACTTTTATAATTGAGGGGCTCATAAATACAATAGCATCAATGTAAACTTGTAAAGTTACCTGAAGGCTACATAAAAATGCTGGCACACACACGGCAGTTACATATTCCCTCTCTCTACTTCTAAGTTTTCTTTCATCCACCACAAATGTACTGATCTTCATCTCAGAGACTGTTATTTACCTCTCAGAGTCAACTTTTCATCTCTAACACAGGAGGCACAGAGAGGAAAACATTAATCCAGACTTTAAAAAAATAAAAAAAGCCTGTCAGAGGGCTAATCCCTCTATGTAAACAGTACACTTGGCAAGTTCAAGGAGATATCCACTGATGCTTATGAACCATACCTTCATCTTCTCACTATTGTTCAGAAGCACATTCCTTAGCTCCTTAGAAACCATGTACAGCTGCCTCTTTTTTCCTTCTTGAGTTCGAGTCAGTAAATTCATCTTGGGAAATGATGGGTCCAACGCGTAAAACTTCCTGTGGCCATAATACTTGTTTTGATTAACTGAGCAATAAAATCACATACTCAAAATGCATGGGTTAGCCCATTTCCTCCAGCTATCTCTGCAAACACTTAGCACTTTGGCTTCAGAACACAAAGATTAGACTTTCTAAGCTGCACGACATCAGAGAAGACAAGCTGTTATAGACACTGAGATACACTGGAAAATTTCCAGTGCAAACTCTAGTTGGCTATTTTCACTTAAGTATTTAAATGTTGAGGAGAGGGGGCCCTGGTGCAAAGCCAGGCAAATACCTTTCTACAAGACCAACGAGACCCATCTTTTGTGATGAACTGAACTTGAACTACTAATATTCCTGAACTAATAGGAATCTTACTGCCAGAACAGAAACATTTTTTTTCTCACTGGATAGGAAGGAACAATGGATCATCTTCAGGGAGAAACACAAAAGGGTCTTCTTTAAAACCAAACAACTTCATTTTTTTAGATGGTGGTGGTCTGAAAAGAAAGTAACATTGCACTGTCAATTCCAGTAAAAGTACTTGGGTTAAAATCAGTATATTCAGTTCATTTAGTCAACACTTGGCTTACTGTAACAACAGTATGCCAAACAGAATACTGGCATTTTCTTGTGCTTCAGTAACACTACACACAATTTAACTTGTTAAAATGAGGATGTGAAGCAGTGCTTTGAAACAGAACTCACAAAAACAAGTAAACAGAGATTTCTGACGGAGTGATCGTGAAGACAAGAAAGATCTTCCAAACATTAACTTCTGCAAGTAGTTTTTCTCCCTAACAGAGAAGAAAGTACTAACAGACTTTACAAATGCTAATAAGAAAACTGGTTATTTTCCAAACTTGCTGAACGAAACACAGACAAGACAGAAAACATGGAAATGCAAGACAACTGAATGAATTCATTAATTTTTCTTGATCAACTTCTAAATAACAAAAGAACTACAAAATACTCAGCAATTACTGTCAGAGGACAAATACTTAGATGTCATCCTTACCCGCACACTCCTTCCTTTTTGCTCTGCTCAGTGTCTGAATTCTGCAATTCTTGCATTTTCTTAGACTCTTCATTTTCAGCAAGTGTTGGTTCTTCAATAACACAGTCAGAACCATTACCTGAATTAGCTGCTGCCACTTCAGTATCTCCTGTTCTCTGTGGTAATTTCTGATGAACCTATTTCAAATTACAGTATTTTCAAAAAGGCAGAAGTAGTGTCCAACTTGTAACAGAAGGCACTTACATTCGCTCTTTGTACGTGCTTTATTCTTGTCAATTTGCATGCAAGTGCTTAAACAGATCCATTCAGGGAGTTAATCTGATTACTAGATCAAGATACCACTATAAATTGCATTTACCTCTGGTGCTGATCTGGACAGTTTCATACCAACTGTCCAAGAAAGCTATTTTTTTACCATCTACAAAATCATGTTCAAGCACTTAGAGAAGACGACTTTAAAACAGGATCTGCTGTTTCCCTCCTAACACTCAAAATGACACACGCATCCTGCTGCTGCACACCTTCTGTAAGAGTGCTGCGATGCTCAGCTTAGAACAGCACTAACTATTTGGAGGGTGCTTGCTTCTGAATAACTGCTTCTTCCCTACTGCCACATAAATCTTACTCATAAATTTTTCTAATGAAGTAAATCAAATAAACACCTAAAAGGGATTCACACAAGAAGTTTTCCTCACAGACATGGCAATCTAAGAGATCAAATAAATCACATCAACCTAAAATCCTGTTGACAGGATTTTAAAGACAATTGACAACAAATGGATTAAAGTCAGATGGCTGAAGCTGTTGCTCCAGACAGTTTTACATCCATTCCCTGTGCTGCTGATCTGCTAATCTGCTAGTGAATCACTCCTGAGCAACCCGCCACAGACCAAGATAAACTGAAATCAGAATTAGCTTACAACACAGCAGAAAAAAGCCTTTAGCAGGGGACCACACACAGCTGAAGGAAGTGACAGCTTTAGCTATCCAATATAATCTGCTTCTGTAATTCTTTCAAAGCCTTAATTTTAGGGTCAAAATTTATCTTGTTATTTTACTATCATAACAAAATCCCCTTCCTTTTTTTTTTCTGTTTTAAAAGTTGTCATGGTTTTTTTCTTAAGTGCTTCATGGATTTAGGAATTTGTTTTTAATTGACACACTGAACTATAACTGAAGGGCAGATACAGAACAGTTACAGTATGTCTATTATGTGCAAACTTAAAAAAAAATCCTGAAATACTATTAGTAATTAACGTTTTAGATAATTTAAAAGAAGTTACCTTAGGCTGACGTTTATTCCATGGCATTGGAGACTTTTTTATTAACACAGCCACAAAGAAGCCACCTGTGTTCTGGTGATGTGGCAATATCCTAAGACTAGAGAGAAAAGAAAAAAAATGTTGCAGCACATTCATAGCTGCATTTGGACTCCAACAAAATACCAGAAGGCCCACATTCGTATTTACTTTCAGAGTAAGCTAAGTATTCCGAGTAGGATTGTGCAGATTTAATTTACCAAACTAGAAACAGGATCTAAAATAGAGCATTCTGGCAAAATGACTTGCATCAACGCAACAAGCTCATTTCACCATTCCCATCTGAGCTTTAATGACTCATTTCTAAACAATATTTTTAGGATAGCTATGGAAAGCCTTTAATAGCAAATAAGTCACATTGTTAAACTGTTACAGTTTTACATACTTTTTCTGTAATTTTGACTGTTTATCTCTACTGGATGCAAAGAATTTGACATTTTCATGTGAGTATTTATTCCTCTTATGCAACTTGCAGTAATTTCTCCTGATTCACTGGAGTTTAAATATTGTGCACTGCCATTACTTATGAAGCAATCAAAATATACTCAGACCTACACATTCCTATTCTGACCTAATTATAATTTGCCCACAACCACAAATGTTACATCAAATCCTCCTAAAATCTGCTCCAGGAAAACTTACCAACGCTCCAGATTCATTGCCTTTAGTTTCTCTTCATCTTTCACTGGAAACATAGTAGGACGTATTTGTGTTTGTCTATTTGAAGGCACATCTTTCCACTCTTCAAACCACTGTCCATCTTTCAGCATCACCTGTAAAGGAGTAAATATAAATACTATAAAGAATATAGGTGACCATTGCACAAATTTTAATTAAAATACTTGCAAACCAAGGTTCAGATGCCAAAAAGAAAAGTCATTTTCTGGTATAGAAAATTAAGCTCTTTGAAGTGTACTGTTTCTTTGTGTGTTGTGGATGTCCACTTCAGAGCAGGAGATTCTTGCCAGCTGCAGCTCTTTGCTTTGCTTCATATGCTTCAAAAAGCATGCGAAGTGCAGACTGGTGCTGAATAACTACAAAGATCTCTGGTAACTTGCTAAAACATGTAAACCGCCAAAATCCAGTGGAAGGACAGTGGAGAAATTTATAAGAAGATTGGTGAGCCATCTAGGATACATTACTCCTTTATTTCCATGAGTCTGGCTGTGAAACATTCTGCTATAGGCAGCTTCCAAGCAGTATACAAAGGAAAAGAGCTACTGCAGTCTAGTAAAGATCAGAACTGGGGAATCCCAATTTCATTACATAAGAAATATGCAGGAGTGCCACACAGCTTGGCAGACAGAAGGCCGCATGACACGGGCATGTACAGGTCACTGACAGAGATGCTTTTGTGGAGAGCTGCCGAAGAACCATGTCCCCATGCATCTTCTAGCATCTGTACCTTTACTCAGAACCTATCTATAGATCTGCTCTAAGACACTGTGTAGACATAACATCACCTCAGTCTGGCTAAGGGTCAAAGCTTTTGATGGACTCTTAAGATACAAGCAGAAGGTTAGAGCCACAACTCTTATAAGAAGGCATTCTGAATGCTCTTCAACCAAGGATACCAAAGTGAAAAAAAAAGCCAGGGAAAATTTGACTTGAGAGCTCTAGATGCCTGGTTTTGTACTGGATGCTAAAGCTGTAAGAAAGGTCCCTAATGGGGATGCACAGGGCAAATGCATTAAATTAATCACTGAAATGAAGGCCCATTTTTGTTAAGGCAACAAAGTGAAGAAGTTGCACTGATGGCGAGTTCAAGACTGGCAAGTACGATGAAGTGATTTCATGCATCTCACTGTGATTGTCTTGAAAGTTTAACCAAGTGTTCTAGTGGAAACTGAAATGTAACATTTATCTGGAAGACAGATTTCAGTATCATGAAGTCTGGCACTTCTCAGCCACTGATCAGATCACACATTGTGCCTTCCCATATTTCCTGAAATAGAAATTACTGTACTTACAAGATTAGTATTTCAAGTCAAAAAATGGTACATTTCATGGTGCTAGATGGAGACAAGACAGACTGTACTTCTGAACTGCTCCTCTTTGGAAGTCACGACCCAAGCTTGAGCAAAACCAACAACAGGAGTGATAAATAACCGAAGTCTAAAAGAATACCTTATTAAAAAAATCTTATATAAAAAAAATCTTTAAAAAATCTTATAAGAATCTTAACTATTTTAGCTTTACCAGAACAACTACCGAGCAGCCCTGTGCTGTGCAGTTTTGGTTTACCAGCCTAACTGGCAGGCTGGTGTGACTGACAGAATGACAAAGCATCAAAGAACATGCTGAACTCTCTTCTATTGCACTTTTTACTGACCACCTGCTAGGGCAGAAGAAAGAGTAGAAGTGTTGCAGAAGCAGACAACCAAATCTAGAGTTAAAAAGGTGTCTTCATTCAAGCCCAAAACAATTCACTGGAGTTCACTCATCATCTGGCTTAAGGAGGGAATCCTGAATGCTATTTCCAAGCACCCAAGTGTCCCTTGAACCAAACCTTATTTTTGGTTTTGCTGTTTCCAGAGATTTACAGTCAACTGATGCTCAGGAATATTCAATGTAATCAGTCACAGAGCTCCCAGAAAACAAGTGTTGCACCAGGGAACAAAAGACTACACCAAGTAAACACAGCACCAAAGCAGGCAAATACATCCACAATGACATGCTAGCCTGTGAGGCCTGAAAATATACAGTAGCAGCAAATAAGAGCTGAAGAAAGTCTGGCAAACTTTCAACACATTTTGTCAGGCTAGTTTTTAAAACCTGTTAGGGAGATTTATATTTCAACTGTAAACAGAGAAATAGATGCTACAGGGAATTCAGTATACCCTCAGTGATCATTATATAAATATATATACAGTGACTTTATGGAGTACCAAAAAAAGGCAAAATTCAGATCACAGAGCCACAGTTACGCATTTTACATTTATTCTTCAGGTACAAACATACAGAGTAAACCTCAGGAACTGTAAGAAGAAGAAATCAGCTAGGTTCTAAGCTGGATTTCCAGTGGCAGAACATAAACAAATCTTTATTCCCTGCATCTCGTTCATTAGCCTGCACACAGTCATAAACCTGTCTGCCATCGCAGGAGACTAGTGAGATGGTAAGACAGAACCACCAATGGCACTGCAAAGGCACCCACTCATAACTAAAATTTAATCAGTTTCTCTCCCTACTACTAGAATCGCCTTCTACTTTTCTTGACTATACTCTTAACAAGAAGCTGAAGCAGCTTTGGGTTTTTTTGCCCTTCCCTACTAGTTTGTTTCCAGAACTGAAACCACTTAAGGCCTGGAACAAAATACAGGATTCTATTAATATTCTAGGATTAGTCACATCATTGCAGGTTTTATAGCTTATTTGCAGAAACAGTTTCACAGATTTCACTCTCAAATGATTCAAATGGACCAGCTGAAGAACTGCAGAATCTAACATTCACAGACTCTAAAGACAGAGATGGATGAATAACGTTAAAAGTGGCTGAAATTATGTTGCCATCTACAGGCCAAATACATACAACAGAAAAGGGAATTGTACCAAGAAAGTAGAGGAAACAGAGGAAAGACACCTAGAGGTGACAGGAGAGCAGGTGAGGAGCCAAGAACTTCCCTCCACAAAGACTTCCAGCTTAGCTTCAGCTTAGCTCTCTCCCCTAAACATCAAATCACTGCCATTAATCCAGCTCAACCGAATGTTGTGAAATGTTACACTTCAGAATTTCCCTAATTTAACACTCTACCACAGACCGAAAACTTCACAAAAATATCAGGTTGAGTACCTTCCATTTTGTAATTCCTGGCATCCTCTTCAAACCTGGTAACTCAGAAGAGACATCAGCAAGTTCTAAGGCACCTGAAATCCCAAGAATATAAACGTTCTTGAAAACAGAATTTAAGAGTTGTGTCGCCAATTAACTTTTACAAAAATAGTTTTCCTTAAAGTTTGAAGACTCTTTTAAGAATACTACTTTTTAAAACTTTCAAGAAATGCTATACAACTTCTACCACGTACATTAAGAAGGTGAGAAGAACCGTTAATAATAACTACATAAGCTGCAACCTATAAAATACCCCAAACATAACAGTTAGATATTTTTTGTAGAAGCTGCAGAGTAATACTCTACGACCTGTATCATTAAACATCAGTGTTCTAAGCAATGCAATCACTGAAGTTTTTATTCTCATTTAGTTAGTATTTGGATTTACTACACTGATTAAGTATTTTTCAGGGAATAACTTTTGGTGTAACTAAGCCTTCTGAAATTCTAATGATATTCTAATTTCGAAGACTTACAATCTCAATATATTCCAGTGAGAGAGGAAAGAGAATTTGTTATTTTTCAACTGGAAATGAAAATTCCAAACTGTTTAATACCAACAGGACAAAAGACTCTGTGCCTAAATTATGACAAATTACTACTAGAAACATCAACAGAGTATAGCTTAATCTACTGAATAAAAGCTTCAAGCTGTCCAAAGTAGAGACAGAATGATTTAAAAATTCACTGTTTAAATAGGTGATCTCCCTAGAGAAGAATAACTTTTAACATTACTTTTCTGTGATTCCGAATAATTAAGTTATTTAACAGTCAGGTAGGCTTTTCCTGATGTTGTACACAAATTTTCAACCTGTTTTACATGACTATAACCATTTACTCTTACAGTGACAGCTTAAGCAAGTCTTTTAAATAAATGAAAAGGTGATATATGAATTCACAGACAAATTCAAAAATGACATCTCAAATATGATTACACTTGATGTTTTGCATCTGTCCTTTGAATACTCTTGCCTCCCTACAGCATGACTTCAGCTGATGTCTTAAGACTATATCTGACTGATCAGGCACCAAAGAGTCAGTCAGAAGTACTGTAATTTCCAATAGCTGCTACATGGTACAAAAAGGCCTTCTCCCTACTCCTTCACCCCTAAAGAGAAAGCAAACTCTCATCTGCTTCACAAGCAGCAAGGTAACACTGTGCTAGAAAGTACCAACAAACCTTCTGGACTGACCTGAACTAATTCTTGAGGTACAATGCCCCCTGCAGACCACTGCACTACCTCTTTACTACTATGTTCTTTAGCTACACTTGTGTTCAAGTTCCAAAGATAACATTCACTTGCTGGAACATATCAGAGCCTCCAAGTATGCCTCAAAATACCTCCACTGGGCAGAGACTAGATCTGAACATCACAGACAGTCAAGATCCTTCCTTCAAAGTACTGAATTTGCCCCAGGTGCTGCAATTGCTGGCCTTCACATCCTACTGCTTTTGTGCTCCTATCCCAACTAGTTCTTAACGCTTCCCAATCTTGTCATTGTTAAAATTAATGCTGGCTTACCATGGCCTGCAATAAGCCAAGCATACTATGATTTACTGGAAATGTGTCTATGCCTACCAAAGAAACTACCTCTAAATAAAAATGTCCTTTCACAGAATAAGCTGAGTTGGAAGGGACCCACCAAGATTATTAAGTCCAACTCTGGCCCTGCACAGGACACCCCAGGAGTCACATCCTGTACCTGAGAGCATTGTCCAAACACTTCTTAAACTCTCTCAGGCTGGTGCTGCGACTACTTCCCTGGGGAGCCTGTTCCAGTGCCCAAACACCCTCTGGGTGAAAACCTTTTCCTAATAACCAGCATAAGCCTCCCCTGAGGCCACTTCAGGCCATTCCCTCGGGTCCTGTCACTGGTCACAACGGAGAAGAGATCAGTGCCTGCCCCTCCTCTTCCCCTCACAAAGAAGTTGTAACTCCAACGAGGTCTGCCCTCAGTCTCCTCTCCTCCAAGCTGAACAGAACAAGTGACCTCAGCCACTCCTCATCAGGCTTTTCCTGCAGACTCTTTTCCCTCTTTGTTGCCCTCCTTTGGATGCTCTCTAACAGTTTAATTTCTTTCTTATATTGCAGTGATTAAAAGTGCACACAGGACTTAAGGTGAGGCTACCCAGTGCAAAGCAGAGTGGGAGTAGAAATTAAATAGTCAATTCCTAATTAACCTGCAAGCACTTTAGCTGAAGTGCTGTTTCTAAGACAATGAAATTTCATGCATAATTTGGGGCAAGAAAGTTACTAGCACAAAGTAAACATTACACAAAACAGGCAACCAACTTCCAGAGTAAGTGCAGCTCCAGGAGCAATAGAGCTGCTTCTGCTCTGTAAAAGGCTCAATTTAAAAGTCCGTGGAACTTTTCATGCCAAATCTAGTTAGATGTTTCCAAATTTCAGGTTATTGATTCAGAAAAAAAAGTACACAGCAGCTACTAAACCCTACTATCACAAAGTGATGCAGTGCAGCTTCCCAGCTCATCTCAATTTTTCCACTTCTTGTAACATCAGCCTTCATATGCAAGTGAAAAAAGCAAAAAAACCCATGAGTTTAAACACCTTAAAATTCCAAGCACGTCAAAATGTGGGTCAAAGAATGCTAAAGGTATCAGTGACTCCCACCTAATGGTGTACAATTACCTTGCTCTAACTGCTTAACTACACACTGGGCTTTTTACTCCTGTAGTGAACAGCAGCAATGTTCCACATTGAGTTTTCCAAGGGAATTACGAATTTCAGACATGGACTCCAACCAGTGAAAGCGGTTAGAGGAAGCCAGATAACAGAGACTGAATGCCACTGATCTGTAGAAGTGTCTTCTGCATCATTAACACAACTCTACAGCTTTTGTACTTGCAACTGATTCACACCCATTTAAGAAGACTGCTCATAGCAACATTAACGAAATCCTACTGGTACCAAAAAATTTATGTAGTTTTGCAAACGAGGAGTGTATTACCCACACTAAGCTTATCACTAGTACCATCATACACACATATCCTTTTTGGGCTGAAGGGAAAAAAAAAAAAAGGAGTAGTTCCCTGCTCTGTTCAAGCTCACATTCTCACCTTGACTCTTTTCCAGCAGAGATGCGATCACAGCTTCATTTTCGACGGGATTCAAGGAACACGTGGAATACACCATTCTCCCGCCTTCCGCCAGCTGCTCAACACCACGGGTTGCAATTCTCAGCTGCAATCTAACAGAACACTCTTGGTCTAGCCAGCTACCACTCAGGAGCCCAAAAGACACAACTGTCCATGGGCTAAGCCAGCACTTGGGGAGCTCTACAGCTGTCAGTAGAACACAAATTACATTCAGTGGTAAACTAAGTTGCCTTAGTGCAGTCTGTACTGCAGACACACTCACAAAGACACCTATTAAATCAAAACAGCAATTAGATCAAACATTAACACTAAAGCAGGATAACTTTGAACGTAACATTCTCTATTTTGTTCTTTCTATGCCCCATCAATTTTTTTATAAAGTACTTGACACTAGAAAAACAACACCCCAAAACACGACTCTTCTCAGAAATCCAGTTAAAATGAGGAGTAATCTGACAATTACAAATATTATGGACAACATAGCTTAGCTGGCAGTGGCCTTCTGAGAAAGTTATCACTGAGCTGGACCACATGCGTAGACCCTACCTGCATACTTCCAACTAAAATGAAACCTGCAATAATGAATGAGTTGCCAAGAAGTTATAGTCAGCTGAGTCACAGGTACCAACGGCATCCCCAGCTTGTTAAAAACACACAGTAAAATGTTCTGAGATATTTCATCTGTGTTTCAATCACTACATTTTACCATGTGCCTGCACTAGGCTCAGTACTCATTCACTGTCAGTTTACATAAATCCATCTCAGGTAACTGGAACTGTTTATGTATGACCTCTAGCAGCCTAAAGACTTCAAAATATCACTATTAAATTTTACAACTTATTGTACTTTCCAACAGTATTTTACCTGCCTAAATGCTAAGAATCCCCACCAAGTGATCTGTTCCATTTTACTACCTACCCTGTCTAAATCAATTCAATGAATATTTTGATGCCACATATTTGTACCAATATAAGCAATTTAGATTCACATGCTCCCCTCTTTGCTTCTGAAACCCTACACTTCCTCTCAACAGCACTAAGATCTTGATTTGAGAGAAAAATGACTCTTCTTAGTGTCTGCTTTTTCATATATTAATGTGAATGCATGCAGATGTAAAATATGTAGAAAAATTAGAGAAAAATGAAAGAAGTGCAGATGTGTAATAAGCATTTTTTACCCATGGAGCTGCAAACTGTTTTGTGTTGTCCACTTCTTCCACACATCAATGTTTTTCCTCATGGTTCCATCTCCACTGCAACACAGGTTGAACAGATTCGTATTACTTGTGTGTAAAACTCATTCCATATCCAAGTCATTTATAGCAGCACAAAAATAACAGTCCCTCTCCCTTATAACTAGTTCTCCTACACTGTTCTGTTTCCTCACTGTCTTTGCCTTTCAGTGTCCTGAGTATAAGGTCAAAATTTGAAGCCCTTCAACTGATCAAATTTAAGGACCACTTGGAATGAAAAAATTGACCTTGATTCCATATCCCCACACTTAGAAGGCATTTCAAAGTTACTACAAATCCTAACTCACTAACCTATTCAAAAGGCACAATTCAGTAACACAATAAAAACAGCACTGCACTTAAAGCAGTAAAATCCATGTTTTCAAATTTACATGCAAGGTACCTGCAGGGGACGTCACATAAAATCCTGTCATAGAAGAGGATCTCTTTTCTTCCATCAACATCTATTTGTAGGTTAGGAATGCTGGAGGCATCATGATTTACCACCATGATGCATGGACTGTTTAATCTCTTAGCCTGATGAACCAGCAAATAGCAGCGCTTGTTGTCAACATCATTGGCAATCACAAAACCCTCTGGGAACATAAAATAGTGGGAACATGCTTCACTATTCAACAGCTAAATAATTTTACATAGCTTATTACCCCATCTTCAAAAGTTGTGTAAACCTTTCACTAGAGATTTTTTACTTAAAAGACTGCTTATGAATAGAGGAGCCCTTATGGAGCATAAAATAACTTAAAAGTATGTTGAAGGTTAATTGATGTGTCATAGTCTCAAGAGCTTTAGCTCCCATCCAGTAAGTAAGACATTGCCAAAGGCCCTCCAACTTTTCCAAGTAAAACCCCTAAACAGAAAAAAACCCCATTGTCAAAGAATCCACACTCTCTACAACTTTACAGTTTCAATGGGCAATATTTTCTGGGAGCATCTAACCCAAAATAAAGATTCTGAAGCTTACGAAAACGATAAATATCACAACTGCTTTAAGTCTCAAGGGCCACCATCTACTAAGTAAACCCCATTTATATACAGAAATTAAGCTCTAATCACATGTACTGTAGTCTGAACTGTAAAGATACATATAATTCATCTCTCTTTTTCAAGCAAAGGAAGCCCATGAAGTTTCAAATCAAAGGTGTGGTGCCTTCCATTCCATAACAATCCCTTTGGGAATTCAATATGTAATTAAATGCAGTTACTTATCTGTGACACACTACAAGAAAAAGCAAAAACTCCAAGTCACAAAAGTTTTTAAGAGTTTTCCAGACTTACTGGGAAAAGGAACATTCATGTCTGCATGCAACATTTCAATGAGCTGTGCAGTCTTAGATCCAGGGGCAGCACACATATCTAGAATCTACAAACATAAGAAAGTTAAAAAAATATCCTGCCTTGTTCTTTCTAAATACTTGAGAAATTTACTGTGTCCCTGTTTAAATTAAGTATTTTTGAATATGCAGAATGACAATTGCTCTGAACACCAATTTGAAAAAAAGAAAGTGCAATACTGTTCTTTGTACGCTTTACCTTTGAAGGTCGAAAATACAGAAAGGACTTTGGTTTTCAGGGAACAAAAACATCAGGAAACACACTCTGCAAGACAGTATCAGATCTGCTGTTTAAAGTAAGAGCTGTAAGGCCACTGTTTTCTACTTTTGCAAATAATGCAAAAGATAAAGAAGAATCTACAAGGCTAAAAGTGCTCTAAAACTGTCCAGCAAGCTGATGGTGGAGGAAAACTAAACTGTGAAAAATAGATTAAAAATGAACACAGCTATGGGGAGGTTTGACAATCATCCATTTGATCCTCATGGAAGATGGAATCAGCATGTTAGATGTGACATACAGAACAAGCTGGTTAAGCAAAAGTAACCTGCAATTCTGGTCCTAACAAGCAGCTCATAAGCTAAGGCACTAAGGACCATAAAAGGTTCTAAATGACAGGGCATCGTTACATCATTAAACAGCTGCTGTTTTGGCACAAGAGAGGATAAAGAACCTATGCTTAGTCTGATTTATGAGCAAATACGTGAAATCTTACATGCATTTCTGGAAAATGCTGAAATACACACCCAAATTAAACATTCAATGTAAAACCTGTATACTGCTATCTTGGCATATGCAATGTAAGGTGCGTGCAAAAATAGCCCCACAATTTGTGTTTTACATTAATGTGTTCACTACCTGTTCAACTCCAGACAAAAATCAAAATACACCTGTGACACATCAGGACTGAGTCTTTCAATTCATTATGCACTTAAGAGAGATGGTAAGACCTTGCTTCACATAAAACAGCCATAGCTGTCATACACTGGGTTGGGGTGAAAGTAGGACAAAACAAGGTAAAAAGTTATATATGCTAACTAAAGCTAATATAAAAACAAATACATACAAACTAGTCCTTAAAACATATATCAGAGGTTTGATAAACTAAAAGGTTTAAGATATAGCATGAAAACTTAAGAAAGAACACAACATGGCTGCTTGAGATAGCAAGGCAACTAGCTCATTAATTTAACAGATTAAGAGAGTAAGGCTGCCTGACAGATTCGGTCTGCAAACAAGAACAGAGTATGAAAACATCACAAACGTCAGAAAGTTTGCCAGCAGATATCCTCATTCCTATGGTGTGCCATAAGAAAATACCACGGGCATTCCTTAGACACTTCAGTTAAAGTTAGCACCCTGTAGAGTTTAGCCACCACTAACAGCATGTGTCAGCTCAAAATATCTTGTCTAACAGATCTATAGAGTAGAACTTTTCAGCTTCTTCAAAAGGCATAGAGGAGTGAAATCTACTGGGCAGAGAATATTATCACTTCCATCCTGAAAACTACATCTGTTCACAGTGCAATGGAGAGAGGAAGTTAAAAACAGTCATCTTACTTTAAAAGCAGGTTGAAACAAGAATACAGAACTCAGACGCAGCTAAACACACTTACACTTTGAAAATAAAACTGCAACTCCTTAAAACCTAAGTGTTTTTTGCAGGATATTACATACAGCTGAAAAAGCAGATGCTCCTGAGAGTGTGTTTGTGATCTGAACATTAGTTGAGTGTTCCTGTTGGTGTGCAGAAACCATAAAACATACCAACAGAAACAGAACTGCGTATCAGCCTTGATACTCCTGTTGTGATTTGTAGTTTAATTAAGCTCATTTCGGGGAACAAACTTTAGTACACATCATATTCTAGACTTACCTTATGATGAGGGCTAACATCAAGCAGCAGAGGTGGGATCATACTAACAGCCTCCTGGCGACTGATATTGCCCTTGAAAGGAAAAAACAAATCAAATTTGTTTTTATTCCATGAAAGAATGCATTTCTTTTGCAATAAAATTTTAAAATCGTTATGCAGTAAAATAACAAAGCAGTCAGAAACACATTACTATGAACTTAGGATTAAATTTTGTTAGAATTTAGCAAAGAAGAATCACAGCACTTCACCCAACTGTAATTTCTAATAATTGCGTATTTACTCCAGTTGTATTAATTCTGTAGTTTCTGCTCAAAAGAGAGGAGAAACTGGCTCCAATCGAGTGACAAACATCCGTCACTTAAGTGTTGCCATGCACATACACACACTTTTTACCAGATTTAAACATTTGGTTTCTAACAGCAATTGATTGTTTTACAGGAACTCATTTTAGCATCCCCAAACAACAAAAAAAGTGCAATTAGTTTAGGAAAAAATTCATAGGTGCAGCTATGCACCAGAATAATGGGATGCATCACTGCCAGCTGCAACACAAAATCCAGATTCTTCCGAGCTACTCATCTTCTGGGAGAAAAAGTAGAGTCTCCATCTTTCATAATGTATTTCAATAAAGCATTGCTCAGAATATGCCAGAAAAAAATCAAGATCTATCCAAAACTTACACATTCTGTCTCGCTAACCAGAAACTGATGAAACTTTTCCAGTTGTGGGGACTTCCGTAAGATTTTTCGACTCAAGTTTGTGTGCCAGGCTAACTCTTCAGGATACCTGGGGGAAAAGAGATAGGACAAGAGCAGAGGCAGAAGAAACACCGATGAGCCAGGCTAGATGCCGGGAACATGCAGAATGCCTTATTTCGCCTCCAGATCACTCACCAGCTCAGCGACTGCGGCATCTCGACTTTTTGGCCATCCACCTCCAGGTCCTGCAGCTCTCGGAAGTACTTTTCCTTCAAGCAGTGAAGAATCTCTTTGGCGTGGCTGCATGCGAGAGACAACGGGAGGGACACCGGATGGAGAATCACAGAAGGATCTGGGGTGGAAAGGGCCCTACACACCGTGCAGCTCCACCCCCCTGCGGTGGGCTGGACACGTCCCCCTGTGCCAGGGGCTCTGGCAGCCGCTGTCGGGAGCGCGGGCCCGCGGGAGCCCCCAGCCCGTACCTGCGGTAGCCGGTGATGCGCAGCGTGGCGGGCAGCGGCTCCCGCAACGCCGCCATGAACGCGTCCCACTCTCCGGCGGGCACGATGCCCAGCTCCCGGTAGTACCGCTCGAACAGCTCGTTCTCCTTCACTATCTCGGGGTAGCCGCCGGCCCAGCCCTGAAGAAAAGCGCCGTGGCCGTCAGCCCGGCGGCCCCGGCGCTCCCCGCCCCGCTTCACCTCACCCGGCCCGGCTCTCACCG
>VZRR01005855.1:96841-248498 GCA_013398015.1 Oreocharis arfaki
GGGGACAGCTGGCGGGGGCTCCCTGTGGTGCTGGGGACAGGAGAAGGGATTAGTCTCCATAGAGAGACCTGGTTGCTGCTTCGTGACCGAAGGGGTTGAGGTTCTGTTAATTAGCGTTTGTTAGTTAATGTAATAGTCACTGACGTCTCTTTTGCTTCGCTACCTTGCGATAGTCTGCGTTGTTACGGCAGCTGGGCAAATAGCCGCGGCGATGCGGTGCTGGCTGCCGTGTGCGCGCTGTGCTGGGCACTGCGATGCTCCGGCGTGGAAACGGAGCGCTTGGCGCTCCTTCAGCGTGCCGCTCCATCCTTGTGCTGCTGCTGTGCCTCGCGGTGACTCCCGCCTCAGCAATGGATTGACCAGGCTGTCTTAAGGTCACAGTGTTACAACAAGGAAAGTTCAGCACAGTGTACTGATATAATCTTGATGTTGTGAAGAAAGAGCTATTTTCCAATTATATTGTTTATCATTTTCTTTCAACATAGTGTTCGTTGCAGGAGTTGGACTGGATGAGCCTTGCGTTTCCTCCAGCTAAGCATATTCGATGATTCATTGAAATACTGGCAAAGCTGAGGCCGAGTGCCCTATGTTGCCAGGAAGTCAACAGTGTTCAGGCATTCTGTAACAATACTTGGAGAAGGCAGCTTAGCTGGAGCCCAGGTGCGATCTTGCTGTTCCCTGCAATTCATGGGCAGTAGCTACTGGTCATACTCCATAAGTAAATGTGCCACCAAGATGGGAGCGATGGATTCGTCAGGTTTATTTTAAGCCACATGTGTGGCTGATACGTTGTTATTTTCTGATGGTTATCGAGAAAAGCTCTTTGTTTTTGACAAAGTGTATTCCACAGCCTTATGGTGGGGAGGTATATGACATGTGGCTGGCCTGGAGGCTGCCTTCGAAAACCCAGAACTGTGTCTCTGCTCCCCCTTTTTCTATTCTTAAGCATAAAGATATTAGCTTGGACATGGGATCCGAACGCATCCTTGATGTCTGGGAGTAGCTAGGAATGCGAGGCAATGGTTTATACAGAAAGCTGAGCTGTGCTGCAGTTTCTTTTTTTCCAGTTGCTGTTGCCAAACCTGAGGGAGTCTTCTGTAGGTGAACGTAGACTGGAAGAGACCTCTGTTATCTATTTCTGTTCGTTGTAGCATAGAGGTCTTTAAATAATCCTGTAATGGATTTGTTACTCTTTCTTGAAGGCTGTTAATCTTGTGATTCCTTTGGAAAGGCTATTTTGAAGCAGTCATCCTTGGGTAGATGGAAAACACATGAAGAATGCTCAGGGTTCAGTGATCCTGCTTCAGTATCATTATAGATCATAATTAAATCAATAGACTATTGGGAGTTGGCTAGTTCCACAAGAAAGAGCACAAGAATATTCACCTGCTCTTCTTGTTTGGAGCTAGTTTGTTTACTTGCATAATCCCCCAGGAAAAGCAATCAAGATTCCTTTCCCAAATGGGATGGCAATTGTGGGTTTGTCTCGTCTTCAGAGGTGTCATAGAGTAGACCAAAATTGTCGAGGTGAAGCAATTAATGTTTTGACTTACAGCGGAGGGAGGAAACTGAGCTCAATTAGGTTAATTTCAAGAGGATTGACTTTCCCCCTGGAAGTGCTGGGGGGATTTGGTGAAGGGATCTTGAGACCTAGCTCGTTTCAGAAAGCTTGATGATACAACTGAGGATTTAGGGAAAAAGGAGGACAAAAATGGGCTGTGCTTAGTATCAGTTGCCTTTACTCCTCTCACCAAAGTAATTGCTTTGGATACAAAGTTCAAAATTTCTGCCATACATGAGAGAGGACTGATCTTGTAATTCCAATTAGGCAAAAAAAAGAGAATGTTTCTGGTGTTAAAGCAAGCACAGCTATCCTTTCAAACAGGCACCAAGGATTGGTGCTCAGAATTAGAAAAGTAGGGTAGTGTGGACAGTGTTTGGACTTCAAAATTATCTCTTTTTTGTGGTTAATACAATAAATTTTCTTTTCTTTGTTTGCTATAGGGCACTCATCTTTCCTCTTCTGATCCGTGAAGGAAAACCCACACCGTTTTTCACTTTTGTGTTAGCGCTTCTGTTCTGTGTTTTCAATGGATACTTGCAGGGCCGAAGCTTAACCACCTATGCAATTTACCCTCCAGGCTGGTTGGGCGATTCACGCTTCATTACAGGTGAGTTAAATCATGGTATGAGAACATCAGGTGTAATTTTCCTCTGTCTTCATAGCTCTTGCTATAAAATCACAATAAAAAATTATCTTCAATGCCATTTTATAAGCCTTCTCATAATTTTCTTATTGGCATAGCTGGAGGCCTTTTAACCTTTTTTACTTTAGGGCTGTGAACTGACACTTCTTTCTGCAGTGCAAGATGAGCTGATTGTCATCTTTACTTTTCAACATCCAAGTAAATCTGGGTCGTGTATTTTTTTTGATGTAGAAACTTGAAGCCCTACATGGAACCAGCAGCATGCAGGTTTAGAAGAAGCAAAGATTTTCTGTGTAACATGTGGATTAAACTAAAGTAAACAAATTCACGGAGTAAAAAAATCTAGCAAGGGTAGCTGCTAACTACCGACATACCATGGCAAATGCTCCAAGTCCTTGGTGGCAGGATATCTACATTGGATACACAAACGGCACCAATCCACCTGCCCTTGTAATTGGGGGGTGGCTTTGTCACATGACAGAACTGGCCCCACAAGGAAGGGGTGGAGGGGTGGATCATTCACTCCCAATTGGGAAGTGCGGTTGCATTTATACTTGAAGCTGAAGCCATGGATATGATTAAAAGGCTAAGCCACGTAATGACAAAGTATTTTATTTACCATACTTTTTTGTTACCTAGGCATCTACTTTTGCCTACTGTCAAAATGATAGTACCATTTCCTGATGAAATCTTTACAGAAAGATCATTTTCATCTGAAGATAAACCAGAATATTTAGCCTCATCAGTCAAAGGCAGAGTACTGGACTGAGTAGATCCTTGATCTGAGTCAGTACCCTTCTTTTTGTTACTCTGTAGCCAGGGCAAGTTGGTGTTTCTCCTGGATTTCTCAAGCCTTTTACAGCAAGAAAAAGAATTCATTGTCTTTATTCCAGTGTTATTGTGGATGACAATAGAGGACAACTGTGCTAAATGCTGTCATGAACATAAAGGTGAAGAAATTTACATCTAAGTAGATTCTCTTGCCAAGATTAGGAGGCAGTTCTGCTTGTGCACTAAAAATAGAGAAATTGAGGTACAAGGGAATGACTTCAGAGGGCACTAGGATATATTTGGAATTTTCTTGGTACTTTCAAATTTCCACTCTCCTTAAATCGGAATCCAGCAAAAAGAAAGTTTAAAAGATTTGTTGATCAGAACTGTTGAAGACTGAAGCCAGGCAGACTTTTTTTCAGTGTCCTACTTCAGTACCTTAGTCAAAAGATATCTCAGTATAGTGCTGTGAACAAATCATGATTAAGGAGCCATAAATCAGTTCCTCCTTACTCAAGTATCTTTAAAAAAATCAAGTTAATAAGACTTATTGCTCAAGTTTCCTCGAGTTCTTTTGTGTGGATTTTTTTTTTAAGTTTCAAGGATTTCTGAAAGATGCAAATGTATAAATGACAATAGTTAGGTTCATCTGCCTTCAGTTATGAATATTTCTGTGTATGAATTAGTTTGGTTTGTATTTGTGTTTATTGTTGTGGGTTTGATTGTTTGCTTTCTTTTTCCAAATAATACCAGTTTGAAATATCTGCTTACATATATTTCTAGTACTGCTAAATGTACGTGAAGTGTTGCTTTGGTGACTTTTGTAAGTCAATATTGTGCTTTTTTATCGTGAAAACTGAAAAATTGAAGATTCCTGGTATACATATCAACCACTTTAATAGGGTGACCAATGCTGATTTTTTGAGACTGTAATTACAACAGATCTTGAGATAAAATTTGGCATACCCATTAACAGCTAAACTGAAGACCTTTTTATTATTATTATTATTATTATTCCTGTAAATAGAATATCTTTTGGAATTTTTTTGTTTTGTAGGGCATATGAACTTAATTGGATCTTGGCAATTTATAGTTGCTATTCAGTATTCACCCCAGCTGGGCATCTCCAAATACCTGCAGTTTATGCTTGTGGCTTTGGTCAAAGCAAATGCCAAAGTGAAGTATTGTACACTGGGTACTCCCTGAACAGCTGGACTATTATGTTCTAGTACTTCAAAAATACCTGACAGTGTCTTTAAGCTTCTATTTAAAATTACTAAAAAAAAAAAAAGTAGAATATTAGAAAATAACAAGAAAGCATATTTCCTGGTAGTTAATAAGATATTTCTAAAGCTGTATGAAGTTACATGTGGAACATAAATGAGAGAGTGTCTACAAGTAGCAGCCAAGCAAGGTTCAATAGCTAGAAGCTGAAATGAGATAAATTTCCAGGGAAGACAGAAATTTGGAGAAGGCAGGCTGATTAACTATCATGGTGGGAGGTTGCAAACAGCTGATGTGTTCTCTGAGTATGGAACCTTATTATACAGTTTGCCTGTTTTGGGGAAGACAGTAACATATATCTGCACCAGCAATTGATTTAGAGCAGGAATATGGTTTTGATGTGATTTCCTCATGGTTTCTCTGGACTGTGTGCTGGTTTAGTTGAGAGCAGTGAACATAGCCATTTCCAGAGGAAATGGCAATGTTCTGCTTCAAATGCAGAACCATGAGCTTGCAAACCAAGACCAACTTCATAATCTTTCAGCGTGAACCTTACACCTGTATGCCAATAAAGAGCTTGTGAACTTCCCAAGACAGCCGGTCATGCCCTGAAGTGGTGGCTGCTACAAACAGGGACACCAACACCTCCGTGCTTCACCCTTGTGTCCTTTCCTAATCTATCTGCACTTTTAGTTGTGAGCTCCTTTCTTCCTTTGCTTTAGCTTCTTCAAACTCTTTGCAGTATTCTACGTGTCTTTCTTACTCCTTTAAGTCCCTATTGAACTGCTTCCTTCTAATGTTGATGGCTAACTTTTTTGTGCATCAAAATACTTTTTTTTTTAGTAGCAGTTCTGCAAAGCTGAGCAGCACCTGTAATTCATAAGGTGCTTTTTATCTGGCAGTCAGTCAATTAAGCACGTGTGCTACCTCTGCTCTCTTCACACATCAGACCTGAAGAGTGCATATGCATTGTCCATATCTGGGTATAATCTTGCAGGCAAGGGATGTGGGTTACCAGTGTGTCTCCTAATACTGATAGGCATCTGGATCCTCCAGATGATTGTGTCTTGTTAGAAAGACTAATCACAGAATCTGAGATGAGGCACTGGTTAACCTCAAAACACAGACCTTATCTATTCCTTATCTGCAGCAAATGCTGCCTTCAAGGGAAGGTAACATATGTAACATGTTGCCAAGGGGTCAAAATAATGAATTTCAATCATAAATTCCTTTTGATTTATCCCATCCTCATTGCAACAAAAGGATGCAGGATGTGACAACAATCTCAGTTTCTGTGAAAGGCTGTAATAAATGCCTAAACCATTTTGCTAAATGGCACAAGTAAATGGTACATTAATTCCTTCACAGTTGTATTCCTTTTATTGCACACAAATCTGCTGGGGAAATTCTGATATGCTATCAGTAAAAAAGTAAAAGGAGAGTGGAGCTAAGATGTATCCCTCTGGGAAGATTAAAAATGGCTGTTTCTTTCAGTGTTTAAAATTTCAATGTATTTGTTTTTCTATGTGGAAGTTGGGGAAACATAGACATTACATCTGCATATATGCACATGCATATATTTATATAAGTCTAGCAACATAAGAATAAGCTTCATTTTTACAGTGCTATTTCCTCTCTAGGGAGCTGTTGATACTGTGAGCTCTACTAACTGAAGAGCACAGTGTGGGACTGGGATGGTGCAGGATGTCACCGGAACTGTCTATGCTGCTTACATTACTACTGCTTTGAGACAATATGTCTAATGTGATATCTGCCTGTAGTTTGTTTTCTGAACAGAGTGCACTTAAAATAGCATTTTCCATATTTCTCTTCAGGTTTCTTAGGGTGGTTGATTGGCATGGCTATCAATATTCATTCTGATCATATTCTCAGGAATCTGAGAAAACCGGGGGAAACCGGTTACAAGATACCAAGAGGTAAGTAAAAATGTACAGAAATTAATAGAACAAAATGAAGCATCTCTCATATAAGAAGAGGTAGAGAGAGCTTCAGACTGGAGAGGAGAAGGTTCAGGGGGATCTTACCAAAGTTTATATACACATGATGGGAGAGAACAAAGAAGAGAGAACCAGGTTCTCCTTAGTGGTGCCTAGTGACAGAACCAGGGGCAGTGGACAGAAAATTCAAGCACATAAAATTATATCTGAACTGGTTTTTTTTTTTTTTTCGCTGTGAGGGTGGTCGAACACACAGGTGTGGAACACATTGCTCAGAGAGATTGTAAGGAGTCTCAAAACAAGACTGGGCATAGTCCTGGGCAACCTGTTCTGGCTGATCCTGTGTCAACAATGGGGGTTGGACAAGATTATCTCAAGAGATCCCTTCCAACCTAAAATGATTCTATGTGAAAATGAATCAAAGCTTGCTGTATTTTAGAGGAGATAGTAATTTATGATCTAAGAGGCAACTGGAAATAGCATTTTGTTGTCTGCCTCGGGAAGTGAATTTATAGTTAGGGAAATATCTTATTTTTTTCTTCTTAAGCCAACTATTGTAAGGAATCTGTTTCATGATATCACTTGGCTTGTGCAAGTCTTTAGGTGTCTTGACCACCATTGGCTATATTTTTCAAAAGGGGTAAAAATGAAACAGCATTGCCCAACTTTCTGGAGAATCAGTAGGTGGGTAGAGAAGAAAGACCTAACTCATCAACCCAATGTGGGGGCAGGAGGGGAATGTAGAAAGTAATCAGCATGTGACACATCTCATGTCCCATATATGAATAGGGAGGTACCTAAAGTAATCAGAGAGCAGCAACACTTGAGGAAAGGGAGACACAGGGAAAGGAAGACAGAAATCCAGATGAATTTGCCATTATAAATTCTGGCCTTTATGGAAAAATGGAGAATATAAAAAGCTTTCTCATGAGGCTTACTGAAGTGTTAAGGTTTATTGACACTTTTGGAAACGGGCACTCTTGCAGGTACATTACACTCACTGAGAGCAGAAAGATAATACCACCTCGGAACTCTGCTCTCTTGCTACATTTTTTTCTCTTAGTTGTTGCTTTTTCTTGGTTTTTAATTTCTTTTTTAAATAAAACTGGAAGAACTAAGATATATAAGGTAGACTGTTATTTTTCACCAAGAAGGTAACTTAAAATTTTAATAGATGTAAATTGAAGTGCTCACGTGAAAAATTAATATGAACATACTGTGCTGTGTTCAGTGTACGAAAAAGTGCTGAAGAAAATATGTTATTTGCTGCAAGATCAGGAGGACCTGGTCTTTTTAATGTTGCTTATCCAGTTGAAGTGGTAGAATTTCACTTTTGTCACAAAAGTAGTGTAATTAGAGCAAGGTCAAAACATGTCCTCTATTACATCTGCCACATACTCGTTTCTTTAGTCCCACTAGTGAAGCACATACTGAGATGTTATCAATTTGTACACTGATTTTGGAATTAGGGTGAAATTCTTGATTTATAAAATTCCCAGCAGGTGAGTACCAATTGTTTATGTGCATTTGTCTATACAACAGATTTAACACAGACTGACAAATTTTCACTGAGCGTAAGGGTTGAAACAGCTCTGATGAGGAATGGGAGCAAAAGTGCAACAGCTTCGTAAGCTAGAGAATAAATTTAGAACTCTAGTTCATGATAATATTGTTCATAATTAACTTAATTTCTAAAGTACTTAGAGAAATGAAAAATTGTAGGCTAACCCTATGAGTATTTTCTGGGACTCAAGGGGAGTATGTCTTCTATTTTTACATATTTTAAAAAGGGTTTAGTGTATGATCAAAGAACATATCATTGTTAAGTAATTATTTGCAAAGCCATGTACTTGCTTCTGATGCTAGTAAATCATCTTTCATTATTTAAAGAGGAAAAATGAAGCTACTAAAGGTCTGTCTTACAATGAGGTCTGAAGTGATCCTTCATAGTACAGCTTGAACAGAAAAACTCTGCTTCCACTGCCTTTAAAGATTAAATACAGACATTGGTGATATACCTCCTATTTGATGTACAGAAAAGATAACATTGAACATCTTGATTAAGGTATTTTCAAGTAATTCTGTCCTGCTTTCAGGAGGAATGTTTGAGTATGTCAGTGGAGCCAACTTTTTTGGAGAGATCCTGGAGTGGTTTGGGTTTGCCCTTGCCTGCTGCACCATTGAAAGCTTTGCATTTGCGTTGTGTACTCTCTTCATCCTGGGTTCAAGGGCAAGACAACACCACAAGTAAGTGTTCGTGCCTTGTCATTTCTGTTGTCTCTATGTGACACTGCATTTCCATTCCACAAATTATGCCTCATCCTATAGGGATGTTGCAGAGCAAGTCTTGTGAAAGAGACTGCTGCTGTAGGGCAGAGTATGATAGAGAATACCCTGAGAAGATTAAGCACCGCAGAATTTCAGCAGAATAGTACAGAGCACAAACACACAGTACAACGAGGCAGTCAAAATAATGTTTAAATGAAGATGGTTCATCCTGGATCTGTAAAGATTATAGAAAAGTTTGGCAATATTTTCTTAATTAATCAAATACTATACTTTCCTTTCTCAAACCTGTTTCTGTAATATTAGAATTTGGAAAATCACTCAAGCTGTCTTTAACAGGCACACTTTATAGTCACGTCTGTATCATATTGTCTATAATCAAGTGTATGGGCAATATGAAAACAGTTCTGGTAGATGATATTTATTAAAGTCTCTGCTCTAAACATTCTGACTGCTCATGTCCTGTATTTATAATGTGGCTTTCCTGCTAACAAGGACCATACTTTAGGGAGACTTGTTTCCTGAAAGGATTGTCATTAAGGAATAGCATGGTTAAAAAAATTTGAACACGTTAATTTTATTTTGGTTATTTTCAGCTTCCTGCTTTGGTTCTCATGTTGACGCTTAGTGGCATAAGAGGAAATAAGCATGAATTTAAGGAGGAGATGGGTTGAAAAAAAATTACTGACCATCTGTGAGGGCAGCCATGTCTATGTCTAGTGGAGCCCTGAAAACATCCAGAAACAGAGGTTTTCCTGCCCCTTGTTCGTGGGATGTTCCAGGTCTTTATTACCCTCCCAGTGAACAAGTTTCTTCCACCATCCAACCTGAGCTTTCCAAACCTGTTGCCTATGACCATCTCTTCCTGTTTTATCACCTGCTATTAGTGAGCAGTTGCAGAGTATCTTGAGCTGGGAGGAGCATTTGAAGGTTGTCCAGTCAACTGGTGTGGCTGCTCCAGCCAGGGCAAACCACAAGGCTATGCCCAGTTGCCCAGGGCTCATCCAATTGAGTTCTGAGTGTCTCCTCCTTGCCAGATGAAGCAGTGACAGGTTCTCCTGCCTCTCCTTGTACATTATGTTCTTCAGGCTCAAATTCCATGGCTGGTTTCCATCAATCTTAAGCCTTGGTGGCATTCTTTCAGAACATCAGGAAGAGCTAAATGTTGTTAAAGGAAGTTATTTACACTAAAGGAAAAACGCATAAAAGTGGAAGAGGGGTACAGTAAAAAAGCAACTAAAAATAGCAAATCCATGTAAGTGAAGAAACGTTTGCATAATTTGTTTAGTTTAGTTTAAAAATTTTGGTTTTTGTTTAGTTTAAAAGACTTAGAATAAATGACTGAAAAGGGTAAATAAGGTAATAATGGTATTCCCTAGATGCAGGTTATCGTGCATTTCATGTTTTGTTCTGTTTGTTCCAGCTTTGATCTTGCAGTTAGCTATTGGTATTATGAATATCTGCACCTTTGAGGAGCATAGGTGAACTTTAGTTCTTTTATTTCAGAGAAGCAGAAGAATAAATATTCAAAAATGGGACTAAATGTGCTTGTTATGGAAGGTGAAAACACAATATCTGATAGTGCTCTGCTGTTTTTCTTTTTAAAATTGCCTGGATTTGAAAATAGTGATGGTCTTTGAGGGATGTTAGCAATGAGGCTAGTGCAATGTTTTTCATGTTCAGTTTGATCATCCAAATTCGAACTGGAACTGAAGAGGTTTCTATGCAGAATGGCACTCTCATTCCAGTTTGTGAAGTATCCCTTGCTTCCAAGTGAAGTCATTATGCAATGACATGTTTTTGATTTAATTTTTTTGTTCCTCTAATTTTAAAATGCCAAAATACTCAGAATGTGTAACAGCATACATTTTCAAAGAATGGGCTGTTCCTTCCCTGACCAATCTCACCACATCTGTTGGTTTGATTTCCCATTGCTGGCAGCTGTAATGTAGTTTTGTTGTATTTGGTGATTAGATGTCATTAGGGTGAGTGCAGTAAATGCCATTTGTCTATCCGGAGTAGGTTCTAAAGGCATTTGTTTTGTTTGTAGACAAAAACATGTATGGATTAAATGGAACACATTGCACAATTACTCAATTTCCTCAACAGTGTTTTGAAGACTCAATACTCATCAGATTTCCTTCTTTGTTTTTCAGATGGTACCTTGAAAAATTTGAAGACTATCCAAAGGACAGAAAAATTGTCATCCCATTTTTGTACTGAGCCGTGCTTTTAACACTGAGACGGATGCTTTTAGTAACAGCCAACATTTTACAGATGCTGGCAGGTTAGCAACATACTCTGATGATCACTGTGACAAAGCCTTTCCATCAGTGCTGCTATTACTTACTGCTTTTTCCTCTTAATGGTAACCCAGAATCTGATGGACAGGGTGAATAGGAACAGAAATGCTTTTCCAGCAGTGAAGCACCTTCATAAATGCATTAGGCAATGAGTCTGAATTGGCATCGTGGGAAGTACTGTGCACGACTTCTGCTGCTTCTTTTTCTGCCTGTGAGGGCTTCTGCTGCTTCCACTCAATGTAGCCATGCTGTCCTGAGGATTGTGCTGTGAGCTCAGCCACCCTCACTGCAGTCTGGATACTGCAATCTGCCTACACACACAAATAGGGTTGATTTTATTTTTTTTCCTTGCCTTACTAATCCTTTCAATTCCCCCTACCTGCATCTCCAGAAGAGCTGGTGATTCAGACCAAGGAATTAGATGAATATAGTTGCTTTTAGATGAGAGGCAGTGTTTTTCCTTCTCTTGGCACCCTTACAAATACAGGGACACTGTATAGGCAATATTTAATAATATTTACATAAAAGTTGTACTGCTGATAGATTAATATTGTCATCTACCTCTTAAAATTGATAGCTATCTCAATATGCAATATGTGTCTTCTCACTCTAAATGGGTTTTGGAAGTCTTTACTTAGGATACTTAGGCTGATCTAGCATTGTTAACAATTGTGTAATGTTTTCTAACTTACTTTATAAAAAAACCTTGAGATTTAAAAAAAAAATTCTTACTATGCTGTTTTTAAAAAAATCAAGTGTCTTCCTTCTTCTGTTGCTAACATTCCAGATGATTTTATATTCTAAAGTTCTGGAGTCTTGTGTCAGTTCTCATACCCCAGCCTTTTACCCAGGAAGGACTCCAGAATGGTTTCAAGAACATGATGGGATCCCAAGCATACAGATTTTCAAGTTATCTGTGTCTTTTGCATGACTGTAATAATAAAGAATCTTTTAGAACTGCTGACACAAAAAAAAAACCCAAAACAACTCAAGGGAAAACTTAAAAAAAAAAAAAATCCAGCAAAACTCCCAAGTGAACAACCAAATTCTAATAATTAAAAAAATTTAAAAACAAACAAATGAACAACTACTAAAAAAACTTTTCACAAAACCCAAAAACTCTGCTGCTAATATAATTTGAAAATAAATGGAATTCAAACTTTTACCAAGTGTTGTCTGCTCTGTTTGCACTTTTATGTTGGATTATGTTCTTCAAAAGAAATTGGTAATATAATTTTGCCAGATGCTAAGTTTTCCAGTAGGTTATTGCAGTAAGATTTGTTTCGATGAACTGTCAGTCATGATGCTTGCTGGAGAGAGGATGGTGAAGAGCTTGATTTACTCCTCAATGTTAAAATGGAGTTATTGGACAATAAAAGTTCAATAGGATCACTTAATGAGTATTCTGAAGCTAATTTTAGAATCCTAGTCTTAAATATAAGGATATTTCTAAATCCTGTCATCTCTGCAGCATTTTTAAAAATCTTATTGTCTAAATCATCCACCTATCAAAGTCTCTTTTAATGGAAAAAATATTTTATATCTATTCAAGGTGTTTAAACACTTACATAGTTTATGGTGAATTAATATCTTTAGTGGGTTTGAGTGGCCAGATTGTGGTAGTGAGGGGCTGCAGTGGTGGCTTCTATAAGAAGCTGCCAGAAGAAGCAGCTGTTTGGCAGAGCCAATGCCAGCTTGTCCCAGGGCCAACCTGCTCCTGACCAAGGCTGAGCCCATCAGGAATGGAAGTAATGTCTTGGTGATAACATATTTAGGAAAAAGAAAAAAAAATATTCTTGGGCAGAGCAACATCTATGCAGACTCCAGGTGGAGAAGGAGTGGGAAGAGGTGCTCCACATGCTGGAGCTGAGATTCCCCTGTGCTGGAGCTGTGCCCATGCAGCCTATGGAGGAGGACTATGGGGATGCAGAGATCCATTGTGTGGAGGATCCCCATGCCTGAGAGGAGGCTGTGAACCCATGGGAAACCTGTGCTGGAGCAGAGTTGTGGCAGGGACCTGTAGAGAGAGGAGCCCATGCTCGGGCAGGTTTCATGGTGAGACTTGTGACCTTGTGGGGGACCCACACTGGAGCAGGCTGTGCCTGAAGGGCTGCACCCTGTGGAAGAGCAATCCATGTTGGAGCAGTTCATAAAGAACTGTTGCCCATGGGATGGACTCACTCACATTGGGGAAGTTCATGGAGAACTGTCTCCCATGGGAGGGAACCCACACTGGAGCAGGGGAAGGTCTCTTCTCCTTAAACAGCAGGAGAAACCACATGCAATGAACTGACCATAAGCCCCATTCTCTGTCTCCCCGCACCTCCATGGGGGAAGAGGTAGAGCTTGGGAAGAAGGGAAAGGTGAAGGGGAGGTGTTTTTAAGATGTATTTTATTTTTCATTATCCTCATCAGATTTTGTTAGTAATAAATTCAGTTAATATCTCCAACTTGTGTCTGTTTTTTCTGTGGCGATAGTTGATCAGTGATCTCTCCTGGTGCTTATCTCAACGCATGAACCTTCTGCTATGTTTTCTTCTCCCTGTCCAGTTGTGGAGGGGAGAGACCGAGTGGCTTTGGGGGACACCTGGCATATAGCCAGGGTCAACCCACCAAAATACCTTATATCTTCAGGGATATTTGTTTAAAAATCACTAATGGGACAACCTACCAGTAAAAAACATCTTTCTGCAGCACTTTAGACTCTAATCTAACACTTTTTTTTTTTTTTTGGGCCCATTTTGAAAAGGCAAATGTCCTTTTAATAATAAACAATGAAAGAAAGGTCAGTGTTCAGCATGTCTCTGTACATTCAGGAGCTGTAGCTCTCTAGTCAGTAGTCTTTCATAATAGTTTCCAGCAAATTTGTACAGATGTCTTGATTTTGCTCTGCTCCTATGCTAATAAATATTTATCTTGCCTAAAAGTTCAGTTGGTTTGCCCACATAATGTTAATTTATGGTTTGTCTGCAGTGGGATGGGATCTGAAGTGTGAGGGTCGGACAGCTTATTCCTGTTCTCTCTCTTGTTACAGAAAAGCTAAGGTCTGTGGGCTGTGAATGTCAGCATGTTTAGAAATTTTAGTTAATTGGATTCACAAAAAAAACCTCCAAGCCAGAAGGTTTTGTTCTTTGTGTGATTATATTTTCTATTCTCATTATACTTCTTGAGCCTTCCCTAAGTAAAGTACAGATTTTATTTGAGTCAGTTCTTAGAGTACAGGTCTTATGAGGAGCAACTGAGAGAGCTGGGACTGTTTAGCCTGAAGAAAAGGAGGCCCAGGGGGAATCTCACTGCTCTCTATAACTGATTGTAGCCAGGCGGGATTTGGTCTCTTCTCCCACGTAACAAGTGATAGAATGAGAGGAAATGGCCTTATGTTGTGCCAGGGGAGGTTTAGATTGGCTATTACGAAAAATTTCTTCACTGAGAGGGTTGTCAAGCCCTGGAACAGGCTGCCTGGGGAAGTGGTGGAGTCACCATCCTTGGAGGTATTTAAAAGACACGTAGTTGTGGCACTGAGATATATGGTTTAGTGGTGGACTTGGTAGTGCTGGGTTAAAGGTTGGACTCAATGAACTTTGAGGTTTTTTCCAACCTAAATGGCTCTTTGATTCCCGCATTCCAAGACCCAGGTATGTTGGTGAAAGCATATGATCAACTTAGTGAAATGCTAGAACTGCCTTTTGTTTAAACTATATCCCACTTATTTGTCATACTTCACTTGTGATCCCTTCCCTTTTCAGCAGCTCTGACAGATTTTTCTGTTGGAAAATATCTTAATACTGAAACATTTTTCTTGAGAATATGTAACGTGAAAATGAACTCTGTTCTGCCCATTCCAGAGGGAGAAAACATGCATACTTGCTATTGGGTATAATATCTGTCGCTATTTTTAATAGAGATACTTCTAGTCAGATTGATACATCTTTTCCCCAAATCCCTTCCTAATAAAACATGATTTGTGGCATCTTGCTTGAATACCTTTTTTTTTCTGTTAGTAATCCCCAGTCTAACTTGTGGAGATTGACCAAGTCTTTTGTACCAGCAATTTCATTATCCCAGTTGAGATCCTGAGGAGTGTAGAAATAAGGTTGTATTAGAATGACCTAGATGCATGTGTGAACTTGATGACATGCACTCAAAGCAATGATTAAAAGTCACAGGGTAAATCTGTCTAGTGATACATTCTTAGTTACGTAAAACAAAGTATGCAGCTGAGAAGTTCCACACTTGCAGTTACAGCAAAGATTAACACAAGCAGAGGGTGCTCCTTTGGGTTCCTCTCCCACTGCTAAGTCACTTCTCACTTGTGCTTCAGCACCATACTATTTTTTGGGGGAATGAAGATAGTGTACAAATGACTTGTTGTATAAACTTGAATTCTTCCAGCAGGCAGGAAATCCTCAGTGCCTACCACAGTTTTTATGTCCTGTTTGTGATTGAAATATATTAATAACTTTAGTGTGAGACTGTCCCAGTCTGTTCTATGCTCCTCAGTTTTACCAAAAACAGTTGTAGTTGGCAGGGCAGCCTTTCACACACACATCCATTTTGTGAGGAAAGCAGATCTCAGGGTAAAATTGCACCACTTTTTGCAGTGATGCAACATATCTATCACCATCTATGCGTTCATGTGCCCACACAAAAATACATGTAAGCAAGCAATTCAATTCCTGTTGTAGGACAACTGAAGGGCAAAGCCTTAACCAAGGCTTGCATCTGAAAGAGTTGCACAACTGAAGCTTGCTCGTGAACTTCTTAAAACAACATGTTATATCCCTTTACTTGATTTACCATGTTTGCTTAAAAATCGAAGCCAATACATGATGCATTGTTGCGTACAAGTGGACAGTGGAAGCAATATGTTACTTGCTCGCAAAGACAAAAGAAAACCTAACACTTGGTACGACCTTTGGTGTAATGCTTCACCAGAGATGATGCACTACCAATGTGCTAGCAGGAGTGTCTCAGTGGTGTTGTTTGTCCCTGCTCCCTCTTGTTTTGGAAATACCTGTCCAGTTTCTGAGAGGACATGGGTGGCTGGATTCAAAGAGACAGCATGAGCAAAACCACATGTTCCAGCTGCTCTGGAAGGGAGCATTCCATTTCTCTTGGGCTATTGAAAGGGACAACCACTGCAAACTTAGCTATAAACTTCTTCCAGAAAAGAAAAAGCTGTGTGATTTGTGAATGTGGGCTCAGACACTGACCACACCAAAGGCCAGTCCAATGTTAGCAAGCAAAACCTACTTCGGGTACCTGCTACCTTTGTGTATTGCTGGCTGCTTCATGGAGTTGGAATTCAATCTGTTTAATCGATATCAGAGTACTGGTGAACACTCCAAGAGGCTTCCAGTTATGCCCCCACTCCACATGTTGTGTTTGCTGCAGAAGACCAAGAACCAGCTGCCGTGCAGAGCCAGGGTCCTGCTAATGTGTAAGGAAGCCCGGTGACAAAGCACCTCAGTGCAATAGCGCAGATTTGTAGGATTTTTAATGCTTTGCAAAGGCCAATATGTTTCCTCTTTCATTCTCTGCCTGTCGCTTAGAAAAATGGTGATGGTATCTGAATAGGAGAACTGACTTGAAAATCCCAAACAGTACTGTGAAAGTGTTCAAGTGGTAAAGGAGAGTCATCGGGACATACTGACATAAGTAACCAAAGATGAAAATAGTCCTTTTTATGCTTCAAATAATCCTTGCAGAGTTTACTAAGCCTGTGAGTATTAGATTAAGCATAATATTTAGTCTAAAACAGTGCAGTATGAATATGATCATTACTGATAGAATAAAGTAGTAGTAGGAAAATTAGTTTAGAAAATAAGAGTAGCTATGCAGGCAGCATATAGCAGGATAGTCTTATGAACAGAAAGCTAAATGACCAAGAAAAAATGAGCTGAGGTATTTTTACAAGCAAAAAGAAAACACTACTCTAGTGTGGAGTCCTCCATGGGCTGCAGGCGGATGTCTGCTTCACTATGGACTTCCAGGGGCTGCAGGGGCACAGCTGCCTCACCATGGCCTTCATCACAGACTGCAAGGGAATCTCAGCCCCGGCACCTCGAGCACCTCGTCGCCCCTCCTTCCTCACTGACCCTGGTGTCTGCATAGCTATTCCTCTCACATATTCTCGCTCCTCTCACCACTTGCACTTGCACAGGGACAGTTTTTCTCCCCTTTTTAATTGTTATCCCAGCAATGCTACCACCATCACTGCTGGGTTCAACCTTGGCCAGCGAAAAGTCTGTATTGGAGCTGGCTGGCATTCGCTCTGTTAGACACGGGAGAAGCTCCTGGCAGCTTCTCACAAAAGCCACCCCTGTAGCCCCTCTACTACCAAAACCTTGCCATGCAAGCCCAATACAATGTTTGAATTTATAAAAGCTCAAAATAAAACAGTAACATGGCACTTGTAGAAAAAGTCTTTTGTCAATCGCTTTAAGTGGTTTTCCTAAACTGAAGTTGCCATGCAATTAGACATTCCAGACTTCAATGAACAATATGCTATAATTACTGCTCTTAAAATGGTTACTATTAAAAGTAAAAAGGCCCAAAGTAATTGTACTTTGTTTCCTAATTCTTCATACTCGATGAATTGTCATTGCAACAGCTTTTAATTTCAATTCAAAGCAGACAAAACAACCTCCTTTGCAGATGTAACCCCATCTGCTACTGTGGCTAAACCTCAGAGATCTTCCTGAATATTCTTGTTTCTGCATCAGATCAAAATAAGACAAATTTCAAGTAACACTGCAGATGACAAACCATTCCTTATTTTTCATCGAGTAATACTGTCATCTTCTGCCACTTTGTGTCTTCATTAACACTAGGCTAATTAGAAACACGAAATGGTTATCTAACGTTTTCCTACATATAAAATCCAGTCTAACACTGCTCTCAATTGTCTTATTGTGGCAGTGCACAGATGTGGGCTTACTGGGTACCTATTGCATCATAGTTTCCAGTCCCCTCTAAGCACTGCCTAGAGCAGAAATTGTTGCTCACAGCAGCACACTCAAAGACAGTCCTCTCGTCAGTTCAGGGACCCCGGAAGCAGACAAGAATGCACCCTCAAACATGCATGAATAAATTATCAGCAAAGGTCTGCACCAGCCATCTGTGTCTGTGTTGCACAACATATAGAACAACAAGGAGTGCTAATCTCCCTGCTTGTGGTCCTCTTCCCCCTCCAGCTCCCAACATGGTAGCCCCCAGTAAGATGCATCATCCTCTACAAACTTACTGATAGCTAGAGCAGTTCCTTGCCAGCACCTAGGGCATAGACCCTCATTTGTTATCACAGCATTTAGCTAAGCAGGCCAGGAGGGATGGAAGCCCACACAGAGAATTTCTTAATTCAGCCTTTCAGAGGCTTACAACTTTAGTCTGGTTTTGGAAGTTTTTTGTCTGTTTGTGGGAAATATGTCAATACAAGAGTACAAAGTAGATGCCTCCAGCAGCTGGGCTCAGGCACCCAGTCTGCCCAGTAGCTGCCCCTGGATCTCAGTCTCCCCAGCCACTGGCACTTGCATGTACCACCCCACGCATGCATGGAGACACAGTATGAATCCACCATTAACTGTGCTCAGACACGGAGGGCATCCAGCAAGAGGCCCTGGGTCCTCAACCTTCACAGCTGACAGCTCTTGGGCATGCAAAATCTGAGAGGCCTGCAGCTCCATCCCAGCTGCTGGTTTATTTAGTCTGTTCTTGTCTCAGATTTTCAGTATACACCTTCAGTTAAAACAAAGAAACAAAGAAACAAAGAAACAAACAAACAACACCCTGGGAAAAAATCCGTTCAGTGATTTATTCACGTAACATTGTTTCACACAAAGTGAATTTATGGACCATCTCACGAACTGATCACAAGAGGGATTTCTGGAGAGTCTCCTGTGGAGAAAACATTGCTTACCAAAGAAAAGCTTTACTTTGTTGTGGGTCTTCTTCGTGTTTTGGTTTTTTTTTGTTTGGCTGGTTTTTGGTTTGGGTTTTTTGGTTTTTTTTTTTAATCATATCAAAACTCTTTCTCATAGAATTGTTTGTATTTGTGCTGGTTAATTTTTGCAAAGCAGTGTTTACAGACGGAGCAGAAAGGGAAATGCTGGTACTAACCAGAAGAGTTGGGTTCTACTTTTAGTAGCTATTTGCAACTTAAATATGTTCTAAAGTAGATGACTGTAGCGTAAGATGTAGGGGAAAATACAAAATACAAATAAATACAAAATACAGCTCAGCTCAGGAAAATACAAAGCACAGCTCTATTGTTTATAGAGATTGCTTTCCATAACACCATATTTTTCAGCCTAGGAAAGTATGTCTCCACAGGCATTTTAAACGGCAGCCTTTGAATGGGCTTTCCTTTTAAGTAAATCAATTTTATGAAAGGCTCTCCAGGAAGGATTTGGAATGGATACTAGTGAAGACTACATGTAATTTTGGTCTCCAGGGATAAGGCCCCTTATGTTTGTTAGCCTCTGTACAGATTCCTCCAGAGAAACATACTGCTTTTTCCTACTCTCTGTACAACGGCAAGGCCAGCTGTTTGGCAGAAAGGCTGGGCATTCAGCCAGAGCTCTACTTGATCTAGAAAAGGTTTTATCTTTCCTAATGTATACTGTAAATATTTTGTTCTAGCAGATCCAGTTTGAAACTTTCCAGGGTGATAGATGAGATCTGCCCTGAGACATCACAGACTGTTTCTTCTTCCTTGTGGGTAACTGCAGATGTAATTTCTGTAAGATCAAAACATTTTGTCCATAATTCTTGCCGGCTTCCATGTGGCCCAAATGAGAGAGTTCAAACTGAATGAGAGAGTTTGAATCAGGCCCAGAAAAGAATTACGCCATGCAGTAAAAATGTCAAGAAATTGCTCTTCACAGCTGTGCAGAAAGCTGAGGCAGAGCTATCTATCCTATAAATGGCACAACCAAGGTCAAACCACTTCCACCCTGTCTCCTAGCCCTATGCCGGAGCCATTGCTAGTAGTAACAGATGGTTTCCAGGCCAGCACCAGGCAATAGAATCCTTATGGCAAAGCCAAGTAGTGTATGGTCAACGTGTCCTCAACAAGAAACATACCACATTCAGGGCAGGGAAAGGATTTCACTTGTCACAAGAATACTGAAAGCAGAAAACAGCAGGAATAAATACAGAGAAAGAGGTGAAAAAGGCAGCTTTCACATCCTCAGGACAGATCCTTGTATGTTCTCTTGCCCACTCCCAACAGATCCAGTTCAAGGAAAGACTCTGGAGGGGTCTGCACTTCACAGCCAAGAGTCAGCCACAGATTTTTGCAATGGAACTCCTGAAGCATCCCATTGGGTAGTGTAGGGTGTAGACTAATACTATGTATGTTCTCATAGGGAAGTCATGGAAAGGAAGGATCGAGAGGGGGTCTGCACTAGAGGGCAGAGGGACTGATCAATCTACACAAACAAGGAGCTGAAGGAGAATGGCTGTATCATGTAAGAATCGGCTGAGTCCCTGACTCAGCACCCTGTGAGAACACTACTCTCATAAAGGATCACCTCTGGACAGTATGACCTACACCATCAACAAGGGAAAGAATCAACAGAAGCATTTAAAATAGAATGGCAACAAAGTTGTCAGAGAAGCACTTTTCAACCACGAAGTGATGTAGTGTGCAGTTGGAAAGGGCAGCAGCATGGCTCTATGCTCAGAATCACATCTGTGGAATTGTCTGTATAGCCAGTCTGATTAACTGAAGGTACATGAACTGAGCAAATAAGATGCAGAAAATGCAAAAGAGATTCATTCAATGCATTTCTCCCACCGTGCAAGACTTGTTGGCAGTACCGATCTTAATTTCCTGCACTGGTAGCCAGATGGCTTCACTAGGTTCTGAGAATCCTGCATCACCCTAAAAAGACTGGTGTTTACATTGTGTTGATTACCATCACCTTCTGAGTACATGCTCAAGAGATTATTTCCATCCAACAAAATAAGTCTCATGGACAATGTCTGTCACCGCCTCATGAGGAACCAGCTGGGATGAACTTCACAGCTATCACCAGGCAACTCTGAATGAGAAAACAGCTACAGCCTGGTGATGAAAAGAGCCCTTCCAGGTCCCACCAGGCAGGCGTGGAGCCACAAGCACATCTGTCTTGTGTCCCAATTAACTTGTTTCCAATGAGAAGGAGCTCCATGCATCCTTGCTACCATATCAAAAGAAAAAATACAGCTGAACTTTTGTGTTTCTGTGAGCAGAATGAATACTTTATCTGTTTGATGGCATCAGTCCATACCACATCATGAGCTCTGCAGGAGACTCTGCAAGTAAAGCCTACCCCATTGCAAGCATCATGTGTCATCAACCATGGCAAAGATCTTCAATTTGAGCCGTAGTACTGGAGGCCAGACTATTCCAAGGCAGGCTCCCGGCTGCAGGGCTGTCAGACCTCTCACTCAGCTAAGAAGCATGAGAATCATCAATGAACTGCCTGGATACCAGGACTCAGTGGAGAGGATCACCAGCCTGTGAAGCCTCTCTGCGGGAACCTGGAGCTGTTTCCAGGCTTCTGGATGCTTTGAGCCAGTGGTGAATTTAAGGCATGGGAAAAAGTAAAGCTGTCCCATCACAAAGCTACATGGGAGCTTCAGCTTGGCACATGGCAGCAGGAACGGTAGCCTCTCCTTGCTCCAGCCCATGACCTGCCTTGAGGGAGCAACACATATTCAGCTATCTTAACCTAAACACAGGTTTAGATAGTTTTCCTGGCCCCCACATCTGTCCACTCCACCTCTTTTGCTCCCCTTATTCCTAGTCCAGGTCTTTCTCTACATCAAATGGAATTGTCAGCCGTGTTCTCTTACCACTGCATGCTTTTCCTATCTTTTTTCCTACTCTCATTCTAAAGGACCAGCTAAACCATATTATTCTTTCTTATCAGTCCCTATGTAATCTATCCTACAGCTGCTGCACATCAACTTTAGCTAAAAACCCTGCCAAAAAATTGTACTCTCCTTTGATCTTCTGTACTTCTCTGCTAACTTATCCATGGCCCAATGCAAATATGGCTCAGGTCAGCACTTTTATATTGGCATCAAGCTGTTTCTCTTCTGGAAATCTCCTTCCTGAGACGTCCAAGTGATTTACTTGTGGCCCAAGAACAGTTAAAAATAATAGCTTTGAAGGTGGAGATGCAGGACATAGATATATTTAAGGAGAGGGAGGTGCATTGCAATGGAGCAGTTTCTATTTAAAGAGTGAATGCGTGTAGGCATGTGCCTGCACTGCCTATAGATGAGGAGCAGTGGGCAGGATGAACCAATGATAAATACTTAGCCAGTTGACCACGCAAGATAAATTATCTTCTAGAAATCTGTACTAGATCAAATATGGCTTTGATCTAGCGTAGAATCTAATAAAAGTGAGCTACAGCTTTCACAATGATAGTTTTTGCTGACACCTGATGTAACCTTAATTCTAACTACAATCATTCTGCTATGCATAAATGATCCTTCCAGGTTTAGTACAGAAGCAGCTGGTGCCCTGTCTGATGCCATGTTAACATGGCAGATCGGGGCTCCAGGGCACATCCTCACTAAGAGACTTGTACATCAGCTTTCTCACAGCTTGTCCCCTCGTGCTCTCCCCAGCAGAAAGCTTACACCCAGAAGATACAAAGAAAGCATTTTTATTCTAATATTGTTCCTAGGAGGAACAATGCATTACTTATAGATTCTTGTCCTGGAAGACAGTCTAGCCAGACGTACTTTTTCCTTCCATATTAGTGCTAGTGCCCTCCCCTCTGCAGGATTCACACAACACGTTCTGCATGCCCTCAGATGTCCTCCACAGCAGCCTGGAGAGTGACAACTTAACGATCCTGGGACCTCCTAGACTGCAAACACAAATAAGGGAGGAATCCTGACCAGTTTATTCCTATGAACTTTCTTGAGAGTCTCCTTAATATGGTCCCTCAACCTGTCATTCAAAGGCAAGTGACCTTTCGGACAAAAGCAACTCTTTGCAAGACTCTGTGTTAATTGGGACAGGAAGACAGAGCATCTGATTTCATACAACTCTTCAGATTCCACTTAGAAAAATACTTTCAAAAGCTTTATAGATATTTAGCATAAACTTCATTTGTTTATCATCTCTCTCTCATAGAGTATTTTCTACAGCTAAAATTATTTTTAAAACCCTCTTTGTGCTTGTTACCACAATTTAATTTCATGTCTAAATAAAGCTTTGAAGAAAGAAAGTCTGTAAGATTTGTCTTCAATTAAGTGTTACTGCTGGCAGAACATCCTCTCTTATGAAAAGCGACAAGTCTCAAAGGCAGAATTCCTAATCCCAGAGTTAAAAAACAAACCTTCCAAAACCTGTATGCTTCCAAACCTTCTCTAAATGATAAAAAAGAAACAAAATAGAACACAAGAACAACTTTAAAACTTTCATGGAACATCCTTGATACAGAATAATTAAAGATGTCAATGAATACTGTAAAAATATGTTACGTTAAGTATTTAATTTCCATGTAATCAGCTAAGATAAACACTCATAATAAAGCAGACTTCTGAAAGCAATCCCTATCAGAGTCCCAAATATAGCAACGGAAATAGAACGTGGGAATGTCAAGGTGGCACTCTCACCTTGCTCCTGTTGTAGTATTGCTCATCTATACCATGCACACAGTGATGAAAGGTCTCCAGGGCAGCGTTCCTGCCAGAAGTGCTGACACACATCCAGCAGTGTGAGGCAAGAATCACACCCGTCTGTCTGTGCACTCTCCCACTGTGATGCCACCCTGAAAGCAAACAGAACGGAATGGCTCATGAACCTCCTCCCACGCTTTCTCCATTTACCACACAGCTATTTTATGTAGGCAGCTAGAAAAGTATTTTCATGTGCATGAACATGCCTGGATGGAAGCTGCAGCTGTTCAGCTGCTGATTTATCATGTGTTCAGCTTCTCCGACACAGGGCTGGCAATCATTGTGAGATCAGGGAAGACAGGGTGGGAAGAGGAGATGGCTGGTGGTTGACATCTGTTTCAGGCTCTGTACTTTAATAGGCTCTGAATATGCCTCAACAACCTAAATTCGGCTGATGCTTACTGTTCATCAGAAGAGGACATAGAGCCTTGATGAGAGGAAGCACTGAGCCAAGTAGAAAATTTAAGGGAGAAAATATATCACGATTTAAGCCTGTTCAAGGTTACTCACGCCAGGCCTTCTTTAATGGGAGACACAAGCCATTCTGAAGAAGGTAAAAGCCCGTATTTCCAGATGACAGATTGAAAGAATGCCCCAAATTGTACCTTGTAAGAACCAGAAACTTGTGTTCTGGATTTCTCCTTGTCTCCCTATTGTGACCAGCTACATTTGAGACATGAAAATTGTATCTCTACTCTTCCATTCAGGAATGTATTTACTGAGAAAAAAAAGTGATGGCAGTGCAGCTAAGGAAACTGTTTCCCTGTTACCTCCTCCCCAATGCTATCTCCTGGTAACTAGCACACTCTGAAGGCCACTTGTTAGAGATGCACCTCTTTCGGCGGGACAGCCTCTCCCACACTCCCATCTACCTTAAGACCTTGACTTGTTCAGTTCTTTCCTCTTCCCGCCTTTATCAGCTACAAGTCTGGTCAGATACACTGCTTAGCCCTACTCTCTGTGCCTTCTCCATCCATCTCACCACAGAACCACAGAATATTCTGAGTTGGAAGGGACCCTCAAAGATCATTGAGTCCAGCTCTTAAGTGAATGGCTATGGGCCACAAAGGCTACAAAGGAGATCAGAGATGGTGAGCATGAAGGAGGTGATCCATCAGAGGCTTGCAGTGGGTGGCCAGAATCAAGATCATATGGGTCAAAATCCAAATGCCACATCCAGTCTTCCCTTAAATACCTCCAGGGATGGTGACTCCACTTCCTTGGGCAGCGCATTCCAATGTCTCATCACCCCTTCTGTGAAGTAATTCCTCCTAATGTCCAACCTAAACCTCCCCTGGTGCAACTTGAGGCTGTATCCTCTCACGCTGTTGCTGGTTGCCTGGGAGAAGAGACCAACCCCCACCTGGCTACAGCCTCCTTTCAGGCAGCTGAAGAGAGTGATAAGGTCCCCTTGAGCCTCTTTTTCTCTAGGCTAAATAACCCCAGCTCCCTCAGCCATTCCTCATGGAATTTGTGCTCGAGACCCTTCACCACTTTTGCTGCCCTTTTCTGGACTCACTCCAGCACCTCAATGTCCTTCCTGATCCGAGGGGCTCAGAATTGGACACAGGATTCAAGGTGCAGCCTCACCAGTGCCAAGTATAGGGGGAGACTTTTCATTACATCACAAATGCACCTTCACAAATTCAACAGCGGGAAGGAAGCTTTATTGAAAAGAAATTTTTCTGATGATCCAAACTGTATTTGACTTTCAAACATTCTGAGAATCTTACCTTCACTGCGTCGTTTCTTTCAGTAAAGGACAGCTGAATTAAAATCAACCAGACTTTTTAAAAAATTAATCCTTGCAAAGGAAGTTCTCACTCGCTACTTTTAGAGCGAAATTCTCACTTTAAGGAGACAATATTAGAAACATGTTTTATTTAGATTTCTCACTGGAGAGGCTAGAAACAGAGGAGAGTAAAACCTGATGTTAGATGACAATTTTCCTTGTCCACAAGCCACAACAGACCACTGGGTATTATTTCTTCATATTGTACACATTTATGTAGGAAACAACTAATACCTCCTTTTCTGCAGAGATATTTCAGTGATGTGCCACAAGCTTTGACAAATCATCATGAGATAGATAAATTAATTGGTGTATTATCAAACCATTGCTTATAGATTTCTCAGAGATTTCCTTCTTCTCCAAGTTCTTGAAATGTGCCACCTATCCATCCCATGTTCTCTATTACACTTACATGGCATTTGCTGCCTTGAACCCATGAAAAAAACTGATGAAGCACTATTGTAGCTTCAGAAATTCTGTCTAACACAGCTTAAGCCAGTGAGAGACAACTCTCTCTGTGGGTACTTCAGGAAAATGCCTAGCCTCTTCCAAGACAGGGTTGGGATTGGTGAGAGTCTCTCCTCATTCAAAAGCTGCTTTAGAGTTACTGCCTCTTACAAGGCAGTGGTGTCTCCCACTTAGATTTCAAAACGAAGTTAATTTTAGTAAAGTGGGAAATCAGGCCCTCTTGAAAGTGCTGATTTTAAAAGATGGCAGCAGGGCAGGGAAGGAAATAAAGAAAACAGATCATGAAACTGTTGAGCTTGGAAAGGTCTCTGTAAGATTGGCCATTGTGTCTCTTTGGTTTCCCCCTCCACCTCTTCGAGCAATGCGGTCTAGTGGAAGGTGTCCCTGCCTACGGCAGGAGGGTTGGAACTAGGTGATGTCTAAGGTTCCTTCCAATACAAACCACTCAGTGATTCTACGATCCTATGAAAACACTCAGTATTCCTTTATTTTAAGAGTTTTAACTCAGCAGGTTGAAGATGTGATCTTTACTGGATGTATGAGAAGTCAAAACACGGAACCAAAAGGGTTGAGATGTGGGCTCTGTAGCTGTCTCAGCCTTCTCAGTGCTTCACTGTCGATCTACAAAGCAACTCTTCCAAACATTAGCATACCACAGCAGCTAAGCTCGCAGAAATACTGTCTATCCTCACCTATCCTTGCTGTACTCAGGCTATCGTAGACACAAGAATGCAAAGTATTCAGGGCTAAAAGAAGAAAGAGACAGTGTAATTCTCCGGTTTATTTCTCATGGCATTTATATAAAAAGAACAGAGTTGAGGGGCCTGTTTATCTGTCCTCTTTCAAGTTCAGTTAAAAACCAACCAAAACAATCCAAAACCCTTTGGAAGATGACCCATAAAACCAAGGACTGCTATCAGTAACTCAAGCTGAAACCTCTGACGATGATCTCAGTACTTCATTGACCATGTAAGAAATTGTGGTGAACATACTTTTATATGAGACATAATTAATAGGTCTTTCATGTGGTTTGGTTTTGGTTACTTTATTGTGTACTTTTATGTGTACTTTGGCTGTTAGTCCTGAAAACGGGTCTATTCCTTAACAAAAACAAATTAATGACCTGCCTTTTCTAAATGACTTCCGTTAATAAACATTAGGCTGTCACCCTCAAATCGGTTTCCCTTGCTCTGAAGTCTAAGGGTATAGTTAGAGAATTCAACTGCATCAAACACAACTGCCCTCTGCTAACAATTGACAGTCTTGATCTCTGATACTGTCTCCACCCCCTCCTTAGTGCCAGCTCTGATCACTAAGTAAACTAATTCAAAATGAACTGCTGAAAAGTATTACTTTTCTTCCAAGTGCAGTCTTCTCTGAATTAAAAACTTAAATTGGCTCACTGATCGATATCAGGGATTGTGCAAGGCAGCAGGAAAAGGAATTAGCAGGATTATGGAGAGTGGGACTTCTCCTTTTCTCACCTTCTGCGGAAGCTAGACCATTCAAGATACACCACACAACTGCATTGGAGGGCTGTTCTAACTAGGATTCCTTGATAATATTTGTCTTTATGCGTGTACAACTCTTCTCTGTGCTGTTCTGCAGTCAGGTTAAGGGCTCTATTGAACAGTCTGGGGAGCCCTGGACTGCTGGAGTTTCTGGGGGCTCCTCATGACAGGACGCTTTATCCATATGTATGCTGAAGCTGCTCAAGGAAAAGGCCAAATCACTGGATTAGAAAGAGAATCGCTATGGACATGATTCTGGGAGGCTGGCTGTTAAAGCCCATCTTTAGACCACGGTGTGTCTGCGTCTGATTCAATTCCAATGCATTTTACTTAGTGATCACTGCATACGAAACCTATCCATTAGAGACACCCCTTGGAACAAGCACTGTCTCCCTGATACTCAAGACCAATAAAAACTGAAGTACCCAGTGGAAATGCACTTTATGGTGCTGTCTTGGCACTATCAATCCAAGGAGAGCCTTCCCTTGGTTATGAGCTGCATGGTGCTGCCTGGACGCATCAGCCAGGCCGCCCCTTTCCCTCAGGGAGTGAGTGGGCCTGCTCAGCCTCATACTTTCTGCTGCTCAGCCTCCCCAAAGGAGGTCTGCCTGCACTTGCTTCTTCTCTGAATTAGGCCTCATAATCCACCCTTTTATTTTTTTTTGGAACTGGGCTACCCTTCTCCAAATGGACAAACTACAGCATGGAGGGGTCAGACAACGCAGTGTTTGCGAGAAACCAAAACGGGCAGGGCCGCGGCTGTGCCAGCCGCTCACGGACATGAAGGGAAGATTTGTGAGAAGGAACCTCATCAGTGTCTGCAAGGATTTGAAGGAAAGGTGTCAAAATGATGGATCCAGGCTCTTCTTGGTCATGCCAAGCAATGGGACAAGAAGCAAAGAGCAGCAATTGATGCAAAGGAAGTTCCACCTAAACATGAGGAAGAGCTTCTTTCCCGTGGAGTGACCACACACTGGAACAGGTTGCCCAGAGAGGTTGTCGAGTCTCCCTAACCGGAGATACTCAAGAACTGTCTGGATGCAATCGCGTGCCACGTGCTCTGGGATGACTCTGCTTGAGCAGGGAGGTTGGACCACTGCGGCCCCTTTCAGCTTGACCCATTCCATGACTCTGGGAGTCACGGAGCTGCCGGCAGCGCGCTCCGGCTCCCCCCGCCCGCCGCCGGGGTTGAGGCACAGCCGCCCCGCTCCGCGCCGGCGCAGGCGGGCGAACACCGGGGCGGGGGAGCATTCCCAGCTCCCTTCTCCCTCCCGCTTCCCGCGCATGTGCGGTTGCCAGGGCGGCCGTCTCCGGTGAAGGTTTAAAATCTGCGGGACATGCGCAGTGCCGGTTCTGGCCCTGGCGAGGGGGACACGCCACATTGGAACGGCGAGCGGAGCGCTCCGGGCAGCGCCGGGTACAGTTTGCGCCGCCTCCGCTTCCTCCCGAGCCGCGCTCGCTTCTCCCGGATCTGCCTCCGGCCGCCCTGCCGCCCTCCCTCGTTGCCTCCTCCCCGCGACACATGCCGCTGCTGCCGGGCCGCTCCTAGCGCCGCTGCCGGGCCGAGCGAGCGAGGGAGCGGGCGGTGAGCAGGCGGCGGCGCGGAGCTCTGGCCGGGCAGTGAGGGACGGCGGCGGCGGCGGGCGGGCGTGGATGGATCCCCGCGTGGCCTGGATCCAGCCTGAGCAGAAAGGACCCGCGAATGCGCTGTGGATGCAGATCTGGGAGACCTCGCAGGGCGTGGGGGGCCGGGGCGGCGCCAGCTTCCCGCACTACCTCTGCCTCAACTCCCCGGCGCTGGACTCTGCCGCCTCTCCGCCCCGCGGGCACGGCTGCGTGCGGCTCGGGGCGCCCGGCGCCTGCTGCTCTTCCTCGCCGCCTTCGCCTTCGCCTTCCCCGCCGGCCCTTCTGACCGGACTGGTGCCCGCTGTCTCCGCCGGCCCCGCGGCGGTGAACGGCGGCGGCGAGGGAGGGCGGCGGCTGCAGAAGTCTCCTTCCGTGTCTTCCTCGTCCTCTTGCTCCTCGGTGGAGTCCGGCACCGAGAGCCCCGGCTTCTCCTCTTCGGGATCGTGTAGCGGCGGCGGAGGTGGCGGCTCCTCCTCTTCCTCCGGCGGCCCCCGGGCGGTGGCGGTGGCTCCTGCCGGGCTGCTGGGCAGCGGGGCCGGACCCGGGGAGTTTTTTAACTTCCACGAGAACAAAGTGAACGCTGTGAATGGGCACCACCAGCCGCCGCACCCGGCGCGCAGCCCGCACCCGCCCCCGGCGTCTCCCCAGCAGCACCAGTACCACCCGGGCCGCAGGAAACGGGAGAATAAAGCCAGCACCTATGGGATGAATTACCTGCTCTCCGGCAGCCGCGGCGTCGCCGCCAACAACTCCCCCCACCAGCAGCGGCAGCCGCCTCAGCCAGCGCTGCAGAGCCCCGGCACCCCCTGGAAGACCAGGAAATACAGCCCGGGAGTGCAGGGGTGAGCAGCCGGGCCCCCGGGCGCTGCTGCAGCCCCAGAGGGAAGGGGGGCCTCGGCCGCCTCTCCTGCGGCCCCTCCGGGCAGAGGGGCGGTGGGTTGGGGTCACACGAACTCCTCTGGAGCCGGCAGCGGCAGGGAGGCCAATGGTAGCGGATGGCGGGGCACAAACCCGTGCCCTTTTGTAAATCACTTTGGTCTGTGCCGGCTGGGTGGCTCCTGGCCGAAGCAGCGATTCATGCAGCGCCAGGGAGCCCTTAATACAGGGGGCTAGGCCTTATCTTGTAGTAGGTTAAGAGGTGAAGTTGTCAGACCATTGTCAGAGGTCACCTACAATAATTAAAGCAAGGATGGTGGAGGATGCTTGCTAGAGCTGCCAGGTGTCAATTCAGATTGTAAAGGGGAAGTGGAAGGCTTCCGTTCAGAGGAACTCAAAACCCTTGTGCTAATTTTTAAATGCCTCTGCTTAGGCTGCAGCAGACTGGTTAGCTTCGGGAGTGTTAAGATCATCACTTGAAAGGGAGGTGCCGAGTTCTCTCTGAGATAGGCGTAAAAGTCATTGGGGTCTTAGAACATTTCTCTCAAGAGTGTTTTAGCTCTAGGATGGGCTGAGCCAGCCAATACCTGTGCAGAAATCTTGTCTTTTTGAAGAGAACGCTTTTATGAAGCTCATCCTATCTTGTAAGTCATACCTTTCTCATATTAACGGGTAGTTAGTAAGGCCGAGTATTCAGTTTGATTTGATTGGCATGGAGAAGGGACTGAAATTGAATAAAGCATGTCTGGGATGCTCTATGAGATTGCTGTATTTCACCTGTCAAATTTCATTCAGTCAAAGGGAAATGTTACTTTCTAAAGTTAAGGTTATTTTATTCTTAGAGAAAGTGCTAGCTCCATTGACTGACTGTAGCAGATTTCTGATGTCTCTTCAAAAATAGTTTCTGGGAACATCCTAACATCAAGACCTTTGGATGCCTGTGGAGTAAAGGCTCTGCATATTTGTAGAGGGGAAATAGCTAAAGATAACAGGGTATGATCTGGAGATTTTTAAGTGAGAGATTTAACTTAGAGACAATGTCTTCCTTTTATCTTTTGTGCAATACTGTCAGGTGCTGAGTATGTTAAAAGTTTTTAAGAAGTGTTAAAAGATATTTTTAAAGTTCTATTTTTGTAAAGCATAACATCAAGTGGGAGAGGACAAGACTTGTGACTGCTGCTCTTTAATTCCAGACTGACACTGAAAATTCGAATTTCTTACAGGAAGCTGGAATTTGAATCTTTAAGAGGCATCTTGCACTAGGAGCTTTGAGTCCTATACTAAGAAGTTTGTTTGTCTAAAGTTCCAATAGTATCTTTAAAATAGTGTGAAGTTTTTGTTTTACTTTCATAGAGATGTGGTAGAGCACTGAGTTAACTTTTTAATTTAAGTCAAGTCAGTGTGAGACAGATTTCCATGCAGGTGTAGAAAGGAGCAGCCTGAGTTCACCCAGCAGGTCTATGGCAAATGGCAAACCCGTGAATCAAATCCAGGTATTGCAAGTTCTGTCCTGTAGCTGTAAGGCAGCACCACCTATGCCTTTCACAAATCTTTATTTTTCATCTTTTGTCCTTCTGTTTTCTTTTGGCTTTCCTTTAATAGTGGCTATGCCACTCTTCAAATATGAGTTTATAGAGAATCCGTACACAAGGAAATTGTTCAGCTGAGATTCAGTTGCGCTATTCAGTTCTGTAATGTAGGTAGTTCTTTTGCTGATGTGTTAATGACAGGTTTTTTGCTAAATATCTTTGAAAGTGGAAGCTGTGATTCCTGATCTTCTGTCGAGGATCTCTGTTACAAAAGCAGGAGCTGATTCTGGGAGTGGGATACCAGTAGCTACAGCATGTATGATTCTGTAGTTCCAGAGCATTCCTTAAAGTAGCAGGGAACTAACTAGTGCTGAAGGAGAGCATGAAGCTTGAAACTGTAGACCTAAATATGGCAAGCAATTTCTGCTTTAAAGTTTAAGTTCTGTTACCCAAGGTGAATCTTGGACAAGTGTGTATTCTTAAACAATGTTCTCTTTAGTGTTAGTGATTTTTTATGAAGTGCTTGCATGATTGAAATAAGAATACTGTCACTGCTGGAGTGGATTTAGGTTTCTGTCTTCTGCAGTAATTCCTGTTTAGTAGTGAGTTTAACTTTTTCTTGAAGCCTGGCTGGTGTGTTTTTTGGCAAATCAAATAAAAATGCACTGAAAAGGCTGGGATGGGGACAGATCCCTGCAGGAGTTCCTTGTGGCTCCCTTATGTTCTTTTAGTTGCCTGCTGTTCTCTGGAACTGTTAGCCTGGTCCTGAAGTATCGCTTTGATAACTCGTCGTCTGTTGACAGAGCATCTTCAGTGTTGCTGTACTGGTATAACTGTTGAAAAATGTGGTCCTGAAAATCTTCAGCTGCAGACAGGTTTGGGCATTGATTATAGGAAGAAGGACTTGATCATAGGTGCTTACCTTGTACGTGAATGGCAGAGCTTACTCTGCTGTGAATATTGTTCCTGAAAGAATGTTTTTCTACAACATGCTGAAATCTCCAGGTGATACGCAGTGGCTCACAGTGTTACTGTATTGTCTTTTGGTAACAGAGTAAGAGGGGTGATCTCTGTTAGTGCTCTCCCAGGCTGCAGTAGTACTGATGAATTGCCTGCATGCTTTGAAACGGTACTGTGCTTCTCTCTGCTTTCTCATTCAGAGCTGAGGATGGTCTGTAGCAGTGCAAGTCATGGTTTTATTCACACTGCTCATAGTGAGTAGCTTTGTGATGGTAGGTGTGGTGATGTTTAGGAATACTGTGTGTTATAAAAGCTGTGTTTTCCTCTCTTTTATATACAGCACTCTTTTTTTTTCCAGTGGACTCATGCTTTCACCACTTTGATAGCAGCATGACAATCTTTGTAAAGGAAATTTTTCTCGTAAAACACAGGTGTGAATAGCTGTGCTTGATTAGATTTCATCCTAAAACTGTGCTTTTGGATGCCTTAGATTGTCCTGTGTTATGCTTTTACAGAATTTTGGAAGGTAGGGAGTGGGGAGATTGAAGCCATATTTATTCCAGTGCTTCAGCAGAGTGATTAATATAGCAGCAGTATAAATTCCTATATGCCTGCTTTTAGTTTAGGATTACAGATGACAAAATGCTTGGTTTCAGATGCAAGGCAGAGAAGTGTCCTGTAATATTATGAGGTTAATTCAAACTGACGTGGCTGATGTTCAGAACTTATTTCTTGGTACTGTAAAGTATCCTCTCATGTGGTACTGTAAAGTATCCTCTCATGCGCTCTACATCTAGCCTCTTAGGGTGTGCATTCTTTGTTCAGCAAATACCTTCGGTTTTTGTAAAGTTAGTACCTTAAATATATCTGAGTAGTTTAAGCATCCAGAGAGTTTAAAAGTACTCAAATATTGTTTTGAAATATGGCATCTAGCTATTCTAAGCTTTTTGCTAAAGACTCTACAACTTTTGTTTGGATGCACAGCTAATAGAGTGCTTTCTCTGAAGATGTAGCTAATAGCTTGTGAGTCGTATAAAATCATACCAGATTTAATTATTTTGATTCTTAATATAAATTTAACAAAGTAAGTAAAGAATTAAAGCATTTTTAACAATATGAGTCTTTTCTGCTTAATACATGCAACTAAGTGTCCAGTCTGATTGTAGATGTTGAATGAGCTTAGTGCTGAAATACCTGGCATATCTGCTTGGCACATTACAGTGCTGTGCAGAAACAACAGAACTGGCTTGTTGAGGATTAGTTTGGATACCAGCACTGTTATGATGCATTGGAATGGGGCTCTGCCTGGACTAATTAGTGTTGCATAGTGTCTGATGGCTTCCTGCATTCGTTTTTTCCCCTATGTAGCTGTTGTCTTTAACTCTCTCTTGAAAATGACACACAAGTTCTGCCGTAGAATACAAGAGCACCAAGACCTCCGCATTTCCTTAGGCTGAAGGAGGATTCGGGGCAGCATTCCCTGATGACCACAGCAGGTACCTGGGGAGAGTTCTCATAAGCAAGGTAAGCTTATGACAGTGCTTTCCCAGAAGACTTGCTTCAGTGTTCTCCAGTTTGCAGCTGAATGATACTGTGTACAAAAGGTGATGTCCAGAGATACGGTGGTACCTCCTGTATGCTAAGCCTATATTAGGTAGTCTTTATTTGTTCACCTGTATGCAGCGTTTGTAATTCGAGTCTTACAGGGGTTTTTTTTGCATTTTTGATATGTTTCAGAACTTTGACTGAGGTAAATTTAATTAGAGTTTAGTTCAATGCTCTATTAAAAATCCATTGCATCCAGGACTGTGCATAGCTCCGGGTACGTGTTTGTCAACCCTTGCTTTTTATTATACTGCTGTCAGAGCTGTCAGATACAAATTAATGTGTGGGGATGCCACATTGTCAGCCCCTTCTGCAAATGTTTTCTTCTACTTGGAGCTGAAAGGATATAGACTTTGGAGATGCTCTGAAGCCTTTACTGTCTGCAGTGAAATGTCTGGCTCATGTAAGGGCTTTAGAGGCCTCCTAAGGGTGGTTATTCTTAACTCCTCCCTGTACTTAACAGTGCTGTCTTGCTCCAACACCTGCTAGTAAAGAATCAACCCAGTTGGCTGTGCTTCATCCTCATTGCTGTCCAGTCCTTGGTGTATGCTGTCTGTGGTGCTAGGTCGACACCTGTAGTGGAGGTAGTAATGTAGGAGGCAGGTAGTGCTGGCATTGTACACTCAATTCCTGTTTTGCTTGACTGTAGGGCCAGGGCAGACCTAGGCAGTATATATGCTGGAGTGTATGCAAGGAGAAGCGTGGAAGTAGTCACCTGTTAGTTGTAGTAATTTTCTGGAGAGAGCATCAGGATGTAGTTAGGTGGATTGCTTTCATGCCTGAAGGCTGGTATGAAGGAAAGTTCCAGGGTAGCTGCTGGATGGTCAAAAGAACAGAACATCTCTATTTTTTCTGTGGTCAAGTTAGTTGCCTTGGTAAAGCACAAGGTTTCTGTGCGAATTGGATACCTAGTGTAGAGTTAGAGACTGATGGTTTGGGGAGTGGAATGAAAGGAATGTTTTGGCAGGAGTAGGCTCTAGAGTCACTAGAGGTGCTAGAGGTCAGAAAGGCTGAGCTACAGTAGTAAAACATGAGAAGGCCTTGCATGACAGGTGCTCACATCTGTGTGTAAAGGAGAATGGGACATGTTTGGAGCAGTTTAATCCTGGCATCAGCTTCATGGTGTTTTTGCCAGTTGTTAGGCTTTGGCAGTAGAGACAGTTGGCACTAAGAACATCAACAGCTGTACTGAGTGAGACCATTAGAGGCCAATGCCAAATACTGGGAAAAGAATATATCAACGTGAGCTTGTGGTGATATTTCCTGAAAGCATCTCCCAGCTTTAAATTACCTGTGGTTCTTGGACTACTTGGGCTATAGGCAGGGCATTATTATGCTTATTGTAGGTTTTGTGTATGAATTTGACTTGTCTTGATCTTCTATGGTCTGGTATCAGCCATGACCTGTGGGAAGATGTTCCTCAGTAAAGCCATGCATTATGTAAAGTTTTTTTTTTTTTTTTTATCCTGAGGCTGTCACCACTAGGGTTGTAAGTGGCTGCCAGTTGCAGGTCTATGCATTACAGAGGCAGACCACGAGTGCTTCTTTACAGGGGACTTGAAAAAGGAGGAGAGGGGGGGAAGGTTGAATCACCTGACAGTTGTTTTCTGGTCTGTTTAATCATTCTTTGTATTGAAACTGTTTCCTGCATCGAGATGTTTATCTCCTCTGTATGCTTTGCAGTCCTGTTTTATCTTTGGAACTCGTGTGAACCAGACCTGTATGTGATAGTGTCACAGTATTCCTGCATCTCGGGCTATCTTGTTCTATCTTGTACTTTGTCTCCTGACTACTAACATGGGACTTGCCTGATGTTTTTGTGCTTTGAGGCTTCACTAGTGATCTTCCTTTTTTATGGAAACTAAGAGTCCCAGCTGCTTGTTTCCTGTTTAAAACAATTCTTTATCTATGTGAAGGGTCTTTCTCCTCATCCCAGGTCAGCTTAGTTTCTTCATAAGCCTGCATAAGGACATGTGGGGCCAATGTCAAATGCCATTTGGAAATCCAAGAAAATAAGAGATTTTCCTTTGTGGTTCTCTGATTCTTCCAAGTAGCTCTGAATGTTTGGGTTTTTTTTAAAGACACTGCTTCCATTTATGATAGTTATGTTAGCATCTTGATATAGTCATAGCTATTAATTTGTTGCATTGATTCTACTTTAGGTTGCTTTGACTATTTTGAATGTCAAAGCTAATCCTTTTAAATTAAACGAAGAAAGATAACTACTTAGTGTTCTAGTAGAAATGCAGTATCAAGTGAGTATGACTTTTGGTGAATACTGAATTACCAGGAATAGGTTTTGCTGTGAAGTATTTTCTATTAAGAAGTTTGGGGCAAGTTCTCACTTCGTGGTTCTGGATCAGGGAAGTCTCTGAGAATTTAAAAAAGTAAAATACTAGCTTCTCTACATATCATGCATTGGGATCACTTAACTCTGTACTGATCACTTAATTCACTTAACAGAAGCAGGTTTTTGGGCTCTTGAACTAGTTTAGCCTTTCTCAGTCATAGCTTTACATCTTGTTAAGTTGTTCCTCATAATCGTTTTTGATATCCTTAATCTTCCAATCCTCTTTTCCTGCTTTGTACATGACTTCAGGGTTTCTGAAGACATCTTCTGATAGAATCCTCTGACGAGGTAGTAAAAGCTCTTTTTTTCCCGCTGAAACCTGCTTAGTGATGCACACTAAACAACCAGAGTGATATCTTTAAAAGTCTCTGAAACACATTCTTCTTTTGGTTATGATTTTAAAGGAGCTTCTGCTTTTATATGGCAAACGTCAGCAGTACTTAAATCCAGAAAAGAAAGACTTTTCTAGCTTTTGTTGCCTTGCAGGGCTGCTGACTTCAAATGTGAAGGGTTTGCTGCCAGTAGTGCTTTGATGGGTGCATTTTGAGTTAGAATCTGCTGCTCAGGATTATGTCAAGAGTTACTTCTCATTAATGTTTCAGTTGGTAACCTGGTGTAATGAATACCTGATCTACATGGGCATAATTAGCCTCTCATCACTAATATGTTTCTGCTGTTGCAATCTGACTTGTCTGGGATGTTAATCGCTTGCTATCTTTGGACATTTGGAAAAGAATGGTATTAAGACAGGAATTTCGGGGTTTAGTGGTTCTATTTATTGGCATAGCAAGCTTGCGGATTCAGTCCCAAGGTTTAACATATGGCATTCTCCTTCACTGGTGCAACAAAATAATTGTGATGTTTTCTTGGTGGTGTAGGGAAGTCCATCAGTCTGAGTCAGGAGTAATGTAGTTCAGAAGCTTACATAGCAGATCTACTTTGCCGTGTATTAAATTGGAGATGTACCTCTGCTTATTTTTATTATTTTTTATGATGCAGCTCTTTCAAAGTACATCCAGCCATTAATAAGGTAATTGGTTGAGTATTATTGGATTGACATACTTCGCAAAAATAAATTAGTTTCTGATTCTTTTTCAAAATGCAAACAAATTCTGTTATTTAGGTCTGGAAATTTGCATTGTGAATCCATCCAGCAAACTTACTTTCTTAAGTGCGTCAACTATCAAGATGTTCCTAAGAGGTAAAATCTAATGGCAAGAAGCTTGGTCTAAAATCAGGATGAGCTCTGACTTGCATGATTGTGGGGCAAAGAGACATCTTAGAGAAGAAATAAGAACAATATAATATCTCGTGGAAAATTTGCAATACATTCTATAAACTACTCTTTGTAGATGAGAACAGAAGTACTTTTTTCTACCATTCTCTCCTTTGTAGCTAACTTGCAAAGTAAGCTCGATTCTTATTTGAGTGTGTATTTAGGGTGCCTGCCTGTAAAACATTTCACAGCTCTGATTCATAGGTTCTATATAGTTGAGATTTTTTTTAAAATTCTGCCAGTCTTTGTAGTTTGCTGCCTTCCATACAATTACAGTGACAAAGATAATTGCTGTCTGAATAACGTAGTAGTATGAGGCTGATTTGGTGCAGCAGTACAGTCTGTGAATGTAGCACTGTGTTTTCATAGTTTCTCTCGTCTCTAAGCTTAGAGCATTGCATAGGGCGTAGAGTAGTACTGCCTGAGCCTTACTGGTGTAGAGGAGGGCTAGTATGCAAAGGTAAAGGCATCTGATGGGTGTTGCGAGTGGGAATAGGAAGAGAAGAATTGTAGTTCATCTCTTCTTGGTCATAGTTGTATTTTAGCCCTTTTTGCAGATGTCTTAGTCTTAGATCATACTGGGAAAGGTCTGTCACAGAATATATTGTTGCTTTCACATATATATATATATATTCTTCTTTATTTCACTGAACTGTGTTCGTTAGTTTTAGTCTTTAAGACTGATTTCAACTACTGAATGCTAGTAGTTTGTGAGATTTCACCTGCATTTCCATAATAATGCAATTGTACATTGCCCTAATTGTAGGTGAAGGTACAGTTCAACAGATTTCCAAAGTATGTGCAGTGACTGCTGTGCTTTTCATCTCGAGACAGTGGAGTCCTCACGTGTGTTTTGGAGTTCATGCTTCATTGAAGGAATGCATTCTATGACTTGTAACCTTTATTTCACCAGAGATTCTTTTGAGATGCTGCCTCTACCTCCACGTTTCTTTACCTCCGTTTTCTACACACCCCTGGTATTAGACTGTCATGCTTTACCTGTGGCATCTATTCTTTCCTTTTATGAGGATTCGTGGATGATGTGTTAGACTTCAGTTAGAAAAATACTTACTCTAGTAAGTAAAGAATATGTTTTTAAAAAGCATTGGTTGTTACACATAAAAGATGCAATCGCATTTCTGTCTGTTCCTTTAGAAAAAATTAATGTTCTTAGTAGTGTAGTCATGTTGGAAAGGAACCGAACGCTTACTTGAGGGAACAAAATCTCTGTAGCTTTTCATTTACCTTCCAGTTTGTTGATGACGTTTGAGAATTTCATTTCACTGCACTGCAGTTAGCCCTTGAAATAGTAAGTCAATCTTGCATATAATAGTATTTGTAGTAAATGAGTAAAGTGGATGATTTTTTTTCTTAGAAACCTGCCTTTAAGGAAAAACGTTGTGAAAGTCTGAGAGTGTCACCTGAGTGTTATTTTAACCTGGAGACTAGAAGTATGTCTGCCTTTCCTAAAACAATAAAAGGGATAATTTTTTAGAAAACTGAAGACGTTAATTCTGTTGCATAGTTCAGCCTGTAAGCAGCAGATGCTTGCTGTGCTTAGCAGTAATAACATCAGTGAATGGTAGGTTCCTCCAGGCTGTTAAAATTGGCAACTTGAATAATATAGCAAGTACAAGTAGCCTCTCTTCTGCATCCCTGTTTTCTAATCTTTGCCGTCTTATATTAGGTAAGAGTACAGTTATAGCTCACCAACAAGTTTCTTCAGCGGTATTTCTATAAATACAGTAAAACTGTCTTGTGAAAAAGGTGATTAAAAGGCCTACATTTGCTAGTAAAGTCATACAATGGACATCTTAAAATGTTCTAGGAGATAGCTACATGCTGGGATGCTGTTGGGAGTTCACATTCTTTAAGAAGCCAGAAGGAAATTGAGAGGATTGACTTGTCTGTTGAAGGAAGTTCTATATAAAAAAAGAAGAGTTAGCAAGTTCCTTGTATCTGCCTGTACATCACGTGCTGCAAATGTTCCTAATGGTTAAAATACTGTCACAGTCCTGACTTAAGAAGTGCTTATGAAAATCATAGAGGCTACGTGGACAAAATACTAACGTAAAAACTATCCCTGTATTTGTTGGCTGAATATTCCATTGTTATCTGGCCTTTTCAGATGCCACGTTATTCCTTCAGCTAGTAGAGAAGTTACTCTGGGATTAGTCCTGAACAGCGTGCAGGATCTTGTTTTATATACATAACAGCTGGGGTTTTGTGACTGTTCCAGTAACCTTGTCTGAGCAAAGATGTTTACAAAAATGCAAACCACTCTAACATTAAATTTTAAAAAGCATCTCTGTTTTGAGAAGCTTCTTCAGGTGAAACCCAAAAGGTAAAATGCTACAGTGGTTGTGTTGTCATATGCTGACTGTGAGTATAGCATTGATTCTTATCCAGAAGGATATAGACTGAGAAGAAGGTCTTTAAGAAGTAGAAACTGTTGAATTAAGGAAAACTGTAAAGAGCAAACTAAATAGAAGTCTGTTAAGACAGAGTTGAGAACTGGTTTGCGAAATGCATTGGAGACCTGAAAGTCTTACACATTGAAAGCAAGAAACTTGCCAAAGTCAGTAGGGCTCAGAGAGATACATGAAAGGGCACCTGGGGGAAGACAGATCATGTACTAAGAACTAAGTGAACTAACAACTTTCTGTCAGAGAAGGACTTATGAGACATCTCAGCAGAACTTACTTTGACTCCAGGCAACTGCAATTTTAAATTTCAGTAAGAATTCAAGCCCGGTTAGCAGAATGACACCCATTGTACACCTATGTCTTGTAGCATATGCCAAAGAATTTCAGAGGAATTAGCCATGAGTATGGCTTGAGCTCTAAATGAGCTTTGATATCCAGACCTTTGCTGTTGTCCCCTGCAGACTGAAGCATTAAACCAAGTACTGCCTTGCCAACGCAAAGTAGAAAATATGAACCTGACTTCATATTGAAAAGCAGATCAGGGAAGGAAGCGTAGCCTGGTGATGAGTGGTATTATTCTGAGTTTTTCATGGCATGGTTAACAATTGTGGTGGTGTTAATCATCTGAAGATAAGCTCAGTGGGGCATCAAAGTGAGGGTACTTGTGTGTTGGCTCTTTTTCTGAGCTTGCTGATGCACTGAGGCTGCTTTTGAAAGGCTGTGCTGTGTGTGGTAGGGGTTGTGGTGCGTATGGAGGTGGAGACCCCTTCTATTCTCCTCCTTCTGTAATACAGGATGGCTACTGTAAAAGCATTTTTCCAGGAATGTCTCGATCTCCTGGAGTGGTTGGATGGGGCTAATACTATAACAAAACAGAACTTCTTACATAAGCAAACATGAAGAAAGGGTCTAGTGCATGTTTTGATAAAGGTAGTTGTATCTCACATGTCTCATTTTCTTGAAGAATTCATTCTTAATCCATATTCCTGTGTTCAGTTTGAGAACACAACTGCTGAATTTTTTTCGGAAGAATGTTTGAGATTCTTTTTGAAGACTTTGTCAAACCCAAACATTTGCAGGTTTGCTGGGTTAGCTGCTTAGAAATAACCAAAGGAAAGAATAAATTATTTACTTTAAAATAAGGGAAGGTTACAAATAGAATTATTCAAGACTGTTGCTCGATATATTCATAAATACCTGGAGGGGAGAAATGAGTGAGAAAAGGATAGAAAGGATAATGGAAAGCTAGAGCTGACTGCAGACAGACGCAGTGGGAGTTCATTGTTCATTAGATTATAAAATTGCAGGTAAAATTAAATTCTAGTAAATATAGATTCATGACTGAAGAAAAATAATTCAGGCTGAATATACCCAGTGGGTGGGCTTTGTGTTGGCGGTTTTGTTAGAAAACACCTTGAAGCTCCTTCATAATGGTCTCTTTTAAAGAGTGGCTGTGTGCTCAGATACTCTCAAGTAGCAGCAATATTCACAAGTGTAGGGGCAATAAAATGGAAACAGGTGTGTGTCCTTGACTGAATGGCAGAATTACGTGTTGACTCTGTGTGTTGCTGTCCACCTGTCAGAAAACATGGTGCAAATTGAAAACAAACAGAAGAAGGTTAGCAGTGATCAAACTTTGGACTTGCACTTGTGGAAGGGGACAGAAACCCATGAGGATCAGTAGCTTGGAAAACTGCTGGTGTATAGAGACAGATGGATATGAATTGAGAGCCTGAGAAGTCTTACGTTTTGAGATGAACTGCCAGTAACAATTTTTTTTTTGCCCCAAGAAAAAACATCAGATATAACATCATTACCATGCAGTAGTTTAAAATAAAGCACTCTTTATTCTGATTCATACTTAAATTCTCATGGAATGCCATGAATAACAAAGCAGAAATGGACTAAAAGACCTGAAAAAATGCCAGATGAAATTACTGGAGGCTTGGAAGGATGGCTGCCCCTTTGCTTTTCCTGCCTTTTCTTGCTTTCACCCTTTATCTGCCCACTGCAGATTATTATAGGCTGGAGAATAGGAAGTCTTTAGTTTGTCCTCATTGCAGCTAGGTGTATTCAAGTATTTTATTCACTGGTCTTTTTGTCTTGGAAAGGTAGGAAAAAAGCATACTTTCTATAAAGAGAACAAAATAAGAGCATGCTAGTTTGTATTTTCTGCCTTTTTCTAAAATCTTGGAATTAAGTAGATTGATCAGCAAATTGAAATGTTAGATAAATCTGCTGTATAGTTAAATGTTCAGTTGTGGGTCCAGGCTCAGTTTACGACAAGAAAAAGGGCAAACAGTAATTAAAAATATGTATGCTTCTTGGAAGTATCGTTGTGCTTTGCTGCTAAAATCTCTTTGAGTATGCAAAGGAATACTGACACTTAAAAATTAGGCATGTAGTCTCTTGGAAGTTACCTACTAGCAGGGGAATTACCTAGTAAAATGAATTGCGGACGTCTCAGATGAAGAGTTGAGTTCTACTAGAGATGTATTAAATTTCTTGTTTGGAAGTCTAAGTATATAAACTATAGATTGATTTTTGGGTTTAGGACAGTATTTGGATTTCACTACGATGCTGACTAGATATGTTTCCTGAATTAGACAGAAATCTTAGAAATATGTCAACATCAAAAAGATGTTTTGGAAAAATGTCACAGCAGTCGTTATTTGCATTTTTTGTTTGGCATGGCTTGATGCTTTTCCATTGAGGGCAAACATGACATTCACCTGAAAACTCAAATTTGGCAGTAAGAGTTCTATAGTATTGGTAGATGTGAAACAAAAGGTCTTAATAGGTGTATAAGGTTCCAGTGTCAGGTCTCCTCATGTAACACTGGTATAAAAATACTTTACTCTTGAGAATATATTTAACATTTCTACTTTGACTTCAGTTGGAAGGTCACTTTCTATATGAATGAATGGCTAATGAAGGGCTTGAGTGTCAAAGGAATCTCCATTTGTCAAAGTGGACATTTTTATATCAAGAAATACTCAAATGTCCTTTTTGTTGTCCTCTGCAAAAACTCATTAATGCCAGTGGCCTGTTTGCAGTCTGTGTAAACTGCCACATACACAGAAGTGAGAACTGCTGGAAGAATAAACTTGCTTGAAGACTTTAGTTGGTTTTGTGCTGCTTCACATTTACATCATTATATAGTTTTTTAGACTCAGCTTTGTTTTTTAAAGAAAGTAATCACTGAGAATCAGGAATTGAATTTGGCCTTTCCTACTGTTGAACCAGTAAGAAATTTAGTAAATGTCTACTAGAGTTAGTGTTCTGAGCTCTTTGCTTAAAGGATGGTATTAAATAAAGCCTATGTCCTCTTTCTTGTAAAATTTATTGTAATGGTTAGATTGTCACTGTAACTGATCCTACTTTCTCCATTAGACTACATGAAGAAATAATTGACTTCTATGACTTCATGTCCCCTCGTCCTGAAGAAGCAGCTATGAGAAGAGAAGTGGTAAAAAGGATAGAAACAGTCATCAAAGATCTTTGGCCTACCGCTGATGTGAGTGTAACTTAAGTTGTGATTTGCTTCTCTAGTAAATTGTAGAGCTTGGTTCACTTAAACCTTGCTTTATCTTTCTTTGTTTTAGAAATGAACAGATAACTCTTCAAGTTTAAGGCAATTGACTTAATATCAGCTCTTTCAGTATCTGGAAATTTATTTTAAAACGTGGGGAGATTGCAAACCTAGATTTTGGGTTGATGGATGCTACTGAATATTTTTTTGATTTTGGGAACTGGGAACGTGAAGAATTGTCAGCTTTCAGTAGTGCATTTCTTAAAGTAGAAGCTTATTAATTTGATTGTCTCTGTATAATTTGAATATTAAAGTGAGACTGAATACGTATGTATCCATTTCTGCAAGGAGTCCTGACTCTGGATTATTTGTAAATCAAAGTATTTTTAAATCAAAATATTTTTAAAAAGAGCAATTAAATGCTGATTTTTTTTTTTTATACTCTTCGTGAATTTGACATTTAAGGAATTACTTTACCCCTACTGTAGTGGGAAAATTGCACTCCCTGAGATACAGTGCAATCTCAGTTGGTGTAATTTCAAACACTTTGTTACCCAATGAATAAGTCTGCTCATCCAAAAACATTGTATTCTGAACTGTATTTCTAGCATCACTTTTGTGATTCTCTGATTGTGGCATTGTCATTAGCAACCAGAAAAACCTTTCAGACCACTGTGATTTCATAGCTTTCCTTCGCAGAGAGTGAGGGCTCAGGCCACAGCACTGAGCTAAAAATACTGTAAAGCTCATCTGCTTCATCCTCACCCATGTTTTTCCTTCATCGTGAGATTTGTCTACCTTGTGGAAATCGATATAAACACTGAAAAGGCCCTGTGTTGCCCAGGAAAAAACTAAGTGAGCTTATAAATTGGGCTCTGCTGTATCGGAGGGGGATGAACATCTCAATTATTTAGATGGGAAGCTCGCTGAAAGTATTTGATGTGGCCTGTGGGTGTATCTTCATCATGCCTTCTTTTCCACATAACAAACACCTGCTGGTACTTCATAGTTGTTCTAACAGTAAAATCTGGAGTATTTATATTTACCTGAATTGTATGTTTAGGTGTACTTGCTGGTTTTTAAAGCTAAAAATTAGGAAAAAGTTTTCCCTTAAACTCTTCCAATTTCAGTAAAGCTGTCCTGTAAGGAAAGGAAGGAGCAGAAGGGAAGGAAATTGATAAAAGCTTGTATGTCTGTCAAACTGGAAATAAATAATAAACAGAACATGTGTAAATTTGTTCTCTGTGAGCTGGATTTGTAGTTATTTCATGTTTTAAAAGCTCAATTTCCTGTAAAGTTGCATCTGTAAGAAAGAGTGTGTTTGTACAGAGAATATATAGTAAAGTAACTTTTTTACTTGACTATATCCTTAACAAGTTAAGAAAAGTATTAAGTTTTGTGAAAGTAAAAGGAAGTGAACATTCATAATTGCAAGATATTTTCCTGCTGTGTTCTTTTCAGGTCCAGATATTTGGCAGCTTTAGTACAGGGCTTTATCTTCCAACTAGGTAAGTAATAGTTTACTCTTATATAAAAGTTTCTCTTCTTTTAGAGAAATGGTAAATTTCAAAGAGGAGTTCAGAGTGGAATGTGAAAACCTGTCAAACTTCCGGTAAAACTTATCTAATATTTCATGTGACAAAGGGAAGAGCTTTTCGACTTCAAGATTTGCAATAAGTTTTTGATGTATAATCTTAGTGCTCTGTTCTGCTTATTGACCCTTTGGTGAATTACCTTTTCTTCCTTGTGTCTGGGCTTAGTCTTTGGCTTTTTTCTTTTAACATACAGTGAAACTGATTGTATAGTATTTCCCTTGTAGAGATTGTGTTTTGTTAAATAAGATGAATTACTGAGAATGTGTCACTTACCACAGAGTTATTGTGTAAAGTCAAAAGAACCATCACAGTGCTGTATTACCATCTTTTTGGAGAGCAAAACGTCTTGCTTAATTTGGCATTTTATATCACTTGATGGTTCAATTGGATATGGAAGCCTATGTAGCTCTGTCTTGAAGACTATGTTGCCTTTACATAAATTAAATTTTCAGTAGGAAAGCACTGGAAATTTCATTTCTATGAATACCAATCACTGATAAAATTCTTTGGATTATTAAAATGCCTGTCAACATGAGTAGATAGATGGGGGGTGGAATTGGGCTGTGGAATTCAGAGAGGAGGGAGCATGAAAGGTAAAAGGGAAAGGAGCTGATAGAACTTACCAGTGTGTTGGAAGCAAGAAACTAGAATACTGCTTTGGCTCCTGAAACACCATGGACTCTCTTGCTTAACGTTCCTGGAAGGAGCTTATTGGGAACCTACATTGCAAGTTGCAAAGTGATCACCTCGTATGATTTGTAATATGTGGAATGCCAAATTTGCCGTATTTTTTGGTAGTGCCTTGTGCTTTAGACTTAATGGATTTTGTGCTGTGTTCTTTTTGTCTAGTGATATTGATCTAGTTGTTTTTGGGAAATGGGAACGACCCCCTTTACAGCTGTTGGAGCAAGCACTGAGAAAACACAATGTGGCTGAGCCATATTCCATTAAAGTACTTGACAAAGCTACGGTAAGTAATAGCTTTGGAATATTGAACTGAATAACTTTCAGGCCCCTTAAGATGCTGGTGATAAATAGTGTTCTTAATTCATGAAGCAAATTTTGTTGTCTTAAGCTCTCTGTGCAAGATTTCAGTACAATCTGTCTGTGCTTAGCAACAGCATGGGGTCTTCTACACTGACATTGGTAATTCTATGTACTGTGTTTGCTGAAGGCCATACTTCATACTTATTTTGTCAATAAAGATCTGGAAGTTAGTATTTGCAAAATATCCAGTAAAATAAGTAACTATTTGCATTACATTTTTCCACTGACCTTTGCGGGGAATTGGTTTAGCCAGGGGCTAGTAGCTAGACCTGTCTAGCTTTCAACAGGCTTTTCAGGTTGTCTTGTTTCTGATGGCATAATGAACTGTTCCAAACCTAACATTGGGTTTTCCCTTCCAAAATACACTACTTGAGAGCTTTATTTCGTTTGTGACGCTGATGTGCATTATCTCTTGCATCTGTCTTGTAAGCCTGAATCATGTTGAATATATTAAAAACTTAGTGCATGCAAATTTTATGTTACTGAGCAAGTGATGTTTTCTCCAGGGGACTAAGATGAGTATTCCAGACTTCTGTTAGCAAGCTTCTGTTTTGTGGTCCCTAAACAAGGCTTCCTCTTGTAGGTTCATAATATTCCTGTGGCTTTCATTAGAGTAGCAGTACATAACAGTAGCTTTGGTAGCCTTTGGTTTGCCTGAGAACTAACGGGATTTTCAGAATCTGTATTACCATTAAATGATGGAAAATGGCACTAGGCTAGGCTTGCAATTCTACTACCCCTTCTTTTCTGATGTTGGTATAAAATGATGCTATACTTCCGCTGCTTTTTGTTTTCCGCTTCAGATTAAAAATATGAGGAGTTCAATATGAAAATAAATGTTATCAGCTGAAGTTTAGGTTATAATTGTAAGATGATTTTGTAGGGCACTGCCTTCCAGGTGATGGTGTGAAGCTGAACTACATATTCCGTCATTTTATTACAATTTGTTCCTGCCATATTGCCACGGCTGCTTTGCTTTATCTCTTCTGGCTTTCATTTGAGTCTGCATTGAGCCAGTTCATCTTGATAAACCAACGGGCATTGCTCTCTGCTAGGCTGATTTTCTGTCAGTTTAGCGAGTGAATGGTGCAGTGTTGGGTCAGAGGAATGCAGTTCCCACAGGTTATGAGATAAGATCTCCTATTAACTGGAATGAGTCATTACATTAAGTAAATTAAGTTGTCATATGAAACACTGCTATTGCAGCTATGAAGGCAGATAGCTAATGACTATGGGAGAGTACCAGGGTGATGGTAAGTTAACGTGGTTGTACATTAATCACCTCCCTAGAAAGCATTCACCTGTCAGTCTGGTTAGGATTGTTCCCTCCTTGAAGACAGACTTGATAGTTGCATTCACTGGACTGCTAGTATCCATGTGTCTTGAATAAGCTGGGGAACAGCACCAGGGTTGTATTTCTGGGGATTCATAATCTTGTCTTAATCTTTTCAGGTACCAATAATAAAACTTACTGACCAAGAGACAGAAGTGAAAGTTGACATCAGTTTTAATGTAGAGACTGGTGTGAAGGCAGCTCGATTTATCAAGGAATACATGAAGGTATCAGCCATATAGTGAATGTTTTGCTGCTTTCCAAGGATGTGCTAGGTGCTTAGCTAACCTTTTTTGGGATGGCTTGAAAATTTATTGCTGAAGACAATTTTCATTAATACTAATGAAACATTGGTGTTTTAATTTATTACCTATTGGTGTCCGTTCGGTGTTCCCTGTGAGTGCCAGGTGTTTGAGTGAATAAACCTGTACACTGTGAAAGGACTTCCACAGTCATGTCTAGATCTGCAGATGGGTACTAAAGTTGGCTTCTAAAGCAAGTCTCTTTTCAAGTTTTGCTTACCTTGAATTTAAATGATGCTGCATTATGAATACTGTCTTGCTAAACTGTCAAAAAACAATTCTTGTGTAGCTACACACTTAAAAGTTTCCTTTTATGCTCTATAGTAAAAGTACTATTTAGAGTGAAAGCTTTGAGTGTAGTGAGTGACACTGGCATTCAAAGAAGGATATAAAAATCTTAATGTTTAGGTGGGAAATAAATTTGATATGTAAGGTCTTCGATCAAATAAGAGTTGAAGTCTATTCATACATTTCTAGAATTAAAAAACCCCATGTTTTGGTTCTTCGTGTGGAAACTGTATAGCACACCACTGAAAATATTTTTGTATTAGATGCATCTTTGTGTGTTTGTGTAGCTCTTTATTTGTTTTGGAATGTTGACATTGTCATTGATTTTACTTATTTTGCTTTACAGAAATATTCTTTGCTACCTTACTTGATTTTAGTATTAAAACAGTTCCTCCTTCAGAGGGATTTGAATGAAGTTTTTACTGGTGGAATTAGCTCTTACAGCCTAATTTTAATGGCAATTAGTTTCCTGCAGGTAAGTCTGTTCCCTATTTGTTTCTGTTCTTTGAAATATTTTGGGTTTTGTACCTTTACCCTTTTGTTGTACCGTTTCTTCAGACACCCCTTGCAATGCGCAGCATTACTTTTATGGCTCAGAGTGTTTGACTCTCCTGTGGACCACCTCTCAAACATCCAAGATCTTTTCTGTGTGAGCTGGAACAGCAACAGGAGCCTTGTGAAAGGCATAGAGGCTATGCATTGTGCTCTATGCCAGGGCCTGTACCTGAATCACCTTAATGGTGTTTCATAAATCTGCAGGATGCAGTTTGTCTTTTGCTTCCCAGGCTCCTGGTGCTGAATGTGCAGAGTACTTGATTACAGTGTTTATTAAAATGATGAAATCCAACAGTCAAGTTGTTTTTTTACTTGTGTGTTGTTTCGGTTTTGACATGCTTAAGACTGGCAGACGCTGTAATCGACTGATGAAACAGCCAAGTTTCAATGTTACAAATAAGTTACAGCTTCTCCTAATACATTTTTGTGACAGTGAGCCTCCTACAGGTATCGTGAAGTATGGGGTTGGCATCTCTCAGCAGCTGTGGTAATGGAAAGCATACATATTCTGCTGCTGGTGGTGTTGACTGAAATATTACTATAGATTTTATATACCGAATATAATAGGTGGAGATACAGACACAAACTATTTCAGTTGGGGCAGCGAGATTGCCCCCCCACTTTCTGAAAACATTGAGGGATGGATTTTCTGTGAAAAATTGGGCACTACTTTGTTACTGGCTGGGCTAGAACTTAGTATGCAGTGCTTCTTTATTGCTTTTGACTTAGGGAAAAGAATTCCCTAATCTTCACAAAACTACGTGAGGAAAGATGAAGGAATTATTTGGCTTCCAGATAGTGCTGAAGTGCTGCCGTTTCTCGATTGTGCGAGAGTGGTTTGAGTACATGAAGAGTGAATGACTCCGTTGAGACTTAGGTGAAGAAATACTCAGCTGTTTAAATGAGAGCTTTTTGTTACCCTGTGTTAAGATCTGAAAACCACTAATTTTTAATAAGCAAAAACTGGTTTGTGTTACAGCTACATCCAAGAATTGATGCCAGAAGAGCTGATGAAAACCTTGGAATGCTTCTAATAGAATTTTTTGAACTCTATGGAAGGAATTTTAACTACTTGAAAACTGGTATTAGAATAAAAAATGGAGGTGCCTATATTGCCAAAGAAGAAATCATGAAAGTCATGACTAATGGATACAGACCATCCATGCTGTGTATTGAAGATCCTCTCCTGCCTGGTAAGACTGTACACTTCTTGCAGTATTTCAGAGCTCTGGCTCAGCTTGTGCTCTCAGCTTGCGTTAGTCTGTCAAATGAGTTAAGAAGCTGCACTGGGAAGAGGGTTTTGCTGGTGTAGAGATACAGTCAGGTAGGCGGGCTTAAGGGATCTCCTGAGGTCTCCCAAGATTCTGAGCCTGAGTAAATTGGATTACATGCAAACAGTGCAGTTGCATAATGCTTTGGAGATCCAGAACTGTGTTGAGTACGTAAGAAGATTCTCTGACAGTGATGAGAGGCAGTGAAAGAAAGAATTCCAGGAAATCCTAGAAGGGGGGGGTGTTAGAGGAGCAGTTCTCCATTGTTTGCTGTGAGGATGAGACTGTAAGGTGTAGCTTTTCCTGCCACAGGCTATGGTGCCACATTTCAGATAAATCACACCATATGGGAAAGAAATGGCCCAGATGCAGAACCTGTCCTGCAGGTTGGTGCCACAGAGAGTTCACAGGAACAGGGGTGGGTATCTGTGAAATCCAGCTGCATTGTGGTGTTGTGGAGACCGCTTTCAGTAACTGGCTTGTGTGCTGCGCAGGGATCTTTAGAGAATGCCAGTTAAAGCTTTAGAGTTGCATGTTCTTTTGAAAGTACTTAACACAAAGTTTTTTTGGAGGTTTTTTAATTTGGTTTTGATTCAGTAACTGTCAAAAAAAATCAAGCCTAATTTTGGCTAAGTGCCTCAGGAAAATTTCCAGCTTTGTAGTACCCAGTTTGTATTCTATTTAGACTGTCACAAGTAGCTGAAATTCCAAACCAGCTTTTTAACAAAGTCAATTTTCAGTTAATTTGGACTTCAGCAGTAGCATTTCTAGGATGTAATTGGCAGTCAAAGTCCATACTGTCACATCTTGTGTGTTGATTGCTTATGTACAGTAATATTAAAGCAAATGCCATGGATCAGGAGCTGAAGTCTGGCACTTTTCTGAATACTCAATATGCTGAATGTTCATAGCTCCCTAGAAGAGGTTGCAGGCTGGGATACTCATTTGTCTAACCATGTCTCTGATATGGTTGTTATTGACTTTGGGTCCATCATGACTGTTGTACTTGGCCAGGCATAGGTGTGATTGTGCAGAACTGTCATTGTCATTGAGATTTCCTTTAGGAGCTGTGTACTTACTTGCCTGAAGACCCGTTTGAATAGCAGCATGAGCCACAATTGTTTAGAGTCAGAAATCTTTACTGCCCTCCAGTTCTGTTCCTCTCTATCTGCTGAGGACTGAAGGAGAACAAATTGCGTGTGCTACGCAATGTTTTAATCACTGCTAATAGTACTCTGGAGAAGAAAAAAAAAACTTTCAAGTCCAATAAAGGCTCTGAACTGTTCCTCCTAGCATTAATCTTGCAGAAACAAAGAACTGTAGTTTAGAATAGCTGTATGCTATCAAAGAGTTGATAAGAATAAAGTTCTAGAAGAGTTTGTATGGGCTGAGATAATGTAATTCTTACAGGAGATAGTGTTTTGGCAATGGAAATGAAAACTGACAATATTTTGAAGTTATCTGACCACTGTGTCTCATAGGGATATTTTCTAGCAGCTACCACAGACCTTCAGAACTTGCCTGATGAAGCTAGGAGGAAAATTACACAGAACATACAGGATGGCTCTTTGAATCGGATCTGATGAGTGCAGCCTCCTTAGATCCAGACTTAATCACATATCCCTGCAGTATCTAAAATTACCTGTCAAGTGTGTGTTAGTAATGTCTAGAATTCTATTAATTAGTTTAGTTCTGCTACTCCTTCTGTCCCAGTACAAAAATCTTTTCCAAGGGTTCAGGTCCTTGCCCAGTTGACAAAACATCATCTGATTGGTTTGTATTCAGATCCACTCAGTGACTCTGAGGGTTGGTGGCACTACTGTGAAGGAGATGGGAACAAGTTATTGTGATAAAGAGTGGACACAGATGTCTCGACTTAAATTAGCATAAGCTGCTGCGGAGTTTTACCCCTGCAAACCTGTGTTTGCACTGTATGCACAAGTTTTTAATTTTGTTTTTTAATCTTTTTTTTAGCCTGATCACAACCGTTACTGAAGTTCCTGTTTAGCCTTGGAAGAATACTTGTAAAGAGGGCTCTCAATCAAAAAATGGGACAATACAGGGATAAAAAGCCCCCTGCCTTTTAATTTATCAAAGATCATCAAAGTAGAGTAAAAGTTGCCCCTGTGAGTTTATGCACTAGTTCAGCAATGGGATACTGAAGGGTATAACTGATAAGAATAGCTTTAAGCAGTTTTGTAGGGAACAGGAATATGTTTAGTGGGATTAGTTTATTCAAGTTGGAGGAACTGTTTTTTATGCAGTGTGAAGTGGTGAGTGATGTCTGGCTAACAGATGAAAGGTGTCATCAGAAGGATGTGATACTTCAGTTCTACCTGCTCATTACCTTCAGTTGGTTCCTGGATTTGGAAGGAACTGGCAGCAAGCTATTGTGTTGTTGTTTTGGTTGTAGTGGCTTTTGCTTAGATTGTGTTAGGTACTGTAGGGTTTCCTCAGAGATTCTCAGAGACTGATCATTGTGTGCCAGAAGATGGTAATTTATGTGATTTAAGAGCCAAGATTCCAGCAAAGATGTTAGAAGGCTACAAGTGGGAAGTTTGTTGAAGTCTGGATTTGAGTTATCAGACTAATGTAGTGGTGATGCATTCTGAAGTAATTGTTTATAGTTGATCTTTGTACATAGTCTAAGATCTTTCGTTTTGAGTTACTGTCCTAGGACAGGGTGATGAGATGAAAATGATTCCCTTAGCATTATCTAAAGGAGGGAGTTGCCATAAACATCTTGTATCTGCATGATTTCAGTTTCTCAAAGCACTTATCCTTTCTGTAAAATATGTTAAAAGAATTTATTGAGGAGAAGTGCAAAGCCAGGCACTCAGAAGTTTGCTCACAAGAATATGTTGGAGCAGGGTAGATGTCTTCTTAGAAGAGGTTTGTCTAAAGTTGGTCTAGCCGTATCCTGTATTGGAAGACATAACTGTTTGCAGTTGACAAATCTTTAATCTGTGGTTGTAAAACAAGCTTGGCACTTATTCAGCAGACTATTAGGGAGGCTTTTTATTTTATACCTTTGTGAATCAGGTGATGATCAAGGTCGTCCTGTCATTTCTGATGCTCAGACAGGAATGATTTTGATCTGGTTTCAGACTGGCAGTGGCTGGAGTAGCTAAATTGCTACTTTTTAACACCAAGTTTGTAACTTGGAGTTCCACTTGTGCTGCTCCCTTCATGAGAAAGTTTGTTCTTCATTCTGAATTGCTGTGGACACTAATGAAAGTTCTAAACCTTAAATTCAATGTGTTTTCTTTGAAAAGAGACTCTTTAACTTGCAGCGTTTATTGTGCTTCATGTTGCTTGCTTCTGCACCTTGATAGGTCACAAGTACAGGAAGTAAATAGATTTGAGATTGGCAACATCTGTTGAGATTATCTCTTCTAGCCATAGTGGCTGCTCAAAATTATTCATTGCAGCTTCTCAGTATCAGCTACTTGTCATTAGAACCTGCAAATATATACGTTTGTGTGTGTGCTTAAAACATATGTGTTTATAAAAATACACAGACACACTGAAGTTAGCATTTGAAAGAACCTCTTTAACGCTGAATGTTGCAAAAAGGTGTTTACTAGCTAATAGCTTAACATGAATGGGTCTGCTTCAGTCCTAGCTCATGGTCTTACCTTTACCTTTTCAGGCCTTAAAACTGCTTCAGGTAAAGGAAGGCTACCTGATGGAGTGGTAATACTGATAGCAAGTGATGGAAATTTTGGACATGCTCCTTTAGGGATGAAGGCTTTGTAAGAAAGAATAAGGATTGAATTATACATGAAATCACACACCATTGTTATCTGCTAATATACATCTGAGGATTGAAGTATGTATGATTTTTTTAAAGAGTGACAGCATTTGGCTTGCGTGCTTTAACTGATCAGTCTAGATTGTGACAAAAGAAGGATGCTCAGTTGTGTAAGACATGGTTTTCTAATGAGAGTGATCTCTCAGAAGAAAATCTATTCAGGACAGCAAATGCAAATGTGGGATCTTCTGGCTTCTTTAATTTGTTGCTTTCTGGATTGGGTAGGGTCGTCTCTATACAGACTTGACAGGTGCAGTTCACAGTAGCTCCAGCTGCAGCCCAAGTCAGAAGCTCTGCAGACTGTACAATTGATTAAGACCTGTTAACTCAGACATTTTTATGAGCTAGTTACAAGTGCAGAATGAGGCAATCCAGGAACCTAAGCATGTATGGCATGAGCTATTCTGCCTGTGTTCTCAAATCTGCTTCAATCAAGACTCAAAATACAACTTCATTGATTTAAACTAAACTGCCCAAGTTTACTGTAAGTGATTTAGGGAAGGCTTATGATTTCTTTTGCTGGCACAACAGAGGAGGTAGCGACAACTGATGAATGGAATAACCAGTATTTTGTGGCAGCCATGTCTTCATTTTGGTGTAACTTTATGCAGGATACATGTGAAATGTACCTGCCTAGCATTAGGTTAGACTAAACTAATACAGATTATTTGAGTGTGTGTTGAGTGTGTATTCTTGATTCGTGTTATGTGAATTTATAGAATCATTTAGGTTGGAAAAGAGCCCTAACATCAAGTCGAACCATGGATGGACTTGAATTTAGTGGTAGGTGCAGTTATGTGTGTTTAGCCACTCGTATGTATTCCATTTCTGTATTGCTTCTCAATTAAATTTTCATACATATATATGTTTAGAATATCATTACGTGGCTGGACACAAGTGTCTTGCCTCTGAAAAACCTATACTGAATTAATCATTACTTTTCTAGTAGAATTAACATTGTGTTCTGATTTTGTGACCACTAAAATATCTTGGTCACTTTTTCAGCTGCCTTTGGACTAAGTCCTTTGTGAAGTCCTCTGTGAGGAACATTACCATGTGTTTCCTCCTAGATTGACTGCCTTAGGCCCATGCTGATCTCTGCTTTTACTTCAGAATAGAGTCCAGCAGTAAATAAACCATTTGGAGAGGCTTCTGTAACTTTGAGCCTGGTGGCTGGATACTGTAGCGGTGCATTCAGAGCAAGATACTCAGTTATGTCAGTAAACAGGAAGTATTTCTTGATCAGGTTTTGTTTGACCATGTGAATTACTGTAAAAATTCTGGTTTCCCAAAATGCTCTAATGTTTTCAGTTAATTTTCGTTGATTGTGCTTTTGTGTTATAGAGTGGCATTATGGTTGGAGAATTTTGAAAGGGTTAAAATATGTAAAGCAAAGGCTGTGTTTTTTCCACTGGATGGCAGATCTCAGCATGTTTGTCTATAATGGCTTGCTGGACGAAACACTTAGAGGAGTGAAGGGTTCCTCTGAAGTCAAATTCAGCCTTGTTGGATTTATTCCTCCAAAGGATGGATTCTGTCCTTTACTCATCAGTTTTTCAAAGCGGATTTTTCATTGGTTTCTTTTATTCATGGCCCCTAACCTGATTTTCGTATTTGGTGGTTCATCCCTTTCTAGTGTTCTCACAGCATTTCACACATCATTCTGGAGGAGGGAGCCTTTCGCTGTAAGCAGTTTTCTACCCACTCAAAACCTAGTCTGTATTTTACGCAAATTGAAAGCAATTTTATTGCTTTTTAAATTGAGTGCTGACAGTGAATTTTGGTGTTTGATGCCAAATACATCTACAGAAAGCCCCCAAATGCTTTTTGCTAGTAATAGCAGGATCATTCTAGGTATCAGATGGGAATCTGTTCTTGTACATTGTCACTGATACAGAAGGTGTAGCATGTTCCTAACTTCTGCAGTTCCTCACATGGCACTAGAATTTGGAAAGAGTTCCAGTTTAAAATGTCACTCATGCCTAAAAAAGGGCAGTTGAGAGTGCCACAAACTTCATCAAAAAAACAGTGCTGTAAAAGCTTCCAGAATCTTCTACGATAGATTTTTGAGAAACTGGCTTATCCTGTGGAGATAAATATCTGTATATGCTGGTTTAATAATCTGTTGTTTTGATAAGGTTAAATAGGGTTTGATGTGAGTCTGTTTGACCTAATGAAGATAAGGTGGTTACACAAGTGAAATTTTAAACTGAATTTGGCCTGCAGGATCTCTGCTGGTAAGTGAGACATGGTGCTTTAAGCTTGATAGGTTACTTCTTGAAGACAGCTCTAAGAGCTTTAAGCTGATCTCTGTGCTCTGTTTCTTTCAAGCGTTGTATGTATTTTAAAAGTGGTAAATTGAACGTGTAGTGTTAAGTGTTATTCCTAAGGTCAACTTCTTTTGCTGAGATAGGCGCACTTAGGTGTTCCTGATGTGGCTAGGGTGGGATAACCAGTTTAAACGAGTTAAGCTCTGTTGTTAAGGCTTCTGAGCTCTCAAGTATGAATAATTTTTTGGTAACTGATTTTAAGAAAAGATGACCTGATGACTCTCCCATTATTTCAGGAAACGACGTTGGCAGAAGCTCTTATGGTGCCATGCAAGTGAAACAAGTTTTTGATTATGCCTACATTGTTCTTAGCCATGCAGTATCACCACTTGCAAGATCATATCCAAACAGAGATTCTGAGAGGTAATTAGTTCACTTTTTCAATATCCGTTTGTCTGTGTAATCAGTTAGGAATGTTTGAGTCTAGATTCATGAAAGTACTATTGTTATTTATTGTTTAACTGTGGTTGTATGGAAATCTGCACAGAAATTTAAGCTGTCCAGGGATATGAGAGTGTAATGCCTCAATGTGCAGCATTGGAATGAAGAGAGTATGATAAAACCCAGGATAAGTCCAATATGAGATTCTGTTAGTGTGGAAGGGAGCCAGAAGACACTTGGTCGTTCCTCAGACATTCTGCTTAAAGTATTTCAAAGGAGGGTTTGCTGGTTTAGTGTTTAGTATGATGCATGTCTGTATTGTGGCAGAAAGAAATGTGTGTGATCAAATTGTTTGTTTAGACAATTAGAAAAATAGACAACAAGGCTAAAAATTTCCCTGGTTCTTTAAGACATGCCCCCATAAGCTGTTTTAAAAGACTTGATATTAAGAATTTTAAAAATAATTAAAAGTACTCTATAAAAAAAAAAATTAATATAATCAGTTCAGTTTGATCATAATGCCAGAACTGCCATTAAAAGTAGCATACTTCTGGACATGCCATTTTTAATGCAATTCTTAGTGTCTTTCATAGAAACACAACCAGTAGTTTGAGCTCTCATCTTTGCAATTTCTGGTTTTTGGAAGGGAGAGGAGAAAGACAGTGAAGGTATGGCAGCCATTTCCATTCGTGTATCTGCTCTAGCACCTTTTGTTCTAAGCCTCAGTGTGAATTTGGGCTAGATCAGAGGATGTCTCTTCCCCAAGACTTCCCTAAACTCCCAATGGCTTTGAGCTACCCAGCTAATCACAGGGAAGGATGGCTGTAACATGTCACATAAACCATCTCGATACAGTTGCAAACTCTAGTTATGATGTAAACTTCCAGCATTAATGTCATTGGAAGGTGAAATAGTTTTTCTCTAGTAAGTTTACATCAGAGTGGATGCAGTCTTTCACTTGTGGGTTTAAAACTGACAGTACTTGAATAGTGCCTGTAAATGCTTTAGGTTTTCAGTGGTATTAAATTCACAAAGGTTGAGACTGCACTGTGATGGAGGTACAGAAGGAGTGGTACAGAGTGTTGCACATTGACATTTGAGACTGCTGGTTTAAGATATTAAAAGTCACTGTTAAATGTGTATTGGCTGACAATTCTTGGTACTGAATGAAACTGTGTTCTTACCTAAGTACAGACAGAGTAACTTAGGGATTCCTTAAGTTTGCTTGTCTTGGGTCCTGGCCTCCATTAACCTCTCTGTTTTTCTCTGAAGGATACAGTCATTCTCTTATGAGGTATCTGTATTTACAACAGACTTCAAAAAGTGTATTTGTAAAGCATTTAATGGGAGCCTCAGGTGTCATCAACACATGCGCTTTCCGTGGACTTGTACTTGTTACTGTATCTGGGGAAATGTTTGAATTTTGTCACAACTGCAAACCTATGGAGCAGTCCCAGCAGCAGTGTTCAGGTGTCATGTCTGACCTGTCTGCGAGTTCTGGGCTGTCTCTGCCAGTGACATCTGAATCTCAGAACCTATCACGCCACTGGCTTGCAAGAGAAACAGCATTCAACAAAGTTCTGTATACAGATAGTTTCCCTAGCACCAGTCCTGTTAGTGCCAAAGGACTTGTAAGTGGATGATGAGCTGTTTGGTAAGGAGGCTGTTGCAGAAATCAACAGTTCACGTTTGGTCTCAGTTAAACTTGATGTGCTTGGGTAATCCAGGTATGTTTGTGGACCCCTTTTCCTGCTGTAAGGCAGAGTGGTCCACGCTCTGTATAAAGACCTTTCTGGTGGCCTGACCTAAAGCCTGGCCATCTTGTAGCCCTTTGTCCTGATCCACTTTTTCTCTTTTCTAGACTTGTTAGTAGGTAGGTTAGACTATAGCATAACTGTAACTATAAACAATGGGCTCCATTTAAGACCAGGGACTGGCTACATGACATTCTATTAGAGGGATCGAGACTAAATGAAGAGTACTTAAAAGGATAGGAAGTTGCAGGAGACTGAACTCTCCAGGCTGAGTTTATTCAGTTTTGTCCTAATTTGGGCTAGTATTTTGTTAAGTGGGATGGTTTGTGCTTGAACTATCTAATAGATTTGAATTAATATTTCCTCTTTCCAGGGAAGGTTTCTGTGTACAGAGTTCTATTTTGTAGATGACACTCAGTAGTTTTCACATCTTTCTTGGTGATTGTTGTGGTTCTTTTTCAGGGTCAGTCTAACACAAATGACCAAATGTCTCTGTTAATTTAAGGCTTTCTTGTCAGCTGCTGCTTCTTTCACTGGGGAAAAAATAGTCCGATTTTAGTCCTTCAGCAGCATAGGCCTTTTCTTCTTCATGTTCTGTAGTAGCAAGTCGCACAGAATGATGAGGGATAGATTTGCGTCACTCTTACCACCATCTTCATTCAGGCTTCCAAATAGAACATCTGAGGTGTAGTGGGAATTTAAAGCTATCTTCTGTCACGGAAAAGCTTTCTTCTCAGTGGAAACAGGAATCAGCTGAATCCTGAAGGTAATTCTTACAGCTACAGAAATTACCTTAACAATATTTTGTCCCCAGTCAATCCCACCTATCCCCTTCCAAGAGCAGCTCAGGAGAGCTTGATCAAGAGTGTGGTTGATTTTATTAGAGCAAACAGCTTCCTGTCATCTTGGAAAAAGAAGTTTCCTTTTAGGAAAATAGAGACTGATCCATTTTGAACACGTACATCTTGTATGCAAGGTAAAGCTTGGTGTTGTGTCTTCAGCCAAGGTGATTGAAAATCATGATTGATTTCTTAATATTTAGGGCCACAGAGACATGGGTCTTGCTGTGAAATACAGTTATGGATAGGATATCTATTGCTTAAGGATTGGTGTCAGTATGTGCTTTGAACAGCTTTCATATGCTCTTTGAACCTAGCCTGTCTCTGGGAAAGAGTGTGCCATCTTCAGTGAGCTCACTTCTTTAGTCTGTGAGGAATGATATTTTCATAAAATCATTTAGGTTGGAAAAGACACCTAAGATCATCAGGTTCAGCTGTGGACCGAGCCATTATTGTGTTGCTCACTAAACCATGTCCCTCAGTGCCATATTTACATGGCTTTTAACTATACCCAGGGACAGTAACTTTATCACTTCCCTGGGCACCCTGTTGCAGTGCTTGACAACCTGTTTGCTGATGAAATTTTCCCTAATATCCAATCTAAACCTTCTGTGGTGCAGCCTGAGGCCATTTTTTCTTATACTTCCGCTTGTTACCTGTTCGTGTGGAGCTTGGCTGGAGCTTTCCATATTTGATTTTGCTGAATGTGATTTCATCAGTCTGATCCTTTTAAGAGTGATCTTAAGATTGACTTGCCCAGTAGTTGTGCTGTAATGAGAGTTAGAAAGTGTCCCTGTGAACTAAGGTCTTGCAGCATGTAAAAGGAAGAGCTTCTGAGTTCTTACTATAGAATAAGCTACACCTGTAAATAGCTTCTTCCTGGTCTTACTATATGATAATATTAAGGGAAAAAGCTTAAAGGGCATCTTTCTCAGGAGAGCTGTCTAATTTTATGAACCAGTTAACTGTATTTTTTCATGTCTTCCAAACAAGCATCTTTGAAGAATTGTTTGTCTCAGACATCGGTAGGTATTTTGGCCTCAGTCAAAATAAAAGCCCCGAATGCATGAAATTTTCTCATAATAAAGTCAGGGTAGATTAATAATGTAGATTGATTAATGTTCCTAAGCATTTTCAGTGTTGAAAATGGATTTAAGCACAATTTTCAAATACTTGTTTTGAAAAGTTGTTCTTTGAACCCATGGATATGCTTGAGTCCCATACATAGGAAATGGTGTTCTTTGAGATCAGTATCTGGTTTGATCCCACTCGCTTCCTCTTTCTTTGCTGTATTAAGTATATATCAGTATAACCTTAATCACCTCTCAGCTTCTGATGTCTCATAATGAATGTATTTCATTTTGCTGCACAAGGAGAAATAAATAGCATGGATCTGCCTTTGGACTCCTGACCTTATAACTTAATGAATTTCCTTTTTTCTACCTTTATACCGAAAAAGAGAGTTTAGGGCTTTGATCTCCATGCTCTTTGAAAGGAACTGGTGAGAGAACATATTCCCCCATTCTGCGTGTGCAACTCTGCCACAATTGTTGGTGTAGCTGTAGCTTCACCCATTAGGCCTGTTTGGTAGCTGGTATTTTTAGTATATTAGTCACCTAGTCTGATTAAAATACCAACCTGTATTGTTCATTTTGCTTCTTGTGTATGAAATTATGATCCTTGATTTACTTCCAGGCAAGTACTCCAAGAAGCATCAGGCTTGACAAACTCCTTTTATGTAATAGCTTGTGTTACTCAGCCCATGTTCACTTTCTGGTTCTAAGACCACAGCTGGTGGTAGCTGTGAAATTTATGTGTTATCCTGGAGTAAAAGCTCAACTCTTTCTGAAGGCATTCTCAGATGAAACTTTTAACTGCAAGATTTCCTTCTCTGTGCTGGTACTGAAGAGACCCAGCCTGGTGCATGTTTGAGTCCCATACTGGCATTCCTGTCTTGGGAACTGCAAGGGCCACAGCTGATTCTCTGTAGTTTTGGTCATCCCCATCTTCATTCTATCTCCTCTTGCTCAACTTAATTTTTGAGATTGAGAAACTAGAACTGCATTGAGTATTTAAAATGCTGCTTCATCATGGGAGCATACGTGCATTAACAAAATGTGTTCCTCTGGTTTATTTGTTCTTTTCTTACTGTGCTCTGCTTAGCTGTTGAATGTTGCCAAAAAATCATCTATTGTAACCCAGATCTTTAATTTCTAGATGGTAACAAGCACACCTTTAATTCTGCATGTAAAATTCAAGATTTTATTTTCCAGCATGCATCATTTTGTCTACATTACATAAATAGAATGATGGATGACATACATTCTGTCCTGGTGGCCCATCTACAGCTATTGGACTTGTAATTTAGATGATATTATTTGGTTCAGTGTTTGCTTAAAATTGTGGACTGACTTTTTCGGTACTAGCAGTAATGTGTCTTTAAAGTTGGAAGACTTACATGGAACATGTGGTATTTGGTCTTGCATGAAATAGTAGTCCCTAGGACAAGAGGAGAATTGTTGCTACTTGAAGTGTTACTATGAAACCTAGTAAAGGTAGTTTAAATATATTAGGGTTTTGTATGTCCTGCCTTCCCATTCTACACCGAAACCAAAAGAAAATTCCAGTACAGATACAAGGTACCTTTGTGATGCGAAATACAAAATGAACTTTAATATAACCATTGAAGATTAAAAAAAAATAACATTACCTGTTCCAAAGTGGTAACTTTGCACAGCCCCTTTTTGTACGATAGTCATTTCTTCATGTATCTTGAGCATGGAGTTTATAGTTAGTTTTTCAGTGACTAGTCTCTGATGAAAAGAAAGCTTGAAAATTTGTCTCTCAAACAAGAAGACAGCTCACTCTTGCTCAAGAAGTACGATTCAAATAGCTGAATGTTGGGAAAGTGTGTTGGAAAAACACTACTTTGTTGATAACTGGTCACTGTTCAGCAGGACCAGGTAAGCTTTTTCTCTGAGCCTCTTACTGTTAGGAATTTATTAAAATTCTGACTTGTTTTGGAGCCAGTCTGTTTCTTGTTGCACTACCTCACGATCCATGGTACTTCCTTTATAATTGTGGGAGCCTTAGCACCTTTAAAGTTGTTTTGTAAATCCAGAAGCAAGGATTAGTGAAGGTCTCTCTCCAGACAGTCAGTCATGGTGCTGGGATGTTTGTGTCTTCCGTGCATCCCATACCTGTTTATAATCCAGACTCTGGAAAAACCTTCTGTATGGAGAAATGCAAGAACCATGAATTGCTTTTATCAAGTACACTGTTATCAGCATGTACATTATTTATAGTTAGTATGCACTCCATTTAGAAATACAGAGTAAAAACCTTACCTATGTGTCACTGCTTGCATGTTAGTATGGTAGAAGAAAAATAATATGAATATAAGTGGTGCTTCGGTGGATTAAATGGTGTGCTAAAAAACAAAGGTTCAAAAAGATTCTTTGATTAGGGATATCTTAAACTGACTTTTAGCATAATTTGGTAGCTTGTTAAAATGCTTGCAAATATGTAACCAACAGTCTTTGTTTAATACTTAATTGAAAAATTTTTTTAGCACATTAGGTAGAATCATCAAAGTGACCCAAGAAGTGATTGACTACAGGGCCTGGATTAAAAAGAAGTGGGGGAGCAAAATTAATTTATCACCTGAACTTGGTAGGTATAGCAGGAAACCAACTTAAAATTTTTTCTTGAATTTGATGTAATTCAAAATACTCGTGCCTTGAAATTAATCATTCAGATATACAGGAAAAAAATAAAAGGAACTTGTAACTTTCTAACCCAAGTTTAGTTTTCTCTGAGCCTGTTTTTCAGTTAGCTTGTTAAACTGCAGCTCTTCTTAGACTTCAAGGCCCATGTGTTTGTATTCTGTGCTCTTAAATGATACTTATGTTTTCTGTTAACAGATAATAGGTTGAAAATAAGAGACCAGATAGCTCTCTGCAATGGAGAACAGCAGCAGAACAGAGACTCTGAATCATCTTACAATCAGCATTTGGCACTGTCATTGGCCAGTACACAACAGTTATCCTCTGGTTCATCTGCCTCTTCTGTGTCATCACTCTCCGGCAGTGACATTGTAAGCTTTTACTTTTAATGGGTTAAACTAGTAAGTAGCAGGGTTTATCTTCAAATCCTCAATTGATACAACAGCAGTTAATGTGATACTATCCCATAACTGCTACAGCAAATCAGTAATGTCCCCTGCTCAGAAAAATTATTGAAATCAAGTATTTTTGTAATTAAATAAATGGGTCTTATTTCCATCCTAAATCTTTGGTAGCCTTTGTGGTAGTAGTTAGATGTAATGAAATATAACAACCCAATTTAACAGTAGCTAATTAAGTAGAAGAGTAGAAATGTCTTCATATGTCCTTCCATTAAGCAAAATCTTCCATTGTCAAATTCTGATCCTTGTTCCCCATACCTGAAATTGAACATAAACATTATATTGTGCTGTGAAGGTGAATAATACTCATTATTTTCAGCCAAGCAGTCAGTTCATGTTTTAATGGTGACAGGGCACTTGCATAAAGTCTTGTTGTCAGCTTCCTTATTTGAAAGTAATTGCTGGGCTTTATTATAACTTCCTGGAAGAGGAGGCTGCAGTCTCTTGAGGTATGTTCCCAGACTCTTCAAGGTTCTGCCAGGTGGTTTTGTTTTGGTATAAAGTTAAATCAGTGTAGATTATAAAGCACAGCATTACAACTCATGAGCGGCTCATTGTAAATCTTCTGAAGCATTTGGTTGTAGGTAGAGGCATTGATGGAACAAGATGTAATATGCAGTCAACTATGATAGTGGATAACTGGATAATGCCAAGAGAGGTCCAAATACCTGTTTCTTGACTGCTTTCGAAAACTAGTCAAATACAGAATTAAAAATTGGGAGTTGTATTCAATAAAAATTTAGTAACTTTTGAGGGACAGGCACTGTCTTTATATGTTCAGGTTACTTTCTGTAATTACTTTGCACTACTGTGGTTTTCGTGTTGAATTGCCTTTTTATGCCACCTTCAGTAAACAGGGCAAGTGTTTTAGTTGTACCATCTGGCTAATGAACAAAGAACAGCATGGTACTTGCCAGTGATACTATCAGCCATACTCCTGGTTTAAGTATATCAGTGGGAAAGATTTTGCTGTAATAAATTTTAGGAAAAAATGCAAGTATTTCCTTACTACATTGGGAGTGCACAATATTGTGTGGTGAGTCGTTATGAGCACCCTTTAGTCCTGTTTAGCTTGATGTTGAAGGTGAAACTTCATTGCCTGATGCCAGAGGAATTAATGAAAAGTGAAAAGGAAGTTCTCAACGAGATAGAATTGAAATCAACTTGGGCATTCACAAAGTAAAAGGAAATGCTACGTTTTCTAACAAAATAAAAAACCACGTCCTTGTGAGAAAGGCCAGGTCATATGTCCTTAGCAGACTGGAATGGCAGGTTTCTGACAAATGACTGATGAGTTCATCCTACTCTTGCTTGGGCGTGTGAGGAGGAGCAAGTTCTGGCTGAGCAGTCCTGAGCTGCACTAGATTCAGGAAGAGAAGACTATTCTGCTGTAGTCAGGTGATCCATGCCATGATCTGGCATAGTGCTGTGCCCAGGCTGCAGCAGAGGAGCATCTGGCATGTGTGACAGCTTGGTATTCACGCCCAAACTTCTGGTGCAGTATTAATGGGCGTGATGTGGTGAGCTTTGCCATCAGCTTCAGAAGAAGGTGATTATGAATATGGTGCATCTCATCACTTTAAAATCACATGTAGTGTTACCTCTGATCTTGTGGAGGGGTTGTTCTTCAGGAAGGATTCTGTTTTTATTTAAAGTTAAATCATCCGAATTTTTCCGATACTGGAAGACTGAAAGCGAAGTACAGATTATAAAGAAAATGCAGGAGACAAAGAGACCATAGAGTTACAGCTTGCTGACCTCTTCCCAATAATTAAGGTTTTATTTTTATAGCAAGATACTATTCCCTATGTGGCTATTAAACACAAAGTCTACATTAAGGCATTATTTCAGGAGGTGTATTTTTCATGACTGCAGAATATCTTTTGCTCTTTATGAGGTGCAAGATCCTCTCTGTTAAATTGGAGGGACTAGATAGCGTATTTGCTTTTCTATTTACTGCTGAAGTTTCACTGGTAATAGTGATCAACTGCATCTGATCCTTTCTGAGTTCTACCTACTAATATAAGTCAGCTTACTTGTGCTGAGGAAGAGGAAGTAGGCTTGGAAACTTGTGACATTACCTTGTCACTGCCCCTCGCCAGCCATCCACTCCAGCACAGAAGAAGTTGTATTCTGAAGTCTTCACATCACTGTTCACTGGTGATAAGTCTGGAGGTCTTGCATTTATTTGTTAGCATGTCCTGGAAACAATATTGGCAGTATATATTGAGTGTGCAGGCATTATCAGAGCAGTGCAGTGTTGCTCATAGGGATCCTAGAATTTTTATGAAACCCTATAATTTGATAGTTGGTTGCAATACAGCATTCTCTATGGTTTTTAAACATTTGCTTCCTTGGAGTTCTGACAGCATTACGGGTTTTGCATTAATAATCTGTAAATATGACTCAGCAGCTGAATAGATAAGGGTTCTGGTGTCTTAGACTTACGGGTCTGTCAGCTAAAGCAATGATTATAGATTTATTCTGGCAGCGGGAGAACAGGTCTCAGAATAATAACAAGGAGCATGTTGTTCTTGAGACCGGATTGCCATAAACCAGAGCTGAAGTTTAGAAGCCAGCCTCTCAGTGGCTGTATATGCTCAGAAAAATGGAGGTGTATATATATAAGAGCCTACAGTTACTACCCTGAGTTCTCCATACTGGTGTTAGCCTTTTGAAGATGAGAACTTGGGTACAACTGAGGAACAAGAGAACTGCCTACTTCAAGGACAGTCTTCTCTTTCCGCATGTATTTTAAATTTATGTGTTTTTTCTCAGCATACCATCTGAAACTCAGGAGGAGGTTTGCTTTCATCTTTGCACATCTAGGATTAGCTTGCAGGAGAACATACTTCTGGGCCACTGTCTACACAGCCCAAAATTAAGAACTGGATCTAATGAGACCAAACCATGATTTGAACAAAAGGTATCCTTTTATGGATTTCCCAAGGTAACAAAGCTATTTACAAAATGTCTTAGTCTAGCACTCTCTGGCCAATCAAATTCTAGCCATGCTGTCTTTAGTAGGTGTCTTAGCCAACTGCAAAATCTTAATCACAAGGGACAGCTTTTCGAAGGGCCAGTAAATTTTGGATCGAAGACCTTGTGCAAGAGAAGTCTGTCTTAGGGTATCACTGTAACTATTAGTGGAAGAGCTGTTCAGTTTATGGGGTTGTCTTACTGCACATGTTGATGCAGAGCTCTGAATCACTCACCAGTATTTCTGATACAGTTCTTCTCAAGATACTGAGTATTAAAATTCCTGTCTTGTTACCTTTGCTCTGTGAAGAATGTAAATATTAGTGATCAGAAGCAAACTAAAGAACTCACGTTAAAAAGCCTTATGGATACAAGGAATCTGGTTGTCAGAATGTATTAGACTGTTCATATATTTCTCTCAATTATGTTAATTATCAAACTGATCTATGTAGTAAGTCTTCTCTCAGTGAAGCTTTCTGCTGATTCAAATACCCTATGCTGCCCTGAAAAAAAGCAGTGTATATTCCTCACTCCTGCAGACAGGTAAGTTGTACAATACAATGCATTCCCACATGATCCAGCAAATGTTGAAGTGAATAATGGAAGATGCTTTATAAATGTTTTTGCCATCAAGGACAGTGCAAAGTGTGTGAATTTTTAATGTATGGAAGCAAGAATCAAACTGTTCCACAACAGAAAGCAAGCCTCTGGCATTAAAAAAATCTCACCTTCACACTGACTTAAGTGATTGCTATGAGAATCTGAAACCAGATGGAATGAGCTATTTTCACCCTCAGCTCTCTACTTGTTTTGGCTAGTTGCAGATGTCACTCTCAAAATCTAAGCAGTGACCAAATTCCTCTTGAAAATGCTGTTTGTTTTGGTTGGTTGCTTGCTTGCTTGGGTTTTTTTTTCTGGGTGCTTTTCTTTTTCATTCTGGACCTGCACTCTATAACTGGTGACCAGGATTTCTTATTGCTTAAGCATTGTGGAAAAGTGCTTTTCATTAGCTCAGGAAGTCCTAGAGTAGGGCTAGAGAATATCTACTGCTTGATCCACAGTCTCTGCCAAGTAAGAAATAATCCTAGGTATGTTTTTGCAGTCTCATTTTGGTCTGGTTTGATTTCTGATGCTTTCTGGTGCTAAGTATGCTCTGCAATTTTGATGATGGGAGGCCAAATAAAGTTTAACATTTTATGTGACAGTGATGCTTGCATATCAGTAGCAGATAAAATGGCTCATAGGAAATTCTTTAAAGCTCTTTTCTGTTATCTTATGGATATATAATGTCATATCCAGTCCATCACAGAAACTCCAAGTTGTCTGCTACAAGTTTGGTTCTAACAAATTTCATACACCTTATCAGTGTTTCTGATGATTATGTTGTGTGGGCTTCTATGATGAGATAATTTCACAAAGACCTCTGAGTTCTCAAGACCGTGCAGTCATTCCAAGAAAGTTGAAGTTTCAGTGAACACTAGGGGTACCCCTCTAGTCTAGCTCTAGAGATGACACAATCCTTGCCACTTTTTAACTTTTTAACATCTACAATATCTTCTTTCAGACTGTTTTTGAAATTTTAACTGTAACCCTTGTAGGGTTATAAAAACCTTTGATCAGAATGTCAGTGCTTGATCTGCCCGCTGTTCAGCCCCATCAGCTAGAGAATATGCTGAGCTTCTGTGTTTTGTGAAAGTCTTTTCACTGTATTGAAGTATTATGTATTCAGTACCTTGATTGGATGCTTACATTCTGAGACTAATATATAAATATGACTGATAAGAATAAAGACTCATTATTCTTATAGTTCTGCTGAATGCATACAAGATCCACACCTATTTTTGGAACTGTTACTTGCTTTGCAGTAATTGAGGCTTAGTACTTGAACTCAACATGCTTAATGAAGTTATCAGCCATCTCGCCTTCCTTCCTATTAGCCAGACTAAATTTCAGTTTATTAGAGGGAACTGTTGTGCTTCCTTATTCACAGAGAGAGGTAATAGAGTATATGACATACCTTGTCTGGATAAATGTGCTTTTTTAAAGTGATTAAATTTGCAGGCAAAAGGCATGCTTTTCTGCAGTAGAGGGGCAGACACTTCAGAATATGTAACAGCTCTTCTTGTAGTCTTGTTAAATCCATCTTAATAAATGATTAATTTGTACAGTTGTAGTTGAAATTGTGTTTATAAGGAGGGCGGGCAAAAGGAGGTTGCCTAATAAAATTCTCAGCCTGAGAGCAGGAGCTACACCCATTTTTCTCTCTTCTTTCTATATGCCTGAATATTCTCGTGTCCTATCCAAATATGTGTGACTAGTTGATCATATTTGTGTAGAATAATGCAGGTTTTGTCTTAAGCTTCTCCTCTCTCTGAACAAATAGAGGCAAGTTCTTAAAAAGCCTCTTAATATGTTTAGTCTTCAGAGAGATGTAAGTGCCGACTTGCAGGTAGGTTGTCTGCAAATGGAGCAGTGGCAACCCTATGTGCAGGACAACCTGGTGTTACTGGAGAAAAGCATTTAATTGACATTTGATTTGGGGCATTTCAGAGTTTAGGCCCCCAAATCCTTTAAAGCTGCATTATTTTTTCTTATTCTTGCTATGCAGATTACTAACGTTTCCTGTGGACCAGAAGGGAACAAATTTTTCCAGTGCTGCTTTTGCCTGTTTTCCTCTTTCACTGTATGGCCCCATGTTTGTTTTTGAGGTTTTTAACCTGTATCTCTGACAGTGTGGTGTTTTATAGTCTCATGCTCTTCTTCGGTTCTTCTGTATCAGTTCCTTGAGTAGTCTCTTCTCCATATCCACTTGAAGTAAGAGTGAATTTCTGCAAAGCTACAGGAGGCACAATTTTGAATACAAAATTCTGAAGTAATTTTATTCGATAAGTTGTTCTAAGCAGCAGAGGATACAGAGGGAAATTTGTAATTCAGCATGTAAAGTGGGATTTTACTGCTGTGAGGTCAGTGAAGTGAGGAGAGAAGCACATAATTTTGGAAAAGTCGACTTCAGAGTAGTTTCTGGTTCCAAAGTCTAAGTTGTAATCTTGTCATATCTTAACATTCCCTCCCATGAAAGAAAAACCACAGAGGTACCTAAGTCATTTTAGGATGGAAGAAAACCTAAATTCAGTATTTATAGTCTAGTGTGATGCATATTCAGCTTTCATAATGAGTCCTATAATTTACAGCATAACTTGAAAATCAAACTGGAAATATTTTTATATTGTTAACAATACAGACCAGATGAAAGCCTGTCAAATGAAAGTATTGAGGCAACAAAGGAAGTTTTAAATGACACACTCTTGGGACCTTTTTTATTTAAGATGGCTTTTCTGAAATACAGTGAATATTGATAAAACGTGGAATAAGCTTGCAGTCAGGCCTCTCAGGATATAATGAGGTGTGTTTGAAAGGATACTGTACTTGTATTTAATCTAGTAGATACTAATTAGATAATATTTTCAGTTGTCTTTCTGTAAAACAAACATGAATGCTTTTAGAGGATGCATCTTTTTCAGTTTGCTTGTGTGTCCTATAGTCTTTCACTTTTCCCCTTCTGTAATCATGATGACCAATTTCTTTTTGCAATGAAAGGCAGAAAAATCAACCAATTTCACCTTAATTCAAGACTTATATTGTCTATAGGCTGACCAGTGGAAGTGGAGCAACTGTTTTGATGCAAATTATCTTGTGACCTTCCATAAAAGTAGAAATCTTGTTCATCTCAATTCTACTTTATTTACACCATAGTTGAAGTTATGGCTCCACCTACCAAGTAGGAAAATGGCACATGATGTGGAAGAATTGGGATGAGGGCAGGGGTTGATCATAAAGTCACCTTGGAAGCAGAGTGGTTTATCCAGCAGAGTTAAGTACACTGGGGCTAAAACCATTCAACAGAGAGCATGCATTGAAGTTCATCTCCTGTGCATGGCCCCAAACTATGAAATGTCTGAAGTTCACTGGTGTTGCTTTATGTTCAAAGGAGTGTGGTTTTACACTTTACTAAGCCAATTCAGTAATAGGATGTAGTTGCTAGCCAAATTTCCTTTCATTAGCTGCTCCAGCTTTTCTGCACTGGTGTTCACCTAATCTTGTGGTGAGCTGATTCAGAAAGCAAAAACTAGTAGGAGGAGGATTACTGTTTCTGTGGTTCACCTCTGTGGATTAGCTCATAATAATGTCAGATCCTATTGCAGGTATAATGGAGAATGCCAGAATGGGAGAAAAGGCATAACGAGTCAGACTGGCAGCAGTCATCTGTTAAATCACTGTAATTGTAAGAAGGGAGAGGAACACTTGAAAATGTACAGTGTAAAGTGCTAACTATAAACAACAATTTTCAGTTCTTTGCTTCCAAAGATGGAACACAGTTTTTACTGAAATGGTCATTGTTCTCTCACAGCCTCCAACTCCTGAATGTCATGAGAAAGAGGAAAAAAAAAAGTGTAATTAGTGGAAGAAATTTTGAGAGCGGAAACAATAAGGATCCTTTTGCCAAGACTTCTGTAGTTCATGCTTGCAGACAGAGGGATGAAAACCCAAATACATCACATTATCAAGAAACTTGCATTCTATTGTTTAAGTTTTTATTTCTGAGTACTGACTTTAGGATAGTTAAACTCCTTTAGTATGAGCCAAACTTAAACAGACTGGGGTCATGAATTAATCTTAGGTGACTTCAGCTTTTATGAAAGCATACTGTCTTGGAAATGGAAAGCTCTGAAATGGTCGCTATTATTAACTGAGAAGTTTACCAGGTATCTTAAGCCTTGAGTTATTAATGGAATTGAAATAACCACTTATGGCCAGATGTAGTTAGTAATGAGTTTTTGGCAAGTAAATATTCTCTTGGTGATGAGGTCCTGCATCTTTTTATAATGGGAGATGCATTCTGCAGAAGAGTAAAGGATTTTATTTTGTTCTCATCCTGTGTCAGGAAGAGAAGTGAGGATTTTAAGATTGCTTCAGTTCTTCATCTGTCATACAACTGCAGTGTTTTACTGTTTCTGTCTAGGCAGAACTTCTTCAGTAACACTGGAGTTTCTAGATATCTTCCATACTTTCTTTTTCCAACATTAAAGTAAATTAGAGTTCTCTGTAATCAGGGCTATGAGAAGTAGAAATCTTTCTTCTGGGTACTAAGTTCATTATCAGGAAGTTGAAACTGGTTGAAGAGCATGTTTTAAAATGGAAATGTCCCAGGAGGATAAATCTGCATCTGGTAGTCTTTCTTGGTTTCCAAAAGCATATTTTCAGAAGATACTTTCCTTGCAGGATGAGGTACTCTGGCAAGCATTCAAAATAGTACCATTCAAGAGATCAGGAACTTACCTTGGCTCTTAGTGCAGTGTTGTAGCTTTATGCCTCCATTATCTGCTAAAATCAACTGAGGGATCTTAACCCCTTTAGTGAAGATTTATCTTTTTTAATGTGACCGCTGTAGCCCTCACCCTAGTAGTGGTCAGAGCTTTTGTCTCCAGATGTGTACCTGAAGTGTTGTGACATGTATTTACTTGTAGGTCATCTGAACTTCTGTAGTGCTTCAAGTCTTCATGTTACACCTAAGAATCTGATCCAGAAGACCAAGAAAGATTTAACCCTTCAGTGTAGGCAGTGCTTATGGAAAAGCAAATTTGTTAACATTGGGCTCAATTTTCTGATCAGAGGTTAATCTTTCAGTTTAAGAAGCGTAATGCTGCTCTTCACGGAAGGATATTGATGCTCTTGAGAAGTCATGTTAACAACTCCCTACCGTAATCCTATTAGCAATCCAGGAATGCCTTAGAAGAAAGAAACAACCTGCTTCTATGAGATGTGTTTCAGTAAATAACACTTAAAGCAGAAGAACGTATCTATCACAAAATTAAAATAAAGCAACACAAGCTTCATTTGTGGTGAAATCTGATCTCAGTTAAATGATATGATGCTCTTTTCTCTTCCATCTGCTGCTCTTTCCCTTTTGAGCAACTTCTTGTTGCTCAAAAGCCCGTTAGAAATCTCATTAGTGAGAAGTGTCCCATCTGGGTTAGGTATGTTAACCTTTGGGGATCTAATTGTACCTAAGCGGAAGAGAAAGGGGAGATCCTCTGAGTGGAGACACTAAATTGTTCTTTGGTCAGGTTTGTGAAGACTGCATTGCAGTAGATTTGCACATTGGTTTGGCTAGACAATAAGATCCCTTTTTCCATCCCATCTGCTAGCTCATGGGTACTTGTGAGCATGCTTAGAACTTATCTGTTCATTTTCTCCTTTTCTCATAAGCTTTTTAATAATTCCATGACCAGAAGTGTCCAATCTTTGTGGAGACCTTAGCCTGTTCCCACAGTGTTGATGCTGTAGGATTGGGCAGAGGAGAAAAATGCCATCTAATCCAGGCATCAACTAAGCTTAATTTTTGGTCAGTGCTACAGCATGTCCCACTATGATGGACATATTTATTAAGGAATGAACATCTGATCTCGTAAATAAGAACTTTTTTCACAGATTCTTTTTAAGAGTATGATGTGTCTCTAGTGAATTCATGATGCAGTTACCTGCTTCACAGAGGTGTACTGTAACTTTTATCACTAGTTGAACTAATAGGAGAACATCTCCCTTCTTTCTAGAACTTATTTTTTAGTAAGCACAACTTTATAGATACCAATAAAAAAACTGGTTGTTCTAACAAATTGGTTTTATTGAGGACTCTTTCTACTCTAAGTATTCAATTCGGCTGGAATGCAAGTTTTGCTTTGTAGTAGCTCATTGCTTAAGCTGCTCAGTATTCAGTTGTCCATCTCACTTACACAGTCTTTTTCCCCAAGAAAAGCTTTGAAATATTTTCTTGTTTCTTGAGCAGCCTATTCTCTAGCTGAAGAATCTAATTTAGAAAACAAGGCCATGTGAGGGCAAGCAGTAATGCTGGAGATCTATTTAAAGTTTGTGATTTAAGAGAAGAGTGTTTGCTTCCAGGCAATTAATCTTTAGAGACAGAGTGATAGAATACTTCAGTAATTACTTTACCAGTAAAGATCTGTGATGACCTGAGCCAATAATGCCTTTTAATATGGTAACTTCTAAACTACTAATTGGCCAAGCCCCATCTCTTGCTATATTTTGAACCAGACAGCTGGGAGTGGAAAAAACGCTAGTGGTTTGGGATAAAGAATAGGTTTTTTCCATTGTTTTTAAGTTCAAAATTCTTTGGCATTAAGAACATGGTAAAAAGCAGCAGTAAAATGTAGGGAAAGCTCCTTCTGCCATGATGTTATGGCTGAAAAATAAGTTTTTCAAGACTTTTTGTGTTCAAAGTTGTTTTAAAAGGCTGTAGCTTGCTTTCCACCTTTCTCAGCTTAGAAATTAATTGGTCATTTAAGAACTGAGGTAGTTGGATGTTTTCAGACTTCAGTAATTCCTGTAAACCCCTGAATCTATGCTTGCCTCCTTGTTGTTGAGTGCTCCAAACACACAGTGCTTTAGCATCACCGGTATGTCTTCTTAGGATGCATCTGAAATTGCTGGTGATCAGGCTGGAAGGAGGAACAATAGTAATCAGTGATATCAGTTCCATTTTTTCTGTTCTCCTGCATCCATCTTGCTTTCCCTGAAGAATTATCCCTCAGATTTCAGCTAGAAAGCAAGGGGAGCAGAACTCCCTGTGAGCAGTGGTGTGTGTGACTGCTGCGTATCTGGTCTTGACTGGCAGAGCATCAGCTTGTTTCTTGGTAGGTGGAGCCCTAACTTTGCTGGGTAGAGTGGGAGAAGAATTTACCAATTACAGTGAGTAACTTTGCCATATAAATCAGTACAATCCAGAACATTGTTTGGAGGACTGAATCTGTCATGCCACCTAAAATTCTTGCTCTTCTATCACCTACAGTGTTGCTGTTCTTGTTCTGTTTTTTCCCAGCCTTAGTTCTCATCTTTTAATTTGAATTTGGTAGAGGTTGAATTTGGCTTTAGATTTGCGCTGCCTAGAACTGACCTGTGATTGCCATAGACCTGTTGATGTTGTCTTCTTAATAGAGGTTAAGTTAAACTTTTGCTAGATGTATAAAGTAAAGATAGTGCTGGCTTTTATTTTTTTTTTGCTATTAAAAAAATCTTTATGTTTTACAGTATTCACCTGAGTTGATATTTGGGTGCATTTTCACGTGCATAGTCTGAATATGCTGTACTTTCTGTAAAGTTGCCTTTCTTTTCCATTTTTTCTCTGCCAAAAGGAATCAGATACACCACCTTGCACAGCTCCTAATGTTTACCAGTTCAGTCTTCAAGCACCGACTCAGCTTATGGCCAGTTTAGCACCCGCATTGCCCCTGCCAAGTGGTAAACCCCAATCTGCGCCTCCGAGAACCTTGATAATGGCCGCCAGTAATCAGGTATGAGCCAGCAACTCTGTCACGAGCAAGCGATCACATCGCAGGTGTAGGTCATGTGCGCTGTGCTGTCAGTGTAAAAGCCTCCGAGGATAACCTTCATAACAGCATGTGCTAAGCTTCATGTGGTCATAAAAGTACTTACCTGCTGTGTCAGAGGTGCGGGGAGAACAAAGGGGGGGAAGGGGTTTAGAGTAGAAGGGCCCCTCCAGATCACAGACACCTAGGAGTGAGTTAAAGAACGAGTGTCAGGTTTCTGACTCCTTAAGTTGTGTTTGAGAGTCCTGGTGCCCAGCTAGTGGGATATTTGTAGATCCTTAGGCTATTTAATTTCCACTGCCTTATATGTGGTGGAGCTGGAAGATAGTTTTTGAATTTTAAGGAATAGTACTGACCTTTCTAGGCTTATTTAGTTGTCTTGATTTTGACTTATTAGAACAGATTTGGTTATACTTGTAATTTTCTGTAATACATATTAAATGTTTGCATAAACGTGCTGGGACTTGAATTTTTTTTGGCTAATGTATCCATTCTGGTACAACTTCAGTGCATCTTTCTGCAGGAAAACATTCCCTCAGTCTTAATAATTACAGCTATTAGTAAAACATGCCTCACATGAGGCTTAATGCAAATTGTGGGGATGTAGGTTGCCTATGATAAACCAGTGAGCTGGTTTCTTTGAAACTTAGTTCTGGTCAAGTTCTTACAAGGTTTTCCTTCTTCTCTGAGTCCTTCTATCAAAGTTCTTGGGAATCGAGGACCAGGAGATTTTCAACTTTGCATTTTTTATTTGGTTCAGCACTTATCTTCATGGATCTTCACTGGACACTCTCCCATTTCTCCATAGCTCTGTTCTGGGGAGCCCAGACCTGGGCCCAGCACTCCATGTATGACCTCACTTGTGCTGAGTAGAGGGAAAATGATCACTTCCCTTGACTTGCCTTTGGTTTTAATCTTCTAACTGGTTACACAGATTCTTCCCCTCCTTTCTTTCCCTACTTCTCTGTCCCACCTAGGCAATACCAGCTTACCTGCACAGGTGATGTTCTATTAGTGAGAAGCTAATAGAATAATGTATTTCTGTTTAGTGTCTGAAATTGAGTATTCACTGGCTAGTGAATACAGTACAGTCTGAAACTTTCAAAGTTTTTTTTACAGTAAAACTGGAGAGCTATTTTAAGTAAACTTCATCTAAAATACAAACTTAGTGTAGATTATTCTTTCCTTAACAGCTCTGCTTTTCTGAAGAAGTAGCCTGGAGCTAGTTAGGAGGCATGCAGTTAGCACAAAACAAGCTGGCATTCAGAGTGTTTGCCACCGTTGTGAAGAGGCAGTGTGTTGTGTGAATTTTGGATCTCTGTTGGAATTTTGAATCTTGGAAGACAACTGCTTTGTAGCACTTTTTCTGGCTTTCTGTTCCTTGGCAGTCCTTTCAAGTGATTGTTAACTGTTCTGTTAGTAGTTTTATGGTACTTACATGTTCAAAAGTGGGAATTTTTCTGTGGCTTTGCTTAACAAAGATGTGCCTTTGGGGAATCACATTAAGTCAAAAGAATTTCTTGCTACCTGTAGTTTAAAATGGGATAATGGGATTTTTTGCATTGAATTTACCAAAGGCTTATATTTTGTGAAGTAGAAGTGTTCTTTTTTGATAAAGTTTATGATTGAGTCAGAAGTGGGAAATGAAATCATTTTACCCAGAATACTGTAAATATCTCCTTTCCACTTCCAACTTTCTGGAGCATGGCTGTGCTAGATTAGGCCAATGGCTTTTCTTTTGAGTTGATGTAACTTGAGACCCAGCTAGCTTATAACTCCTTATAGGTACATTCCACCATTTTAGAGGACTCCTGCCCTTGATAGATTTGAACATGTGCAAGACTTTCCTAAAAGCAAGTCTTTCATATTCAAAAAGTTTTGAAAGGGACTCATTTGTCTGCATGGTGTCTTCAACTTTCTACCTGGCAACTTTTTCCACCTCAGTTCAGCTTCGAAAGCTGTACCTAGGTGTTGAGTACAACTCTGAAAAGCAGGAGGTGCCAAGAGCACTAACTGTGTTTTGAACTAGTTACAGCCTTCTAGGCAAGTTTGCTGCTGTTAAAGCTTCCTGGTATTTTCATTTTTGAAACATGTTTGCTGTGATTACCAATTCTGTTTATGTAGTGCATAATTAACTGGAGAATTTCCAGATAGTTCAGGGACTGATTAAGCCCCTGCTGCAGGTTTATGTGCTTTTCAGGTTCATCATCATCCATCATTTTTCTAAGGTAATCATTCTTCTAGTCTGTTGACAGCAATTTGAAATTCCACTTGGGCGAGCAGAACAGTTTATGAAGCAGTGCTGCCCACTTGAAAAAAAGCAGAAAAACAGATGTTGACACAGATGTCCAGATGAGTAGAGGGGGCAGAAATTACTTGCTTGGTAACTTCCCGAAGAGAGGAGGGGACTGCATTCCCTGTTCCTTTGAAATAAGTTTAATTCATGCTGGATTGCTGTTCGCTGGGTTACCAAAATGGAGACAGAAGAAACTTCCTTTTTCTTAGGTCAAAAGAACGCTTTCATTTAAGATGCTTTCTTTTTTCTCCAAAGGGTTGTGTTTTGATTCCAAAGAATCTAGAGCCAGTAAGCACCAGTCACTCTGCTGCACTGGCTGGCTTCTAGTGTGTCTGAGAAAACCTCCACTAAAGATGAGTGGTGTCTGATTGGAAATATGTTCGTTGCTATGGAGACAACTAGGGAATAAACCCTTAATATCAGTGCTGAAATACCACAGTCAAAACTTGTAAAAGGACTTGCAGGAGTAGGTTCTTTTTTTTTTCTCAGATTCTTTTGAGTTTGGCCAAATAAGGCAGAACATTTAAACTTAAGAACTGCTTTCCAGGTACTTTTGTGGCTAACATACTTTGCTTCAGAGTTTGCTTTTATCCAGAACAACTGTTAATGGTGTTGCCTTGTCTCACTGGTACTGCTGATACTGCTAGTGTCTCTGAAATGATTGCTGGAAGGTTAGCAGCATTGAAAACAAAATTGGTCAGGGACTTGAGTCAAAAATGTATTTATTTTAAATGAGTGCAAGCAGTTAAGTGTAGTTCATTTGGATGAAAGATAAGTTTGTAAAGACACATTTTAATTCATGTCAGTGCAGAACTTTACCAAATATTTCTGAGACGGCAGGTGTCATCAACTAGCCAGTGTGCAAATATGCTGAATTCCTTTCGTATATTGCGATGCTGCGTGGTTTTCAGTATGTCAGCTTCAATTTCGAAATGACTTGATTTATTCAATGGCATTTTTAAGCTGTTTAGGTACTGAAGGTTTCTTGATTCAACCAAATGACATTTTAGTTATTTTTTTATAGAGAATGCTCTCATTTAGGGTGGAATAATTTTTCAGTGCCCGTGTGTTTTCATAGGAGGGAGGCTACGGTTGTATACTTCAGTAACTGTTTTGATTCTCAATGTCAGACTCCCATCTTCTGTGTATGGACGGAACATTGTTTGTTTTTTAGCACATGCAAAACTTAGGAGAAGATGATGTTTTATTTCCTTTCCTGAGGAAGGAAGAGAAGGAAAAACTGCATCTGAGTTTCAGAGGTTGTTCAGCTGGAAACAGTGCTAGAGATTTTTCATTTAGGTTGTCCTATATTTATATGGACAGTCTTTACATGGTGTTATCCTTCCATGTATGGAAACTGACTTAGCCTGACCTGACCCTGGATAGTCTGATCTGACTCTGCTTACAAAAGAATGTTAGGTTAAGTGGTCTCCAGAGGTGTCCATATAAACACACAGTCTAGATATTTACAGGACTGTATGAGAGCCTCATTGGCCACATTGGTGGTTGCTTCCTGAGCGCTTTTTGAGTTGCAGGAAAGACAAAGTAAAGTCTAAATAGTAGTTTCTTAGAAACATAAACTAACCCAGGATAAATAAAAGACTTATGGAAATGTAGAAGTCATACCTTCCTTTTGTTTGCAAAGTACTGCTTTATCTTCTGCTGTCATTGTAATCAGATTTTTGTTCACAAACTGAGATGGATTTGAATAATCACACATTCATTTCCTCTGCAGACTTTTTCACATATGTACTGTATTGGTGTCCCCTCATCATTTGGAAAGAGGTTTTCTTACTGTAGTAGTAGCTTTTCTGTTCCAAATAGAAAGTGGGACTTCTCAGTGAGGTAAGATTTCTCTTTAAGGTCTGAAATTGTCAGCTTTGTGCTAAAAAAGCTTTTGTTCCCTGTAGTGACAAGTATGCAGATATATTCCATGGCCCATGTCACAACAGCAGCAAAGTTGCTGTATGAGTTCTGTCTTCTGGTAGCATTGTTTTGACTCTTGCCCTTCAGTTTTGAAACTTGGGTAGTGACAAGATCAAAAAGGGTACTTATTTCATGTGTCATTCTACTTTCTTTGCCATAACATAGTTCAGTATTTGCTGTGATGCTGACAGTAGTCTCTGCTGTCAGTCATTCATTTTGGGGACTAGGCCCTCAGCTCTCTCAAATACTGGTTTGTCTTGGAGCTGCTCATGCTAGTCTTGCCTAACCTGTTGTGAAAGGGAAAGAGAACCTTGACCTTTGTCTGGCAGCTCTGCCAGTAGCCTGTAATGAAGTGAAATAAGATATGAAAGATTAATATAATCTGCTTCCTTGCAGCTTTAATTTTTCCAGTTCTCCTGTGTACAGTTTTTCTTGCTTTTGAGCTCTTTCTAGTCTCCATGTTGATTTTTCTTTGCTGTTCTCATGGTTGGCTCCATAAATGCTGTTTTCCCCTTTTAATTAACAGCAGAAAAGAGTTTGGGCTCATGTTATAAAATCTGTTCAGGACTCAAGATCTAAGCAGTTGCAGGCTGAAAGTAGCCTGTAGGTCCCAAAAAGAGAAGTGTCTTTCTTTGTAGTGCTTTGAGCCTTATTTCCCTAGATTACCAGTACTAAACCACTTTTGGTAGAACTTTTGGTTTTTGTCTACTTCAGCTTAGAAATCTAAACCACACAGAAATCTTACCAGGTTAAGACTACACTCAGGTAGCACGTGCAAATATCTTGTAGAATCCTGTTAACTAATCTAAGGTAATGAGGCTAGGTTGCCTAATACTTGGCTTATTGCTTATGCAATTGTGACTAAAATGTTGGTTAGGTCATTGCCCGTTATTTCTCTGCAAAACAATGAATTTATTTCATAAAGAACAAGAAGATAAATTTTTTTAGTGTATTTACAGACATTATGCTCAGAAAGTGAGCAAGTGAGTGCTACAAGCCTAAAATAGAGAATTTGGAAATACTGCAAACTTTGTGAAATATTTTGGGGACTGCATGTTAGGTTATTTAAGGGATACTTAAAATGTTAACGGTACATTACAGTAGCTCTGAATATTACTCTGGTATTTCACATGAAATGATTTTGAAGTGTATGAATTTGATTATAAGTCTGATCAACTGCAGGCTAGATTCAGTCATGGCCTTTAATCCTGTACTCTTTACAACAAAATAGTAAATATGTGATCTTTCAAAACTGTCTTATGCCTTTTCTAAGCTTTTCCTTTACCTCTGTATGTACTTACCAATTGTTTTGGAGCACTGTATGTATAACCTCTTTTGAAGTTGAGTACAGATTATTGCCAACATTTCTCTACCTTTTTTTCCCCTTATTTTAGAAATGGTATCAGGCAAAAAAAACCCAAAACCAAAAGACCAACAAAAGACCAAAATGATTCAGAAGCCTGTTTATGTTTAGAGTTCAGCTCTGTTGTGTTACTTGTGTTACTTCAAATTGTAGGAGATTGATTTTTGGCTATAAACTTCCTTTTTGAATAATGGCAGTCTTTAAATGTCAGCAGTTTTGTGTAGTAAATTTGCCAGTATTTAAGAATAGAAGTTTGGTTTCCTTAGCAAATAATTACTTGGTATTTCTATTGCCACCAAATTTCTTTTCTGGAGATTTTTCTGGGGCTTTGTCTTTCCTTTTTTTTTTTTTTTCCCTCCTTTTATTTTTTCCCCTGTTAAGTTCCTAGGTTTTCTATTTATTTGTTTATATTTTTTTCTATTTTCAGTGTTGTCTTTTTTTCCTGGAAGCTTATTTGACCTGGTATGTAATGCAGAATTTCACCTTACCCCCCACCCCCAGGCCTGTCTTAAATGTGAATTCTTTAGTTTTCCCTCCAGATCTAGCAGATTATTCAACATAGCTAAAACCCAAACCAATTCTGTCATTCAGTTGTTGAATCAATAGCCCTAAGATGGGAGAGATTGTTCTATCTAGAGAAAGAGATCCAAAGAAGTTGAAACTTCTAAAGCGAAGGCTTATCCGTCGTATCACAGATGAAGGGCTTTCCTTTTGGATTAGCTGATGTCTCTCTAGCCAATCATCTGCTTACAGCCATGTCATCTCTCAGTGATTGTGTGACTCCTGAGCATGTGAATGTCCAGAAGTTTGTGCACAAGAGAAAGCAGTTTGATACAGCTTCTTGGGATTTACAAAAACATGAAGTAAATTTCTTTTATCAGAGATCCTGAAAGAAGCTATGTGAATGGTATATGTCCCCTTTTAAACAGTTAACTAATTGGAAGGCGAGGAACTAAAATTCCGTTTTTGTAAGAAATGGAGTTCACCAGGAAAGCCCTGCAGGAGTCTGCTACCTAATGTCTAAAAGGTAGTGGATGATGCCTGGTGAAGTTTGCTGGTGGTGTGAAGCACCTTGAGGGCTGCCTGAGAAGAAGTGCAGAAGGACCCTTCAAAGTGATGCATCAGGAGGGAGAGAAATAATTTAAATTTTGTAGAGAGTGGTAGGCCCTGAGCTGACAGTTTCTTATAAAGATGACGTCGTGATGTTTTTGCAGAACACCAGCAGTGGGTATAATTTTGCTGCCTCTTTCCTTACCAGAAGAAAGTCAAAACACAAATGGAAGCAGAATAGGGAAAGATGTTAATAGTAATCAAACACATGGAATTGCTTCTGTGTGAAGAAAGAATGATTGTTTAACCTCGACAAGATGAGGTATATGATCTAGGTCTGTGTAGTCATCAGCCGTGTATGAAAAAGTTAGAGAGCAGAATGACAAGAAATTATTTACTCCAAGAACTGATAGATCATCCTGTAGTAGGCTCAAATCAAATGTGATGCTCATTTAAGCTGTGAAATGCCATAGCACAGGATGCAAGATGCTAAAAGCTGATGGTTTCAATAAACCAAACAAAGTAGTGAACAAAATGTAGTTGAGAACTAGTAAATATAAAGGTAGCATCTGGGGCTGAAGTGGTCTCTGAGTCAACTTCCTTAAGCACCTCTCTCAGCTGGTGAATCATAACACTGATGGATTCAGATCCTGCTCCAATACATTGACAGTCTTTATCTTGATGGCCTAAAAGCAATGCAAAATGCTTCATCACAAACTAGAGTTCATGTTCTGTCTAAGTTATTAATCATTCTTTGAAAGTTTGTTTACTTTTTGAGCAAACAAGGGGTATGACATCTTTTAGGATACAGGTAGATGCACTTAATTGTCATACTTGCTGTGCTCCTTGTCCGGTCTTGGGGTCACCTGCCATCCTGCTCCCCAGTATTTTTTTTGGTGAATCCTCACTCTTATTGAGGAAGAAATTGCCAGATTTTTCAAATTTTCACTTGAAGTGAATGGATGAGCTTCCTGGAAATTTGTATGCTGCTTGATCAGACTTTTGTTCTGGTTGTTCAGTAGCAATACTAAAGTTTTCCTCTGTCTTTCTTCAGCATATAGTTGAGGGTAACTGTGATGACTGGCTACTTTCAGTGTTTTGACTATTATCGAGTCATTTTTAGCATTTTGATGTCATTTCAAGTAAATGTTTGTATATAATTGAGTCAGAGATATACTTACTGAACTAGGAAACTTTTTTAGGAGAATATGACAACATGGTGTGTTTGCTTGAAGGACTATTTGCCAAAAATATAAAATATTCTAATTTTTTTGTTTGTTTGTTTCATTTTGACCTGTTAAGACATCTACTAGAAGCTATTTATGAAACGTACATCAATAAATTATGTTTGGGAAGTTGTGTCTCTTAAGAATGAAAAGTTCTCAGCTTGCATTTCTTCTTTCTGTTTGTCGTTGAATTATTTTGCCACTGGTAGTCTGAGGATAACACTTAGTGCATCTGTCTTGAGAGTTCAGAAGTTGCATGTTGAAGGTTTATTAGATTGCTTTAGGGAACTGTATAAATCCAAAATAATTTTAAAGGTTTTTTGTCACCCTGCAGTTAACTGTGGTTGTTCCTCAACACTAGTCTTCACTACTTCATGTCTTTCTGGATGCTCAGTGTCTCTTCTAATTACAGTTTGACAGTAAAATGTTGCCTATGGAATTATGCTTTCAATAACTGTCTTTGTTTTGTGCACACAAGTGTAATGGTGGCTTGGTGTTCTCATTTCTTTCTACTTCACACTTGTTTGGAAATACAGAATATGAAATACCTGCAGCTACTTTAGTGCTCTAAGCAGTTGTCTCAAATGTTAGCTCTGTGTTCCTGTTTTACCACTTGAGGTTAGGATTGGCTTTTGTTAGAGGCAATCAGTTGTCTGTTGAGTTATCGCTGTCGGGCATCAGGAAAGGTTGCTTGCATTGATGTTATCAGTGTTTGGGAAGTCTTTCAGTTTCATCTTTTGAAGCTCTTGGACCTATTTTAAGTACATACACATTAAGCCAACTTACTGTATGCCATTAAGTGACAGAGATGCCTGTAGTATCTTATGTTGTGGTGGGTTTACTCAGGCTGCTACTAAACCTTTTGGGTGGTTTTTGTTCCAAGTTGTTGGAGATCCCCAAAGAAAGTGTCAGGCTGTATTTCTGATCACTTGCTTGTTTTGCCTTGGTCTGCATCTGAAGTACAGTCTAGGAGCTGTGTAGCCTGATGACCAGACCAGTAGGATTTACAAGCTTCTCACAAGCCGTACTTGGTCTGCCTGTCACTGACTTGAGATTATGGGAAAAGCAGACTTGTACTCCCCACACATCAGCTCATGGGATCATGCCCTTGTATTTCTCCATGATGTTTCTTGAAGACTTAAGTATCTCACTTGGTCATGCTCTTGCTAAGATACTCCAAAACAGACACATCTGTCACAATTAGTATTTAAGGTGGAAGTTTTCTGGTTTTATAAGGAAGTTGTGCAGTGAGTATATTTCATACTGAGATGCGAGGGTTCTAAGGATGCTTTAAAATCTACACAATTTCATTCGCAGGACATTTTCTTCAGAAAACACTTAGTGAGCTGGTAGTGCCTTGGGACTTGCACAGCTACAAATAAACAAGCATGAAAAGACCAGTTGCTTCAAACAGTGTTTTGTGGAAGTGATTTATATGTTGAGGAAATACAACTGGTAATATATGTTTTGTTTGTTGTTTTCATGCCTAAATGAATGCTTATCTTTTATTTTTTTTTTTTAGCAGCACAGTGGAATGAAGTTTTCCATGAAAGGAACTCATAACCAAGGCAACAGCTACAGCCCCGTCAGCAGTGGAGGCATGAGGCAACCGGTTGGTAACCGAGGACACCACCAGTACAATCGTAATATATGGAGAAGGAAAAAACACAGAGATAGTTTGCCTATCAGTCTGAGCAGATAATGGCAGATGCCAAAATGACCTTCCCTGTTCAGACAGACTGAGTGGGTGCCACTCGACCTGAGGGATGGAGACCAGCGTCCAGCACATCGTTTTATTGGTGTTGCCAAATATCTGCAGCTGACTTCTTTGCATGTTTCTTTGTGTGGTGGTTCAGTCCATCTTCAAGAAGTAGTTGTGCTTATCTGTGAAGCCTTATTAAATGTGGAAGTTTGTTTTCTGCCTTCCCACAATGGTTCATTCAGTGCCGAAGCAGCTCTGACAATAGAGCTGCAAGGACATTTACAAATGCTGTAGCTTTTTTGCTGTGGCTATATCTGTTCCTTTTCTTTTATTTTAGAAGTGAAGGAAACTTCAGCCCCTTGGAATTTTTTTTTTTTTCTTCTTTGCAGCAGATCAAGTTGGGAATTCATAAAAGCAAATTTGCTGCTCTCCTGTTTGTTGTTTTTTTTTTTTTTTTCAAAGCTCAATTTTTTTCTCTGTAAATATTGGGAGTATGATTTGTGCAATAACTTGGAATTTTTAATTTAATTTCATATTATCACATAAGTTATATTTAAGGGGAAGAGGTTTTTTAATTTACAGATCCTTTCCCAGGTTGCATTATCTAAGTTGGGGTCATAGTTTTGGCAGGTTGTCTGAGCAGTGTTATAAACATGACATTTGGTAATATTTGAGGCTTCTTGATTCACAATGAAAGTGCGATTTGGCTTACAGTTTTAAGAATTTACTAAGCTCCAAAGCATTTTGACCCTGTGTTTTTTAGCTCATTGTCTGGCCTCTATCAGTCGTCTTGCTCTGACCAATGAGTTTTAATTTTCTTTAACTAGACAACAAATCCAACATTTGTAGTACCAGAAGTAAACCTTTTGAGAGGAATGGGAAAAAGGTTGGTTCGAGTCCTGATATGAAATTAAAAAGCTGTGAACTACATGCTTTGATGCATTTTAGTAATGTAACCTGTTAATGTTTGGGTTGAAACAACACTATTAAACAGAGGTACCCGGCTTAAGGAATGTGGAGAAAGGAAATATGTTGATTCCATTAAGGAATCTGTATAGTAGTATGCATTAGTTCTGTTAAGAGCAAATATATAAAAAGTACTTCAGCTGCTCTAAGCATTACAAGAAGTATCTTTTAACGTGTTGCAGGAGAGCACAGCCCAGTGTTGTACACAGTATGAGTGGCTGGCACTTAATTTACAGATGCATACAGGTATACTATGCAAGTGTGTATTGCCATGACAAACACTGTCTTTAACTTTTTGAAAAATGTACATCCTGCCTAACCCTGAGTTTTTAAAGCACCACAGTTGTCCTGGGAGTAGGTCACATCTCATGCCCTCTGACTTCCCTTTTTTTAAGTGAGAGTTCTTAAGCTATACAGAAAACTACAGGTGAGTTATGTAAGTCCACTAGCAGAGAAAGCTGAAGAATCCTGTTAACAGGACATCTATACTGTGTACAGATATAGAAGGTTTTAAAACTGGTATCTGAATATTGAAATGAGGTGTCAAGCATGAAGCTTTTTAATATGCTGTATGCCTTTGAAGCAGAAGTAGTTCATGTTACTGAATCTGTCAAACACAAACAGGTCCTTGAGGGGAGAGAGGGCAACATTCCAAAGTAGAGTAGTGCATATCTGTTTGCAGAAAGTTTGTCTTAATGCTCCAGACTCATCACAATTAAAAAAGTTCTAAAAATTGTGAGCTGATTCATAAATAATATCTAAGGGCTGTTACATGAGCCTGTACTGCTTAGTCTTCACACACTAGCAATATTGAGCATAACTACATTAAAGAGCCTTCAGAGGCTTTAATTGGTGTCTTATACTAGCGTCCATTTTAAAGCAAAACTCATTTGAAAAGTGGTATCATGTAACACTTCAGTCATGGTGAACCAAATGAATTGGCCTGGCTATCACTGTGGTTATGTGCTACAGGTTTAAAAAAATGTTTAAATTTTTTGTGTGGACAACTATGTGGAAGCTAAAATTGACATATTTTTATGTAAAGTTTTCTATTCTTTGATTTTTAATAAACTTTGGAGACCAGTCACTCTTCTGTACTTTTTTTTGTGGGAAACCTAATGGATGAAGTGACACTTGACCATGTGCCATTCTTTGATGTACACTTTGAACATCTGCTTTAAATTGTTCATGCTGAGCACCTTGAATTGGGTTTGGAAGATGGGTGCCCTCAAATGATGGTGATGTGTTTCTAAAGGGAGTAATGAGCATGGATGTTGCTTTTGTAGTTGTGGATTTGATCACTCAATAATGAAAAAGCTGATAATGATTTGATCACTCGATAATGAGCTGAAGGTAGTTCCCACAGTATTCTCAAGAGGAGATTGGGTGACTCATTCCTGGGGCTACCTTAACTTTTCATTATTTTTTTTTCTAGTCCCTCCCTGTAGTTTCTAAATTCCTTTCAAAATCCTAGTCTAGGTTTCAGCCTCCTCAAAGATTGGATGTGTCTTGTCTTTTTTTGTGGAGTTCTATTAACCCTCTGAGAGGACTCTGAAATGTCAGCAACTGACTCTAGTTCAAAATTTTAAAAAATGGGTCTTTGGAAGGAACCTAGTATAAATCTATCAACACCGAGAAAGGGAACTGAAGTGTTTTTGATAGACAGCAATGCAGGGCTAGGGATTGACAGTCAGAGAGGTCTGTGGTACTTAGTCAATCTTAATGAGTATCTGCTGGAGAAAAGCAGAGAAGTGGTGGGAAGGGAAAATAGTAACCGCTCAGTAGTAGCTGGGATAATAACAATTATATTTTCTGTCGAGTCAGTTAGCCACTGGGACATGGCTGACAGAGGGATATATAATCTCTGCAGACACAATGATTAAGTGCAGCAGCATGGGTTTTGTAACTTCTGTTTTCCCAGACTCCACCTTTTCTCTCTTTCTGTCCAGGTGATGATTTTGCTTTATTCTTCCCACAGATTCTGCTCAACTATCTATCCTTGTTAGTAGTCTGCATTTAATGTATTAGGATTCTCCCTTGAACCCTTGTTCTCAGATAAAAATCTGAGATATCCCCTTGATCCCAGCCCTAGTGACTATTTTGTACACTGTTCATAGGCAAAACTTCAAAAGACTTCTTAAGTCATGGACTTAAGATGTGGAAAGAAGAGACTGTAAATTGAATGGAGGGGTGGGACCCAGAGAGTCCATCATAGAGCTCAGTTGTGATCTATTCCTGTTTACAAGAGATGTCAATTCCGGTGTTGCATTGGACTTTCTCTGTAACTCCATCCCAGTGCACTGGGGCAGGGTAAGAAGACAGAAACATGACTGCTGGTACCATGCTGCTGGTTCAGCACTGTTTCTTTCCGTGGGAACAGCCTCTGGAGAATGGGCATAGCAATAGTCAGAGTAGCATTGGAGTACAGCACACCTTCAAGCTATGTGAGCTCTTCATCATTTGTGGGTGAAAAGAAAAGCCGAAATTGTGAGCTAGCAGCCAACCGATCACTCGGTGTACACGTGTGGGGAAGTAAATGTGTCAGCTTCTGTGCTCTCAAGGACAAGAAGCTGCCTGCTTGGTGACTGTTGCCAGTGTAGTCTGCTTATAAATTTAATAATACCTGGACTAAACCAAAGTTATGACCTGAATTCTTCAGCTGAAAGACATGACAGAGCCATCGATTAGGTGGCTGCTCTTATGCATTTACACTGTTTTGATTGGGGCTTGAAGCGTTGTAGAAAGCAGATGTGCCACAAAAAGGATTTTGGAAGTAGCTGTAGAAGCCTGAAAAGGAACATCTTGGAGATCAGGAAGATGTGTGAATACCAGAGGATGCCTCAGAACCTCAGATAGTGCCTGTCTAAAGCTCAGGTCACAGTTCTCAGTGTTACGCTACTGCAAAAGTTTTAGCTTAGAGCTGCCTCTGGCACAGAAGCCTTTTGGTTTCATGTCAATTAAGGATTCTCCAACCATTTGCTTTCTTCATAATCCTTTTCTATTGATGGATTATTGCCTGAGTATAAAAAGAAATTATGAATGGCCCATGTGCAGCACATCCTGGTGATGTGCATGTCTGTGTGTGAGGTCAGGAAAGACAAAGGACATCTCATCCATCACCAGCTGTTTGCCCCTTATCCACCAAAATGTGACATGTCCTGATGTGAATTCTTAGGAAGCAGCAAGCTGCTTCTTGCTTCAGTGACTTAGGAGAGTTGAACAGTAGGTTTTACTAAACAGTGTGGTTTTACAAAAACATGGCTTCCAAGTAAACGCTTCTCTGACTAATTTTCAAACCTAAACCTAACAGGATTTAGGAGCTCCTATTACAGGATCATCCGTGTGAGGAGATGAAAGCAATGTTTAAACTGGAAGTCCATAACCCCTGTGCTAAAATTGCCACTTTTTATTAGTGAAAACTTTGGCACTGATCCTTCGTGGGTGTTTTGCTGAGAAAATCTTTCTGAGAAAATTCCTTGCTTCTTGCTCCTTCTTTCCAGAGAAAAGAAGGTGAATCTTCTGATGCGTTACATCCACTCCTTCAGGATTGCCATTGGTTGCATCTGGCTAATTTCAGGAGCCAAACTCAGCAGGTGCAATCTCACCCTTGTTAAGGCTTGTGTGTCCAGGGTGTAAGAGTCACTTGAGTACCAGTTACTGTATAATTGTGAGTGAGATCAGCAAATCATCTCTGTTCTCTTGGGGAAATTTCTTAGGAGACTCGGAAGCAGAAAATAAAATTATTCTATTAGTCATTCATGTATGTGCATGCAGTCTTCTGTAGATGAGCAGAGCAGTGTGGCAGTTCCCAGCTGCAAGTGCAGGATTTGTTCTGACCTCCCAAGGGCCAAGTGCCAAGGCAGCCCAGCAGGTGTGTTTGGCCTTCAGATTAGGGGGTAACAGAGCAGGTCTGTGCAGCAGTTTCTGACCTGTTTCTGATACAGTGGCTGAACAAAATAACTTCCTGTTTTCCTCCCATTCCTCTGTTAAAAAGGAATTGTCAAGGAATGTAAGGTTATGGGAGATGCATATGCTGTGTGGGTGTGAGCATTAGGAGTTATGAGTGGTTAAACGCTGGGATACAGATACCCTAGTCTGGTAGTGAGATTTCCATCCTTGGAAACTGTAAAAACCTGGCTGGACAAGGCCCCAGGTAACCCATTCTAATTTCAGTCAGTTCTGCTGGACCACTTCACCACTGTAGGGCTTTTCCTCCTTAGATTTTTCTAAGATGCCACAAAAAAGAGAACTTTAAAAAAAAATTTTTACTTTATCTCTTCTGGGTTTATGAAGTTTTTTAATGGGAACATAGGCAGGTGCTGTTTGGATTTTGTTTTGTCCTGCACTTGGTAAAATACATCTGCAAATTCTAGGACCAACAGATTGAAACAGGTAAGAACCTAATGATTTCTGAAGTAGCTAATCCCTGGAAATGAGTAGTCCCCCATCATAAATTACTGATCAAGAAATACAATTTTTGGTATCTTCTCTGTATGATGATGATGATGATGATTGGTAATAATGTTTTCTGAGTTCAGTCAACTTGTGTTTACAACGGTTACACAATGAAGATGTGTGGGAGTAGTGTCTTGTGTAGGACATCAGCAAAATACTCCAAATTGCCAAGTCCTTCACCTCTTTTTTCCCAGTGAGTTGCATAGATCCATCATGGAAACTTTTGATAATTAAAATTTGCTTGTTTGCCTTTATTCTGCAATACAGGAGTAGGTAGATTACTTCCACTTCTACTTCCTGAAAAGTTGTAAAACAGTACTGGTGGAACTGAAAGCATCATGAAAAGGCTTTATGAGGGGTAAGATTTGGAAGCTGCTATTAGCCTAAGTTTTACCTAAATAACTCAAGATTGTATCTGTCTAGATCAGAGTTGTTCCTTATGATGCATCATAGAAGTCTGAGACTGAAGAATGTTTATCAAGAATGGATCTGTAGAAAAGAAAATTTCCACCAAGAAAAAGGAAGCAGAATCCAAAACCTTAATTATCTGACCTTGAAATATAAGATAACCATTCCAGGAGAATGGGAATTGGGGCATGCCAAGCTGCAGATCTATTGATATGAACTTAATCACTCCCTACTACTATTACTGCTACTACTAGCAGTATGGAGCACAGCTCCAGGATCCCTAAGATCCTAATAAGGCCAAGACATGCCGGCAGTCCTTACCTGGAAAACTCATACCAGTATTTAATTTTTATTTCTGTCAGACAACAGAACAGGGCCAATTAGAAACAGAAGCAAATTTTAACACTAATTTATCAAGTGTTTTTAGCACCTAACCCAGTATTGCAGCTATTAAGATATATCTATATATTTAGATTGTGGTGTGGTTCAGTGCTGGGTGGTGACTGAGCCAGGGTGTTCTCAAGCAGAATAGCATCAGTAGATGGCGCTGAGTGCAAATTTTTGGGCCAAAGGGTGCAGTTAGTTGAAGATTAACTTTGGAAACAGATTATTTTATCTGTGTTTGCTAATGATTGTGACACAAGAACTGCCACGCATGGGCTGAGTGTCCTGATGTGACAAATATGGGAAACGTGGCCTGTACAGAGTGTTGGAGTTTTGTAGTACTGAGTAAATAGAAATGGGATGAAATATAAAGCATAGGGCTGGAAAATGAGAATTTATAGCTACTTCCAGACAGTGAAAGCTGAAGGGTTAGAAATAATAAAGAGGAGAGACACCTGGGCATATTTGTTAACAGTATGATTAAATTCACCAGCTTGTCTCACAGAGCTGATAAGTGAACCAAACAGATGAAAAGTTTCCATTAGCATTAGTGATTTGCTTTATTACAAGTCCAGAGTTTTACTGGTTAAATTGCCTGTAGCTTTCCTCATTTCAGGGAGGAAAAAAGAAATAGACAAAAAAGAAAATAAGCACAATCCTCTTTTTTTCTTTATTCAGTGATGGCAGCAGCTACAGACACAGGTTTAAAGCATTTTCTGACACCTGAGAATCTACTTCAGCTGGAAATTCATCAAAGCACAAGCTAGCTTTTATGATGGCATGTCAAAATGCTGTGAAGTACTAGGGATGACAGATACCATCGCCCAGCTTTTTGCACCCATTTGCACTGTTCTTGTATTGACAAACTTTTGATCTTTGGCTTTGATGTAGGAGTGACTTACCTCCTGGGGATGCTGAACATGCTAGCTGGCTGTCACTTCAGATCTCTAGGTGGCAAGTAGAAGATCTGACTGGATGTAATCTGTCTAGGGAATGTGGTATGACTGAGGTAGTCAGCCTTCCTTTCTCAATTTTGGTGGAGAAACATAAGTGGTTTTATTCTGGGTTTCCTGTTAGATGCTCTTGTGGTATCTGGAATAAAAAAGGAATGCAGCATTTCAGACTGCTCCAATAACCCTGACCACTTCAGTGGATAAAATTGGATGTGAATTTCATGACACAATTTGACTGAGCCTGGCATCCCAGCTTAGTCCCTGATGGCTCTTGCTTCCCACTCCTGTTCATTGGCCTACTGGCACGGATAGGTCTGAACTCAAAAGTAAGGGAGAGGAGGGGTGGGGGACATCTGACATTTTGATTTTATTTAATTGGAAGACTTGGAAATGCCTGGGCAGGCCCTAAGATTTGGGATGCTGCCTGGAGTATCCGAGGGTGTAAACAGTCATGTCAGTCAAACTTGAAAGACAGAAAAGGTTTATAAACACTTCTCAGAATGACCCACCTGTTCATCCACCTCACAGCTTCCTTCTCCTTTGCCCTGCAGCCTTTGTATTCTGTAGGAACAGAAAACCTGTGCTTTCTGGCTCTGGTGAACTCCTGAGAGGAGAGAGGACCGTGGGGGAGGAGGGGCGGAGAGGCATCTGATTGTGAGGACCGTAATACTCTGAGCATGAATTCTATTTAAATTACCAAGGCAAAATGCACTATTCATTATGCATTTAAATTTCAGAGACCCTTTTGATGCAGGAGGTAGAAAGCGGCTCAGCAGGATCTTTCTAAAGATGTTTTATGAAAAGAATTGTGGTGAACATGAATTAATTTTCCATCATTGTTTGAGCAGATTGCTGTCGGTAGTTACTTCACAATTAGCTTGTCCTTGTGTCTTTCTAGGTGAGTATTGAATCTGGAGAAAAAAAGCTTTTTTTCCCCGTGCACTTTGCAGAGGTTTGTGTTTTTTTATTATCATTATTTTATGTTTAAGTGAAAGTCCTTGTGGAGTCCTGGAACTGAATGTTGCTCATCTAGCAATAAGACTTTAAATTGACTCGAGTATAGGATTAATTTTTTTTTAAAAAAATTATCTCCTTACAGAGTATTACAAGATTTTGCTGCTGTTAATCAGGAAAATGCGATTTGTTAAATTCAATTTGCTCCAGTGACAGGGAGGGTGCGCTCTTGCATCACTCTCAGTTCCCAGCGCAAAAGCAACAGCTCGATCGGCTGTGACTTGGAGGTGGTGCTTCCGTGATGGGAAAACCTTTCCTGAGGCACACGGTAGCTTTAGAGGTAATTTCGTTTTGTTTCATACGGGTAAGACTCAGAACACTTTTTTTATAATCAGTAATGGATGACTGAACAAGGTAGTTGTTTTTATATCTATCAAAACTGTACTTGGGAAGCCCACGTTTGATTCGCGCTGTGCAGCTGTACCAATAGAAAAATGTTTAATCCTTCCAGGTGTTAAATTGTTGTTTCCTTCTTAGGGATCTCTCAGTCCCTTAACTACGCACATCCAGCTCAGGTGCATGAGCTCCTAGTTGTTTTAGTGTGCAGAAGAGGTGTTTTTCTCCTAAGTGCTCTTGGATATGGAACTGGGACACTGACAGCTTTTCTCCAGCTAGCCTGAAATGGCTGTTTCAGGTCGTTTCTTTTTTTTCTCCTCCCTTCAACTTTAAGATGTCAGCTGAAAACAGAATATACTCAACATGGATATAAAAAACACTCCTGAAAACAGCTCCAGGCATTATCCAGTTTGGGGATTCTTTGATTTGTGCAAACAGGTACTTGTGTTCAGATAACACAGTTCCTTGTGTTAGCCAGCTTTAGCTCCATGGTCAATTTACCATTAATACTATTTTTTAAAGACTAGAGCTGTTAGAGCCGAATCTTTATTCAGTAACATAATATCAGCAATCACCATGGCAAACGAGTTTGTGCATGGGAAAGAACAAATAGGAATAAGACTTCTAACACAGAGCAAAGATGTGCAACCCAGAACTTTATTCAGTTCTTCCGTGCAGTTCAGGCTGAATGCAGGGAGTGTGTGTTGCCATCAGTTTAAGAGTGAATTTCGTGCTTTTAAAGAAGAATTAGAATTGCAAGTGAAACAGGTTGCATCAGTAGGCATTGTATATAAATAAGCTCTTATGTTTAGCTAAAGAACTTCTAAACACAACTGTGTTTGTTCACAAGGTTGTTCTTTCTTGCAGATTAGGATTAGAGTTATTTCAATCAAGGTTTGCGTGTTGGTTTTATTATTGGGGCTCCCCACCTCAAAAGCTTCCACCCCACTTCTCCCTGGAAGCTTTTAGAGGTAAGAGTACTGATATCTGTTTCTCATCCAGTACCATTTGCTGGGGTATTGCCTCCATTTAGACTCACATTCAGAATGAGCGTCTAAGACTTTCATTTTCTTGTGTTCACGTTAACACTGTGAGGAATGGGAGGGGGGTTTGCAGAGCTTGGCTCTCACTGTCAGAAGGAAGCATTTGTTTTGCTACAGCAGAAGGACTTGACCTTTCCTAGAGCCTGTTTCTCTCTCCAGCTACTTCATATGCTGTATGATGAGTAGTCCTTTAGAAAAAATCATGGTTTGTCTGTCCTGTGTATCAAACTTTCTGTATTTTACCAAACTTTTGTAAGATGAATGTTCATAAAATATTTTAGATTTCTGGTTTGGTTGCTGTATTTCTTACTTTGAATTCAACATATATTTTAAAACAGCTTTCAGCAGTGCAGGAGAACAGATGTTTTTTTTTTTTTCATATAATTTTCTTTTACAGAGTTCTCAGTTATTACATGCATGCTTCAGTTCAAGACATCTATTCAAATATGGTCAGATTTGGAGATGCCAAAAGTATGTTGTTCAGTTTCTATGTAAACTGTGTAGTTTCCACATGAGACTACATAGGATACACAGATAGGACTTTTCACCTATGACAAAAAATAAGTGAAGATGCATTTGACGAAGGTCTAAACTATCAGGTGAGGGAATAGTTGCCAGTCTCTTCTGACAACAGTTGAACACCATCAAATAAATCATGTAGGTGCAGGTTGAAAAAGAGCGAAAGGAACAATATTTGTAACTCCTGGTTTAGTTGCAGGATTTCTTCCTGAAAGATTTTTGTATGTGAAATCTTGAGTTTGAAGATCAGTTGGACAAATCCCAAGCAAAGAAACCCATTCAGGGCTATTAAATGTGAGATAACACCTCTGGATGCAGCAACCAGAGCTGCAAAGGAGTTGGTTTGGAAAAGGAGCTGTGTGGTGCAGATGGAAGCATCTCTTTTCACCCCTCTCCAGGGGCAGGTGACAGCTTCCAGAGCTTTGGCTGGCTTCAGCTTGAGCTAAACTCTCTCCACATAAACTTAAAGTAGTTTGTATGGAGAAGGAAAGGGACAGAAGAGAATAGGAGTTTCTACAATGAAAAGGATCTGGGGAAAAAGCATAATAAGATTTAATTAAAGAAAACCGCGTTAAAGGAGTCTGGTGATACTGACTTCTTCGACTGCACAGGAGAGTGGAGAGCAGTAAAGGGCTTTAGAGAGAAGAGAAAATGAAGAACAAGCGAACTGCACAGAGGTTCTGGAGAGGGGAGTTGGAGAGGGGGAGATAAGCAGAAATTGTGGCAGGTGAGGAAAAAGTACAAGAATAAAAAGAGAGAAAATTGGCAGCTGCTTATGGGGCCTAAATGCTTTGTTTGCCCACTGTGCCCCAATGCCCCCCTTGCACCAAGTGCAGTGTGGTTCTACAGGCTCCAGCTACTGTTTTCTGTGCCATCTATCTCTTCTCTGGTTTGTCTCAGTTGCCACCACTCTGTTGGGTGGCCGAGCCTTTTTTAGCTCTGCTCCTGGCCACCTGTGGGATTCATGTCAGCAGTCTGGGGTGAATATTAGTGAGGAATATGCACTTACATGTATGAAAACAAGCTCTCTTTAGTGTGTAGAAGCTTCTTTTCTATGAGTCTGTACCCTATTATTTCAGTGTACCACTGATTATTTTAATTGTACCAAATTTTGGAGTGTTGTCTACTGGCTCTGCCCTCTGGCTTAGGCTGTTGTCTCTTTTGACTGGGTACAGGTTTGGGCAGCCTGAGCGCTGCTGTAACCTCTGTGGTGATCCCTTGCTCATACTTAAAGAGTTTTTTCATTTTAAGACTAAATAGGTCCCCTCTTTATGTATTTAATCAATATTACACAATGCTTACTGGAGATATGCAGCAATACTCTGAATCCTTGTGCTTAACAATGTCTAACACTAAACCAGTTCCCTTCCAATGATTTCACATGCAGGGAATGACTCCATTTTTACTCCGTAAGTACTCTGTCTATTGAAGGATTTTGGGGGATGAAATCTAGATGACCTATTACTTCATTATAAAAACATTTAGTATACCTCTGTATGGAAAGAAGAATTACATCAGGTAGACTATTTAATGCATCAGGGTAATTCTTTTCTCCTTAGCTGTAACCCACTATCTTTTTTTGTGGGAGTGCTTCCTCTGTTGGTGCACGTCAGAATGCCATTGTTGAATTAACTGATTTACAGCAGCTAAGAAAAGGCTCTCAAAAATTTGAATGCAGGATATAATGTTTATAAAATGTCTTGAGAAGTGTAAAATACTGAAATAATTAGTAAGTCCTTATAAAAATCTGAAAGAGTGATAATAAGATTTAAATGTCAGCATCTTGCCAGTGGTTGATAAATGGAGCGTGTGTGGAAGCTGAATTCTGCACTTTCCCTTCCCAAGTAGGCTGCTGTGATCTGGTGTGGCTGCTCACACTCCTGTGAATTTGAATAACACTGTCATCTTCTTGATATTCACCCCTTTTGAGCCTGCCTGAAGCTGGCCAACAGAACAAAGTCTTCTAATAGAAGATACGTAGGTGGGACCACTAGAAAAGTGGAATTGCATAAGCTTAGTTTTCTTAGGAAACTCCCCTAAAAATACGGCCTTTTAGACTTATTAATGGGTCTTGCATCCCATTGAACTGCAGCTTTTCTCGTGTGACAGATACTAAGATTTGGAAGCAGAGAACAATTTGATTAAATTTGTCTCCTTTGTTGCCGCAGGTACATTCCATGTATTCTTAGACTATAAATCCTGCTGCTAATTAAGTTGTTCTCTATTTGATATGATATTCTTAAAAAAATATAGCTCACCTCAGGGAGTCCCAGAAAGTAAATTGTCCATACACAGGGTCGTAATTTACCAGTAATAACTACTGTGTATCCTTTCACTGGAAACAATGGAAGCTATTTTCATTTTCTCATAAATTCTTTTCAGTTTGCAGAAGTTACTTTTATTCTCAAAAGCTGGAAAACAATCACAATTCTGAGAACGTCGCATATTGATAATTTGAGTTGAACAATGGAGAACAAAATTGTTCAAGCTGATCTCTGCTCCATGCTCCATCTTAACCGTCGAGAGGTGAACAGTGATTAAATATAACATTTATGCAGAAGCAACATGCTTAAAGGGAGACGGAAAATACAAGTCTTACATAATGAGTTTGAATTAATTTTGCATCTGGAGAAAACAAAGCCCGATAGAAGCAGGTTGTTTTATGAGCAGCAGAACTAATCCATTCCAGTGTGTCTGTGTTGTTTCTGGCTCCTACCCTCTATCCCAGTGCCTCATGTGCCTGCTTTGGTATCTCCACTGAGCAGAGGCCTGTAACTAACCTGGAGCTGGAGCTTTCCTGCTGACCATGGGCATATGGAGGGCACACTCTCTGAAGTAGTGCAGCAGTTTGGTGTCAGGACACTCGTGTACTTGTGCTTCTCTTTCATCCACCTGCGGATTTACAGGGAAGCTGCAGAAAGTGAGTTCCCTCAGGGCTTGTGCAGCATGTGCACTGCAAGGAGCAGCTGAGGAGTGGGGACAGACTCAGCCCTGAGGAGAGGAGGGTTCAGGGAGACTGGTGGATTTCCAGAGCCCACAAGGAGATTATTGAAAAGGTGGAACCGGGCTTTTCATGATGTTGCCTGATGGGATGATAGGAGCCGCCAACAAGTATAAATTGAAACATGAGAGGTTCTGACAGCATGTAAGGAGAGACTTCTTAACCATAACAACAGTCAAACAGTGGACCAGGGTGCCCAGAGAGGTTGTGTAGTCTCCATTATTAGAAGTTCTCAGGGCCAGGTTGGAGAAAACCTTGGGGAATGTTTTGCTGATCCTATGTTGATCAGAGGCTGTATAAGATGACCTTCAGAGGATGAAGTCCCTCCCGGTCTGTGCTATTCTATGACCCTATTTTTCTGTCTAATTTGGTTGACCTTGTGAGATAGCTGCACAGAATATATAGGGAATTACATAAACAGGAGAGTGTTTTTCCTCTTTAAAAGACCCCTTCATTTTGCTTATGATAAAAATAGGCATACATTTTGTTTTTCTTCTTCACAGCAAGCTCATAATATTTGGAGGGGAAGCCCTTCCTTCACCACGTCCTACACCCTTAGTAGGTCAAGGGAAGTGAGGAAAACTTTCCTGTTGAAACAGGGCTGTGCAGGGTGAACTGAAGAAAGCTGGTTTTTATGCTTTGGTATTTCAGTTTTGCTTCCAAGGAATTTCAATGGATGTCAGCATCTCTTTTCCCACCTACTTAACAGTTCAAATATTTATTTATATAATTTGTCTTTAAACCAATAGCTATTTAACCATAATAGGAATAAGAAACTAAAGTTTAATCCTCTTATTATAATTCCTTCTCTTAGTAGGAGTGTTTACTGCTTTCTAGACTGACACCTTACAGAGCTTTTTACTTCTACAGCTACTCTTGCAAGTGTGTCCCAAATCATAACATGAAGGAGTCAGCTTAGCTAATTAGGAATATTGCCCATATTTATTGTTTATTTGCTTCATTTAAATATGGAAAAAGCCTCCGGGGCTGACTGTGGCTTTCTCTTTGAGGTTATCTTTTTTGTACATGAACCTGCTACACCTGCCTTGAGCATTCTTGAGGTGTGGTGAGTGCTGCCCTTTTTTATATCCTGATGTGGTTATTCTGCATGCAAAGCAGTTAATGGGACCTTTTTTTAAAAAACTCAAGACTTTGTGAAGACTGCTTGTTACATCTGTGGTGTGATTGAAATTCTTCTTTTGCGTCATTAACTGGTAGAATTATTTTCCCTTCAGCCATGGTACGAAGTCAAGAGTTTAAACAGGTTCAGAACTCTCTCCGCTATTGATAGCAACTGAGAGAAAACCAGCCAAACAAGAAAAGATATTAGTTTGGAGACTATGTGGTCATCAGAGGAGTTTCAGGGAAGAAGAGTTGGGGGACACAATCACCCAGCTACACTTTCAGGGTTTAGGCTAAACAAAAGGTTTTCTTGTTACAAATCGAAAATTAATGTTATAAGTTTGACGAAGCTGAGAAAGTATGCTGGAAGACCAGCTTTAACTGCTCATGGTATATCTAAATAGCCAGAATATTTACAGAAGATATTGAATAGTTGAAAAATACACTTTCTGAAAGGAACAAGAACTGAAAAGCAAGAAGCTAATTAAATATTATCAGTACCATTCAGGATTTAATTTAAGGGCTAATAGAAAAGGAGACAAAAGAAGGCTGTTAAAATGATTTTAAATAATATTATCAAGGAGGTTTTATTTTTTTCCCCAGTTTGCCTATTAATTTTTAGGTTACTGTTTTTGATAAACTGTTACTAGTCATACCTTTAACCTAGAATTTAATCACAGTAGACATGTATTTTCCTTGAAAGGGCACAGTTTTCACTAATCCCAGAAAGAGATGCCATATGTGACAGCAACTTGATGCCACAGGGCACTGTGTTTTCCAGCACATGCTGGAGATAGATACAGCCCTAGGGACATCAGAGGACTGTGCTCAGGTGCAGCTCCACAGGAGGCTGCCACTCTCCGGGTCTGGAGCTGCTGGTTGAACCTGTGGCAAGGGGAGGTGGTGTCCCTGCCTATAGGAACTGAGTGCTGGTTCTAGAGGTGTCATCGAGTTAAGGAGCTGCAGAAAGATGGTTGCACATGGCACATCATTGGGGATAATGAAACACTGATTGGCTGCATGCAGACAGGACCCAGGCACTGCAGAAACAAGAGCCTGGACTCCTGTCGGCACACTGGGACAGCCAGACCCCGTGCTCATCAGGGTAGCAAATGGAGAAATTTCCTTCACTCCCATGATCATGAAGGCTGGAGGCCTGTGACTTCAGGCAGCAGGAGGGCAGTTCCTTCTCCAGCTGCAGATCTGCACCTATGGAATGGGTTTGGTGGCCTGGTAGCAGGCGAGGGGCTGCACACCGGGTATCGGAACTAGCCAGGCCTGATCCGTGTGACAGCACCACGGGGAAGCGATGCATGGTAATAGCAGGAGACTTACCCCCGCGTGGAGGGCTGTGAGCCCTTGGTGCAGGAGCTCTCTGCACTCCCTTGGAGGTAAAAATCCTGAAAACCAGAAGAATCTACCCAGAGATAAGCAACCTTCCTTAGGTCGTGGTGAGTTCCTAACATGCCTTGTTTTCCTTATGGTAATTACCTGTACCCTGCTGGCTAGTTAGTTCCTACCCTGCCCCCTCCCTTTCCCATATAAACCCCTGCCTCTACCCCTTCAGAAGGGACCTTTCATCCCTGGCCTCCCCTTCAAAGAAGCTGCATAATAAAGGCTACTTCTGTGGAACTGCCATATGAAGCTCCTGTCTCTCTGTCCCAGCATTTGCCTGGGTGATTTCACAAAGAGCTGAATCCAAAGAGCTGATATCACTTGTAGCCGAGAAGTTGCTACACTTGCTGAAATCACCCGTAGCCTAGGGAAGTTGCTGGAACTCCTGGAAAAGCTTTCCCTGGCGGGACGCTTTCTTCTAAGAAGATCGCAACGAACTCGGGTGGTCCGACACAGGACTCCCACAGAAGGTGATGCCCCTGCAGGAAAGAGGAGCCCCCACTTGCAACCTGCCTTGCTGTCTGGGGAGGTTTGCTGCTTGCTGGGGGCTTGAATTGGGGATGTCACAGAAAGAGCCAAGCTGTTCCCACGCAGCTAATTTTCCCTGTGGGCATCAGTAATACTGCTGGGGAAACCTTGAGTGTAGCAAGAGTGACTGCACATCCCTGGTGTTCAGCATCAGGTACGTGGAGACCCAGGTGGTTTTCTCTTCAATACAGCTAATGATAGGGAAGGGCTTGAGGAAAGTTTGGATGCATCCTACATTTCCTCTTCTTGTACTTCCTGAGAAGTTCCTGTCAACCTATTTCTCTAGCCTGTCAATGTCCCTTTGGATGAGCACCTAGACCCTCTGTAATATCTGCCATCTGTACCAGCCTTGAGTCATCTGCAAGTATGCTGAGGGAGCAGTCTGCCCTGCCATCCAGATCATTAATTTTCAATCTCCTGACATAGTGCTCGCCCATTCCCTGCTCCTCTGGATCCTGCTGTCTCTGGCTTTATCCTGGTGATGATGCTGGGTGCTACGATGACTTGTCAGCACCTGGTGTCCTTTGCCAGGAGGAACATGATGTTCCCATTGATAATTTTGTCTTTCTCCTTCTAGGAACTACTTGGGGTCAGTTCTGTTTTCTCTCTAACACACTTCTACACCTTTGCACTTTCTTCATGTGTCTCCAGCTCGAGTGTTACATCAACATTTGCTGTATCTTGTGTCTTTTATGTATTACTGTTAATAAATGTATTATTTATTAACAGTAATAACTACAAGATAGTAGTAACTTATGAAGCCTGCATTTCTCTGCACTTCATCATTATGTTAGGAGTGTAAATATCACATTCAGCATAGAATAACTTACTACTACTGCTAGCTATATAAGACTGTGGTTGTACAATACAAAGATAAAAGAAAGTAAAACAAATTAGCCATGGACACGTGGTAACCAGGTAAACTAATTTAGAACAACTAAGTAGAGCAAACTTACAGGAAGATCAGGAAAACTGAGCCAGAACACATCTGAAAAACTTAAGGTCTGGTGCCTTTTAAACTCATTACAAAGCTTGTGTCTTGTCAGTGGCAATGACAAAACTGTATAGCAGGTTACGTGGTTGAACTATTAATAATTTTATTCCATATCTTCTAGCTTTGTATCAGTAAATTGAAATTTTGCTCAGTGTTTTCAGACCTGTTGTCCCTCCCACATGAATTATGCATAAGAAACAAGATTTCCTGTGTATAGTAACTCGTTGGCTTCTAACATCATCATATTTGGATGCTGCACTACTTCTGTCATAATGAACTAGCCTGTTTGGTTTGATGGCCATGACGTCAGGCTCCAGGAAAAGCCTATTACATAGCATTAGATCTCTAAGGTGCAAATTATGTCAGAGTCATTTGTTCTCATGCATAATAGTTCTTGAGTTGTAGCAGTACGTCCTGTACTTGGACTGTATAAACACCCTGAAGTGCTTTTCGTTCAGCCTCTTCTTTACTATGGGCTGGAGAACATCTCACCTCTATGCATCAAGAGAAGCTTTTTGCATTACTACTTTTGAGGTCAAGGTTTCATAGTGTTCTTAGTGTCAGAAAAAAGGTCTGTGCTACCTCTCTTCTGTCATTTTGCCCTTGTTGCACACCAGATTAAGACGAGTGCAGGTGAGCTACCTAGTGTTTGCATTTTCAGATTATCTGTACATTCTGGTCACTGTACATTTACTCTTTGTCTTGTCCAGCGGAAAAACCATTCCCATGGGAATTCTTCGATAGGCTTTGAGATAGGTTTCAATATCTTGTCAGTCAATTAACATTCATTAAAGACATAGCCTTTGGGAGAGTCTGCTGGGAAAGCTCTGGTACTGCCTGCTGCATCTAGTTGTGGACCTGAATAGAAATCTGTCACTTAAGAGCAAGGATGAGGCCGGATAGGAATAGAAAATTATCTCTAGAGATTGCTTAAGATGCAGTCTTTAATATGAATTTAGATGCAGATATCTATAAATAGAATAAAACTTTGAATATTAAGGTAGTTAAGCATGTTTAAAAATGCAAACAGAAGACTCAGTTTTCTGAGGGTTTTCTTTAGCTTGGTTCTTTGATTTCCCACTTCACAAAGTCCATTCTCATGACTTTAAATTATTTCATTTTCAGCTTCAAGGTAATTTACAGATAGGGAAACGTCCATGAAATGTTCTTATGGTCCTACCCAAACTGAGATTGCCCCTGTTCAATGGAACATGTGAGCAGCCCCTAGCTGGCCGTATCAGTCCAGCTGTATCACAAGCATGAACTTACTGAGACTCATTTTTGAACTGCTTGAGGTTTTTGATCCTGCTCTTATAACAATCTGTTTTCAGAATATGATTGCATCAATAGTGCAGATATCCTACTCATATTACAAATGAGTATTTATCTACAGCTCATTAAGAGTCATTTGTTCTCGTGCATAATAGTTCATTTCCTTCCCTGATGTTAACTGAAATGTCTGCCCCTGTGTGAATAGGTATACATGCGAGAATAACTTTTTGCCTTTTAGAGGAGGGCTGCTTGGGACCCATCAGCAAATACTTTCTCACAGTGTCTCTTAAAACAACCCCCCACGCCTTTCATCTCTCAGGCAGGCCTTCTGCACATGGCTTTTAGGATTTGTCTTTCCTGAGTATAGGTCATTGGTCCTGGATCCACAATTGAGAGCATTTCTCCATCTACTGGGAATACCTCTGCTGACAGATTTTATGGTTTTATTCTTGGTTGTTTTGATGTTTTATAAGCACTGTATTATGCTGGCCATTTATGTGGGCATACCTAAGCAACGTGTCCCAGTACTGTGTACAGAAAAAAAAGCCAGTGTGAGGCTGGCTCTCTGCTTATAAAACCAGAGCAGCTGTGCCTGTTCTGTGATATGCACTGACCATGTTCAAAGCAAAGCTTTGCACTGCTCATGTTCAAAGCAAGCCTTTTTACCTACTGCTTCTTCACAGTGCTGGTACTGACAACAAAGTTCATCCAGAATCATCTCCTGTCTTTCATAAAAGCAAGAGAAAGTGAAATGAAAACTCTTACATAAAGCATTTTGCCAGCAAAGGCTCTTCTCTTTTGCCACAATATGCAGCAAGAGAGAGGAGATTCTGCACGTGACAGGATTCTTTATGCCATTTCCCTGTTCAAATATTCTGAGTTCCATTTTAAGTCTTGCTTGAAAAGTTTCTGTACAGTTTGTCAGTTTTATGCATTTACTTGTGCCAATATGCATTGCTATACTTTAGGATAGCAATCTGAAATGTGGTTTGCAAAAGGGTAGTTAGTGGAAAATTTGCCTCTAAATTCTTATTTTCTCTTATAGGAGAAAAAAATCATGTGACTTGAACGGCACCATTAAATCAGTTTCTTTCAAGTCATTGCTTTTTTCCAACAAATACGATTTTGTTATAAAATATGTGAGAATCTGGGAAATGCCCCTGCCCAAATACCTCTTTTCTGGGTGTTCTGTCATATCCATCACAGTGGTATCTGTGGCTGCCCTGAGTTCCAAAATCCATGACCTTTGGAAGCACATGGATTTCAAAGGGTAACAACAGGTACTAATCTCTTGGGTTATACCTGAAAAGCAGCTGTCTGGTTGAAGATTTTCTTTCTGCATTGTCGCCTGTAAAATTTATATGATATTTGGATTCTTGACAGTGCCTGTATGGGGTGAAAGTTAGATATGAAAGAGTATGGAAGTTCCAGACAGAGAATTTTTAAAATTATTTTTTAAAATGAATAAATTAATAGAAATATGTAAATACTTAATATTCATTACGTATTAATCAATAACTACTGATTCAATTAATAAGAAACAATTTAATATTATTCAATGCTAGAATATTAAAAGAAATTCTTAAAATGCGCATCATGTTTATTGGCATACTGTTACAGTTTTGTATGTATGTATGCACACATACACACTTGTGTGCATAGTTATAGCCATATCACATGGTAGCGATCCTTTGTCACAGGCTGGCTTCTGCCAAAATGATTTGGATCGATTCCCAATGAAACTCCCCCTGTGAATGACTGGCCTTGTTCCTGTAGGGTGGCACTCAGAGAGACCCATGCCCCAGTGGGTGCCCTGCGGATTTTGTACGCTATTTAGTCACTGTTCTGCAGTGCTTGTCGTGCTCAGCATTCCTGTGCCTCACGTTGCAGCAGCCGGCAGCTCATTACTGTGTTTGTTGCTGATATCAGCTGCTGGTGCTGCTGCTGCCGGCGTTCCTTAACTGCTGCGTTTGCTCCTGTCCTCGAGTAGGCTTCGCCCTACATGACACAAGCCTTGTCAGCAGGGTCATCCATCCTGGGGCACCTGGTCCATCAGGGCTTCCAGTGAATGGGCCAATTAGTACAACAGATCAGCGTCTTTGGACAAAGTCCCTTGCCAGAGCTTTAGAGGACACCAGGTAGCCGTGGCATAGGACAGCAGCTCTATTCAGCAGCCCATAACTGGCCACAAAGGTAACACAGAGTGCGTGATTGATTGGGTCTGGCTGAAGAGAGATCACCAACCTGCCTGTGAGTAATTGTGCTGCTCACCAGGAAAGGAGATGCACGATGGGTTAAGAAAATTGCAGGTAGTGCACAGTTACTCATAGCAGTAAGGTTTAGAGCAGGCTGTGAAGAGTTGAAGGGCATTTCCAAACCACTCAGTCTTCTAATAAGCTTACCCAGACGTAATTCAGCAGAGGCAAGTGCAAAGCAATGGGCTTCAAGGGAAGATAGATGTTGTGTCAATTGTAAACTGGCAGGCTCAGAGCTGATCTGCACAGCTCAGGGGCAAGATTGTGGGGTCATGCTAAATGATTCCATGAGGACATTGGCTCAGCACCCAGTAATGGTCCAAATAGAAACCAAGTGAGAATTTTTAGGAAACCAGTTATGACATTCTTCCACTGTATAATTCTATTCACCTGCAATGTAACTTTACAGCCTAGCAAAGACAGGGGGGATATAATAGGGGGCTACAAATCTGTTCACTGCTCTACGATACAAAACCTAGAGGTTGAACTTCCAAAGCTAGCAGAAAACCAAGAGCAACAAAAACCTGCTGGAAGAGTGTTGAAAACAACCATTCCTACAATTCTCTGCCCTGCCTGGGCAGACCATTGGATTGGACCTTTTATTCACTGAAAGGGTGGCCAGGCACTGGAACAGGCTGCCCAGGGAAGTGGTGGAATCAGCATCACTGAAAGCATTTAAAGGACGAGCAGATGTCACATGTGAGGACATGTTTTAGAGGTGGATTTGGCAATGCTGGGTTAATGGTTGGATTTGATGATGTTAGAGGTCTTCTCCCTCCATAATGATTCTGTGTTTCTATGACTTTGAAGAAGAGGCTTTATCTTCCCAGGTCTGCTGTGTCCTGCTTAACCCACCCCTGGTGTCACACGGGGCCTCTCGGTGATGCTCTGTGGGTAAAAAACACACAAAAAAGCAAACACTAACAGCAGAGAGGCTTCAGCAATGGTTTGTGTGTGCATCAGTGGTTTTGGCAATCTGTTTCTGGAATAAGCTATTACCAACTGTTTGTCTGTTTAGAAATGATCAGTTTGACAAATGGTGGCTATAAAATGAAGACTCTTAAATTGCTGACCTTAGGAAGCCCGAGGAGGAGTTAGCTTTAGAAACGATGAAGACTGAAGACATCTTAAAATAGACACAAATCACATTTGCCATCATGAAGGTTATCCATCAAAAAACAAAATAGAAATCAACTTTTTTTCCTCCTAAAATTCAATACATATGGAGAATTTGCAGTTATATTTAGGAAAACAAGAAAGGAAATTACAATGTCATGAATATACCTCTATTGATTTTATGACAAATGGCTAGAAATCTGGTAAAAATACCTCTACTGACTTGGAGCCAGACCCCAGACTAAGCTTGAAATTTTATATGAATGTAAAGTAGACATGAAGTTGTGCATTTATCACAGTTCAGGAGAAACCACAATTGAGGAATTTAAATTTAGAATATGTTTCCATTTACTATTCAATTTGCCGTTTCATGTGTCTCCCAAATAATTTACTACAGCTGGTGCTATTTTATTAAACCATGGCTTTATCAAGTTGGTGTAGTCCAACTGTTCAACTCACAAACAGAAAATGCTCAGAAGATGTCTTTGCCCGTCTTTCTTTATTATTTATCCACAAGGAAAAATTACTCCTTAGGTCTGATCAAAAGCTGTGGTTCATTTTGAGGACAATATTTAACAGCATCTACTCTGACACTCTCCATAAATTTCCTGAGGGATTCCAAATGTATGCTATTAGTTATGAAGATGACATAAATGGAAGAGATTATATATAATAAGCTGGCAGTAAAGTAAGATTTTAATGGACAGCTGAGAGATTGTACATTTAAATTCAGATGGAGATGAAAAACTGTATAGTAATAAACATTAAAATAGCGGGGAAATGAAAAACTGTACCATTCAATCTTAAAACAAAATGTTCTGCTTCTTGTTAAGGACCACAACAAGCTTTTGAGTTTGCTCTGCAGGGAGGAAAGACGGCAGAAACAAAAAAGAGCTACTGATTTACTTCAGTCACTCTCCAGTAAACATGCTAGGCAGCCATGTATCCACAAATAATTGTCCAACTTCCACGACTGCAGGTGTCATTTGTCATGACAAGCTACAGATTAATAGTGACCAGAGAAAAACTTGTCTAATTTCATGCTGTATTTTGTTCCCTGTATGCATTCTGACATAAAGCTTTGTACAAAATGAGAATACACTGAGCTGGCATCCTGTAAAACCTTGAGACTTAGTGATTTATCCAGGGCTTTACTAGTTATGCATCAGGAAGAATATCTTTTCCAACAAACCAGAACTCAGTAATGAGGCATTTTTGAGTGTTAATCATTGTGTCCTACTGCTGAATTCCAGATTTATTGCACATAAAAGAAGTCAAGTGTTGCCAAAATCAAACATGGCAAATTTTTAACATTGCAGCCTCTTCCTATGAAGGTTTTTGCCCTCAAGAAACAGCTACAGTGATCACATCCTTCTCATTATGGGAGGAGGGGGAGAAGAAAACCTGCAAATGAACTCTAATGAGCTAATAAGGGGTAAATATCTAATGGTATTTCCAGTTGGTACGAGTAGCAAGAAAAGCTGAGTTCAATTTTTGAGGAGTTAGTCTCCTCAAAAATAAGTAGCAAGAAAAACTCCAAACCAGAGGAGTTCAATTCCATCGTGACAATCCCATCCTGACTAACATCTCTTGTACAGTTTCACAGCCGCTGTGCAGAGCCAGTGCTTGGATCAGGATTGCATCTGCTGCGGGTTACAGTGGATAGTCATTAATAATGGATTCACTGGCGCTGTAAACAATGACTGGGGAGAAGGCAAGGGGGAGTGATATTCAACCCATCCAGAAAGGAGGGAGAACTCTCTTCTCTTTTAATGGAGGGCAGTAAGGGATCAATTATGGTTCCCAAAATCCAGCCAAACACTTGTGAGTTTGTAGATATAGGACTTTGACTCTCAAGTCTCTGGTTGCCTAAGTAGCATTCAGAGCTTCGCATGGAAAAAAATCACCATCAGGTACAGGAAGGCTTAAAACAGGTGAAAAATTTATTATCAGTTCTGTAATTTGATGTGTAGATTTTGCACGAATGTCTTGGTTTTCAAGCTTTATGCCGCAGTTCCTTGTTCCTTCTATTGATGTCTGGGTGATATCACCTGGAAATCTTCCCTTGTTGTTTGTAAAAGGAGTGCAGCAGGTCTAAGGCTTAAGCATTACAGGCAGGCCCATAGAATTTGGGATGGTGGAGTCTGGTATTAGAGGGCAGAGGTAATACAGGTGGGAGAAGAAATAAAAGGGGTCAAACACAACAAATCAGTGGTGTGCCCAAGCTCCGGCAGCTCTTTGCATCCAGTTTCTGTAGTGAAAGTCTAGACAGCACTGCACATAGCCTTACTGCTTGTGGCCTTTGATGTTGTCTAGAGGATCTGTGCATGTCTGGGTTGACTGGAACCAGCCTTTGGGGCAAGAATTAACTTTGTAAGTCCAGATTCTCTGGTGCCTTTTCTTCTCTGTCATCACCTTCTCATGGAAAAAGATGGGGAAGAGAGTTTATTTGATCAACAAGTCAGCTAGAGTGTGCTAGAAAAGGAAAAATAGATGTACAAAAGGATAAAAATCACCAAATTTACTGGACAAAGAGAGTTCATTCTAAAGGCTATCATATGTTGTGATGATTTTGGATATAGGTAGGTAGGAAAGTTGAAGAACCAAATAAGCCATAAAAATTTTTTTTTGCAAGCATCACCTAGGGCTTGTGAATTTTTCGAAGAACACATCAACAGAAGAAAGAAATTAGGATAATAAAGATGAAAAATGTGAACAGACATGAATACCTGAAGGAAGTACTCACAGTATATTGGCAGGGAAGAACTAGGAGAGAAACCATTTAATGGAGTTCAATGTTCTGGTTTTGAAAAAGTAAACATTTTTCGGCTAAAATTAGGATTGCTCAACAGAACAGATTTAATTGAAAATGTAGATTATAATAATTAGGACAGAAACTTATTTCTTTGCTGATTTTTGTATACTTCATTCTGCAAAAGTTTCTGTGAAAAAAAGGAAAATATACTTGGATTTTTAAACTACAGAATAAAAAATTGCCTTTACATCATGCAGTCAATTTTGATAGACCATTTGTATTATTCACGCATTGGTGTATTGTTCCTGCACTTGTTAGTATCTCTTGAATGGATATTCCCTACCTATTTCATTTAATTTGTCAGGAGTAATAAATCACAGTGGGTTTGTCTGTGTGTCCCTGAAGCAAGACAAATAACTTTGCCTTACTTCACTTAGCCCCAGGCTTCTTTGTGGGTGATATGTATGCCTGGAAATTTAAGTCAGAAGCAATACTTGTTTTTTCATTATCCAATTGCTGTCTGTACAGCCCTAGAGAATGGAAAATTAATACTTCAATTTTCAAGTATTTGGGACCGAGCTGCAAAAAATCACCTCCAACTTCCAATCTGGAACCTCGTTGAAAAGATTTCACAAACAAGTAGATAAGACCTCTTCTAAAAAGAAACAAGCTTGAAGTATGAGGGAAGTAGAGCCACTTACTAACGGCTCTCAGCGTTTAAAGAGCCATGGTCAAAATTCATTGAATTTAAACAAGCTAATTTTGTGGTAACCCTATCATCATCCAAGCCTTCTGTCTGTATTTAGGGCAGAACTGAGTTAGTTTTGAAGATGATTTTAAATAGCTCACTTGCTAAAATATGCATGTGTAAGAGACCTCAACACAGCAAAAAACTTGTGTTAGAATAGTTTTGTCTGAAAATGTTACCTAAGCCTGAAGAGAAAACTGTGCTCTCATTGCAACAGGAAGATCAAATATTTTGGATGTTCAAGACCTTGAGAGCACCAGTAGGCTTCAATAACCCCTGCCAGCCTCACCCAGGGACTCCACTCACCTCTTTGACCAGGGCACCCAGGCCCTCATTTAAGCTGAAGCTTGGGTCCTCAGTTCTTGCCTGAGCTATGTCATGGACATAATGGTCTCCAGCTCCTCCTCAGAACACACCTTGGACATGTGTATCAGGTAACATTATTTCTGCTCCTGCCTGTGGCCCTGCCAGTCCTAAGTGGACCCCCAAACCTGACTGATGGCTTTCCTTTTCCTGGGGCTGCTCATAGAGCCCATCACCAGCATCCTGCCCTGTCCACCACGTGCAGGTCCTATGGGACTGTGCCTTATTGGTGAGGACACTGCCTGGGCTGTGGTCGTCCTCACTTTCTGGTTTGTTCCCTCTCTCTGAGCAGTGCCACTCATGCTGCTCCCCAGCACTGCTTTGGGATAACCAAAGTACAAATCATTCTTTGCCTGTTTCAGAGATGGACCTTCATAAAGCCCTCTTGTTTTTCAGGATAAGCTCCTGTCTCACAGACTCATGGCATGATGTCAAGAGGAGGATGGTACATGATGCTCTGAGATGCAGTGTTTTGACCATTTTCTCTAAAAGACATTTAATTGTGCTGACTCTAATGTGGCCACAGATGTACAGAGCAGTCAGTCCTGATGTACCTCATCAAGTGTTTATTTAATTGTCAATTCATATGGAACCATGTTCTCTGTCCCCCACTGGAGGCAGCTGACTGCATTTAAATGCCGTCTGGAACAGAGCTGGGAGCTACCCCTTACGCACACTACATCCGTGAGATTTCAGACACCTGCTCACCGCCTTCTTCACACAGCCAGAACTAGCCGGGCACTCTGAGACATGCCAGCTTTTGGTTTGCACCTTTGGCAAAGCAAGCACCTGGAACTGGGTACTCTGTTGCTGATTGCGACTGCTCTGGCGCATAAAGAAGGGATACAGCACTCCATCCTCTGTCTCTCTGGATGCTACCTAAACCCTAACTCTGCTCTGACGGTTTGCTTTAAGATTGTTTCTCAATAACTCTGTAGGAGATAAATGGACTATGAGATACCCAATACAGAGATGGTCATGCTACAGGTTTGGCAAGAAGGTCCTCTTTTGGCTGGAAAACTCTTTTAAAGAATAAGAAAGATAAAAGCAGGGTTGATTGTCATTTTCCAGGATAGAGAAGTATCAGCAGTGGCACCTCAGGGGTTGTTACTAGACCAGGATCTGAGATTTGTCCATCATCTTCATCACTTTCTTTAGAAATGGCAGTGCACAGTGAAAGTTTGCAAGTGATGCATTTTGGTATTCAAAGACTGTTTAAATTGCTAGGAACTCCCAGGCAACTTCATAAAACAGAGTAAGTGAATATCCATGCCATTATGTTTGGGAAACGTGGAGAGGAAAGGGGCTCATGGACAAACCTCTCCAGGGGATATGGAATTCCATGAAGAGCGTCGGTGTGTGGCTGTCCCTGGTGACATTGAATGTGCAGAGGATGAATCTTGGTGCCAAGCGGGTCAGTCCCTACAGTTGCAAGAGACAGTACCCAGTGAGCTTGGGCTGAACAGCAGTGAGTGCAGGGCTTTGGGGTGTGAAGTCCCCTCCCTTCAAGATACAACCACTGGTGGCCATTTTGGGGCAATCACAAGCAACCCAAACATTTTTATCATTCTCTGAACTTCTGAAGAGTTTAGTATTATTCAAAAACTCAGAGATTTCATTGTGGATTTCTTTCTCTAAATTGGTTATAAGCATTTTGATTAGAATAAGTCCCTCTACTGATTCCTGCTGGGAATATAAATATAATTTTGGGAGGACAGACACTCAGGCTATGCCTATACTAGTGAATTGAAGTGTGACTAAAAAGATACCCAGACACAGTTTGGGCCAAGAAATGTGCCTAGCTCCCAAGATTAATGACATCATGCCATCTTTGCAAAATTCCTTCTGCTTCATTCATCCATCTCTTTCCCATTAGGTCTTGCACTCCCATGTAGATCTGCATGTCTTGAAAAAAACACCCTTTGCATTGTGTTGTGAAAACCCTATTTTCAGAGGTTGTGTTTTTAAGGCTTTGACAAGAGAAACAGCTTAGAGCTATGTGGGATCCTGGAGAAGTGAAGAACCTTGCTTTGAGGACCCTGTGTGGGAAGGTGAACCAGGATTGTGTGTATATGGGGGGGTGAAGGTATGTGTAGCATCAAATGAATCTTCCCAAGTGTATGTGAAGTGTCAGTATGAAGACTAGAGATAGAGATTATCAGTGATTTTCCACCTGCTATTGCACCTCCAACCTTCATTTGGCTTACAGGCCACAAGAAAGCTCCAGTGAGCATTAAATGGGGTTCCTACACTTGCTTTTGGGGCCTTTCTAACACCAGATGCTTGGTCACAGTAGACAACATATGCAGAAACTTGGCACCTGCTTTTGTGGGTGGTGGTGGTGGAGCTACCATCTCCTCAAATGACAGTCTCCCATGGCAATCATGGCAGTCACAGCATCAGCTGTGGGCATTATGGATAAACCAAAACCAGCTACCTCACAGATTAGAGCACAGCCTCCTCAGAAATGATAATGCAGCATCTGTAAAGATGCTCAGATGTTTGTCTTTACCAGACTGACATGTCTGTCCATGCCCAGGGACTCCAGCCAGCTCTTTTCCTGCTGGAGCACACAGGAGACCGCTAAACCACCAAAACTGGTGTTTTGTATCTTGGCCTCACAGCAAAGGTTCACCTCTGCACCGCTGGAAGCAACTTTTGTGGCTGATCTCCAGAGCTACTCCCACCCAGTGGGAGAACTACCACGGCAACTACCCTCCCTCTCCCTCTTCTCACACCCATAGAGGACCCAACTAGCGGATTTGGCATAGTCCTAAGGCAGCCTTGGGCAGCATCCTCAGCTGTTTCTGCCTGCTCTTTCCTCATGCAGGTCCTTCAAATCCTTGCTGCCTTCCAGTACTCTTGCTCTACTTTTCAGGCAGCCCTCTCTGGGCCCCGAAACTTCTCCTCTGACCTGCTATGGGAGGAGGTTTGCATCAGAAGTATGAGATGGACACTCCCAGTTCCTCATGAAGGGTAGGTCAAAATAGGGGAGTGCAAGGCCCTTTTCAGATGCTTGGTTTGATATACTCCCATAGATGAAGCAGGGAAGCACCCTTCTCTTGCTGGCCCTCCCTCAGCACAGGTCTGGCTCCTTCCCAGCTGTTGTTGTTCCACTCAAGGTGTTGTTAGAGACAAACACAAGCTCACCTTTATTTGTTACTCTAATTAAAAATCTAAGGAAAATGCCACAGACTGGTTATTATTAGCCCAGTTACAATATTGCTTACAATCACAGTAATACTTACACTTGAGTTGAATACAGGAAAGCTTAATTCAAAAATAGTACCCCTAAAAGGAGAGAGCTGGATAGAAGGAAGAGCTTTTTCACCATGAGGACAAAAAGTAAGTGGAACATGTAGCACAGAAAGGCTCTGCTGCTTCCATCCTTGGAGGTTTTCGAGGTCATGTTGGAGATCAGACCAAACCCTTGGCAATGCAGTCTTATGGCTGTCCCACTTTGAGCAGGAGGTTCGACTGCATGAACCTCTGTCTCCTCCTCCAACCTCGATTACCCTCTGATGATGAGACAGATGGCACTCACAGGAAGCTGCTGGGTGATGCCCAGCTGGAGCTCAGGTGCTATGCTGCAGCAGGCTGCCCTGATGCTGGGGGAGTGGGTTAACTGGAATCTCACCAGCTGCACAGGTAAAGGCTGTTCCCTGCCCCAGGAACAGCATTATCTTGTGGAACAAGGGTGTTTGGGCTCCCACCAGCTGGGCAGCAGCTTTGCAAAACTGATAATACAAGTGCAACATCATCAGTGTTGTGGCAAAGACCAGCAGCCTGTGGTCTCTGGGAGAGGAGAGGAACTCCTCTGGAGAGGAGCTGGTAGGCTGAAGAAAATCATTCTTCCCCTCTATTTGACAATCATTAAACACCAGCAGAAGGACCAGGCTCACTTGGAGGCTTCAGTGCAAAAAGGCATCTATAGGCAGAAGAAGCAGCTGCAGGGTACAAAGAATGCCTTTTGAAATATTGCCCAGGAATGCAGGGATGGTTTAGAGAAGTCAAAGCTCAGCTGCAGTTGAAACTGGTGAAGGACATCACGGGTGCCATAAACTTCTAGTCCTACTTTAGTAACAAGACATGGCCCAGTTGCTTAGCGGGCCAGTGGTTTTAATAAAATAGACACAGGCCGATTTACTCGAGGCCTCACTTTTCACCAACAATGTCTGCTCGTCCTCTGTGCTCAGTGAAAGAGTTCAAGGAGGAGAGGAACTTCCAGTAGTAGGTGAGGATTGAGTCAGGGATTGTATGTGAGAACTCAGCTGCCACAAGTCCAGGGGACCCTAATGGGCTCTATCTGAGGATACCAAGACAACTGGCCAATGTCTTTGCATGAACGTGCTCCATAATTTTGAAGGCTCAGGAGATCAGGGCAGATTCCTGATATAACTGAAGAAAGTTGCACCCAACTTCAAAAAGACCCAAAAAGCCAACACAGAGAAACAGAACCTCACTTTGGTTTTGTAAAAGTCATGGAGTGAGTCACCTTGGAACTTCCCCAAACATGCAGAAGATCACTGGAAACAGTGAGCATGGAATTAGTTACCAAAGGGTAAGTTATACTTAACCCACAGCTTGCTGGCTGTGATTGAATGACTGCATGTGTGGAACTGGGGAGGGGAAACCAGTGAATGTCATCTCTCACATCTTCAGGAAAGCTCTCAACACTCTCTCCCACAGTCTTGAGAGGTAAAGAAGAGGTTGGAAGTTTGAGCCCAGAGAGTAGTGGTTAATGGATTCCCACATCCCACCACATTTCTGTTTTGGATCTAATTTTTCTTATGATCCTGTCACACTTTGGTGGTTACTTAAGGACCCATGAGATACACTCCAGCTTACTGCTCACATAAAATGCAGGAGAGAAGAAGGAGGGGGTACAGCTCATGGCTGGTATGGAATATATGTGTTAATGGGAATTAGCAGTTCAGAAATTTAGGGCTAGGGAACAGTAAGAGAAGAATACAGAAATACAGAGTAAGAGCAGAAAGTATACAGATTTGGTCAGGCACTGTTTCAATGCTTATAAAGTGGTTGGGATAGGGATCAAATCTTTGAGCATGGAGTCTATGATCAGTTCTGTCCCGAAGCTGTCAGGATGCGTGATTTTTTATACTGCCCCCTAGTAAATCCAAGGACTATGAACATGGAGACATTTTTTAAAAGGGTCACTAATCTGCACATTGATAGGGTATTTTTTTAATCCACCTTGTGTTTGACTTCTACTGTTGCAAAAGCATTCAGGATACTGTACACAGTCTATCCTCAATTCTAAGATTATTGACAAGCAACAGGAACACTAATATCTGTCTTGCTGATAGTCTCACAGCAGTGACAGATCTGGAAGCTCCAGAACTCTCTGAGTGGTAGAGAAGTTCTACCTGCCTGATGGGGTGGTCCATGAACTGGAAAGGCACAAAAAGTAGTACTCCTTTGTTGGAGCATCTGCTATGTGTTAATGTCACCCCGTGTCACAGGAAAAATGGTGGTGGGCTGTCCCCATGTCTAATATCCCCAGACCGATTTCCTCCTTTTACACAGTGGTCATTAGGGCTGAGGCGTCAGGAAGGATTTTGGGCCAAGATATTTTTGTGAGGTTTGTCGTTCATTGTACAAATATGTTTAAGACTGTCAATATTACAGGTAGCTCTACCTGACAAGTGCCTGTAAGGATAAGATGGGCACAAGAATAAGGTGCCCTAACCCATGTGCATGGAAGTCCTCAGCTCCAGCACCCCTTTCCTAGAATCTTAGATATTTTTAATTCATTAAACTAAACAGCCATTCCCTAGCACTGCAGTCCTAGGCCTGCAAGTGTCACTCCTCCTCCTACCCTTTTTACAAACACTGTTTAAAACCAAAATTATACAATCCATTCCTCAGTGTGAATATTATGTGTGTCAGGGAACAGAGATGACAGGCTTCTTTCTCAGGGAGAATGAGCTGAGCAAGACAATGGAGCCAGCAGGGCTGGTGCCTCACTGTCCCCATCACAGCCCTGCACTATCTGAGCAAGATGAGCAAGGCAGCCCTAGAGGTGGAAACCAGGCTGAACTGTGAGTCCAGCTCAGAAGGTAAGTCAGGTCCAGGGGTCAAGTCAAATGAGTCAGGTGGAGATAGGAAGCCAATCTGCAGGCCAGGATCAGGTTTGGTGAGGGTAATCGGGATCAGATACAGCCCAGTGATTGTTGTCTGATGAGAAGAAGCAGCTCTTGGAACAGTCCATAGCAATGAAGGAGAAAATTTTTGACATGCAAGAAGTGACTTTTCTCCTACAAGAAGGGAAACTTTTGAGAGGCTACAGGAGTGAGACAATGGTGAGGATCGTCTCCCACGCTATGAGAGAGAGGGTGATGAAAATGTATGAGTAGACTGCTGGATGGAAAACAGTGCTGGCCTCTGCATCTGCATGTTCCTGTTTGTATTTCTCATGCCTAAGGCTGTAATGTTAATAGGCAAAAGCATAAAGGAACATTTCAAAATAAAATTTGAGGAGAAAGGTGTTCAGTGAGGTTACGGTGGCCTTTCTCATTTCAATTGGCTCATACACAGTTTTACCAAAAACCCTGAAAAAAGTGAACTTAGTCTCACACAATCCTTGAGCACTTTTTTGCTCTTTTTGCCCCCAATATGAATTCTATCTTATTTAATAGGTTCCTATATTCTCAGTCTTTTCCTAAATTACTATACCGCATGCATTTAATGCAAATTATGACAGTTTCTATACTTGCCTATAAAGCTGTTTTTTCATAGGGCATCAGCCATCTCACTGCTGCTGGCCACTATGAAATAGCATCTCATTTTGATTTTAATGGAAATCCCCTGCAAGCACAATGTTCCAACATCCATAAGCCACATTTGCTCCACAAACTGTTTCATTGCAGAGCAGCTAAAAACACTGCTGCACTCTCTTGCACTTTGTGCCTGCCGTCTCCAAACAACTCTACCTCCAAAGAACAACCACCGTATGTAGATACTGAAAGAAACAGAGCTGGGTTTTGGTCGGTTTTGGACTTAACATTTTTTATATTTCTTTTGTGGCTTGTGTGCAGTTTGGGGTGACTGCAGCAGACCTAGTCAGAAGACTATTGTCCATGAAAAAAGCAGTGATCCACAGAAGCACCGACCTGAGCAGGCACAAGCCTGTGTTCTGAGCAATGGGCATAGGCAAGGTTAACAAGACATGTCCAAGATCAAGCCAGGAAAGGCAAACAACACTCCGGAAATAAGGCTAGGGACAGGCACAATTACCACATAGCTAAGGAAGGGTCTGGGGACCCAGAGCTGAGCTTAAAGGGAGCCCCTGGGCTATGGACATGAGTGGAGGCTGTGGATATGGTTGGAGTAATCAGGGACTACTAGTGCCTTCACAAATTAGTCCCTGACAAATTCTTGGCATGTCACTCAGCTAGTAAGGAGGAGATGTGTGACCTTCAGTAACAGCTGAGTTGCCACTGCTGCTGATCCCTGGGGGTGCGCTTCCGGGCAGAGGGACCTGTGCCTTTTCTCTGTGTGGTGGAGCAGACTCTGGTGAGAAGGTAAGTTATTTAGATTTTACTAATCATCATCACTTCATCAACAGAACAATACTGTTTTGGACATCCCGAAGTTATTTCTGAGAGTTATGATACCCTAATGGCATTTTGGGGTGGTAAAAGCAAACACTGTCACAACCAGTGGGGAAACAACCAGATGAGTTGTTACGGTTTAGGAATGGTATTCTCCAATTTAGTGTTCCTTCTGAGAGCACTCCAAACAGTGCGCTGCTCCCTCACTCCCTCTCTCCGTCCTCTCCACCGTGGAGGGCTGCAAAGAAGAATTGGAGGCACAAAAGTTGAAGATCATGGGTTGAGATAAGAATAATTTCCTGGAAACAGCCATGAGATAAGAAAATGAACAGTAACAGCCACAATATGAATGACAGAGAGTACAAGAAAGAAGTGAATGAAAACAAAACCTGAATTACCTGAAAACAATTCCCTCTGCCACCCTACACGACCCAGAAGAGATCCCTCTACCCCACCCAGGAAATGATGCGAGGTAATACAGAAGAACCTCTTGGGTCCCCACCATGGCCCCTGTTGGCTACTGCAAAAATCAACCCTGTCCTGGCTGGAACCAAGACAATGGTATGACTGCCTCTTTTCTCTGACTCATGGTGTTCCCTTGTGGTTTTGTTAATGAGGATGTGCATGGCAATGTGCCAAAAGAGGTGTGACCCTAGAACACAGCACTAACATCTTTGTAACTTGCTTTGCCCCTGCAAACACAGGCTTAGAGCTTTATGACATCTTAGGTGCCCTCCAATGTCACCAATTTTATCACGAAACAGCCTGTGAGATTTTCATGAATTGTTTAGGGGACCAGACATCCCATCTTGGTGACTGATTAGGTGACCTGACGAGCGAGCTGCTGCTAGACAAGCACTTTACTGCAGAGCTTGTGGCATCAGCCCTGCAATCCTATGGTTATCTGTGATGTGTATGAAAGTTAAAGGCATCACTCTAAATGAAGCAAAGAGAAAACATTAATTTTGAGTTGCTGAGGGGTCCCATCTTGGACTATGGCACAAATACAGGCAGAGATGCACCCCAAAAGATCATGAGAGCAAGGAACAAGTGTGTTGTAGAAGCAAAGCCCCTTCAGAAGATGCAGAGATGCTCTACGACAACAAACTAGTCATTAAAAATATTGACAGCCTTCCCAATGGTTTTGGACCACTTGTCATTTAGTCACTGTTAGGAATGTCCTTGTTCTGCTATTCTGACAAGGCACAGCAGCTGTGGAAAAAATCGCTTCTTAAAAAGTCCTGGAGAATGCCAACTGTTTGCTTTTTGCTCTGCCTGACAGCCTCATGTTTAGTTAAAGCTGCTGGCAACTGTTTTATCAGAACAGCGAAAAAGAAAAAGAAAAAGAAAAAGAAAAAGAAAAAGAAAAAGAAAAAGAAAAAGAAAAAGAAAAAGAAAAAAGAAAACCCCAGAATTACTCTGCAAATATTTTTTTATAAAATTTGTGGGTGACTTAGCTGAAGATCTTAGTGACTATCTGTATGAGGAGAGGCTGGGAGAGTTGGGATTGCTCAGCCAGGAGAGGATTAGGCTTAAGAGTACTAAGTGTATATAAACACCTCATGGGAGAATGTAAAGAAGATGGGGCCAGACTCTTCTTGGTGTTATACCATGGATGAACAAGAGACAATGGTCACACATAGAAATAAGAGGCTTTTAGTATAAGAACCGCTATTTTTTTTGTCAGTGCATCTATTTATTTACATACTGAAAAAAGCTACTGGCATCCAGTGCTAAAGAGGAAGGACCAAGGCCAGCATCCTGCCTTTCTATCAGGACAGGCTTAGGAGCGTGATATCCCACCATCTGATGAGTGACCTGTACCTTCTGGAGCAGTGATCTGTTAATCCACTCAGGGATGTGCCATCTTGGGTGCATGCCTAGAAAAGATTCTCTGGCACAGGAGTTTGTTGAAAAAAAAAATAATAATGAGAGCTCTTTGGTGTCCATCTTCACATTTAATCATCAGGCTTGTATCTGCTCTGGTTTGTCTCTATCACATTGCCAAATATTGCTGAACAGGATCATGTTAACAGTGATGGTCAAACCCCTTGAAAAACATATTTCTGCTCTAGTTTTTTCTCTTTTGTTCAAGGAATAGGGGTTTGACAATATGGATCTGAAGACAGGCTGAAGGCAAACAGGTTATAGCCAGGGGTGAACTTTGCCCTATTGGCTGACAGCATATGCGGTCTTTCCTGTGGCTGCCAATCCTCTGTATGAGCTGCAGGTATCCTCTCACACCACAGCTTATTTCTAAGACCAAGCTGCAGTGGTTTCACTAGGGTTTGTTCATCATCCACATATAGAACCACGAAATTTATATCTTACTGTTTGGTGTTGAAAGGGTTCTAAGCACAATTACTGCCAAAAGCCTTGTTATCTGTCACCAGGATAAAAAGAAGCTCGAGCACCTGTCCCAAAACCAAATTTTCCTGGTTGCTGACATGGCTGCCTGCCTGCTATATTGAATCCTTTCATATCCACCTGGTCAACTAGGTGTTTAGTGCTGGCTTTGTGTAAAGGCTCAGTGTGTCCTCAATGCACCCTGAGTGCCACCTACACTCTCTTCACACACAGCAGGCCATGGATAATAACTGGCTTGCAGGTCCCTGTTGCCAGGGAGCACATCAAACAAATGCTTTCTTTGCTGCACATGAGCCTAATTTTTACATGTGTTCAGATCTCTCTGATCTTCCGTAGTCCTGGATATGGAGAAGCCCAGAGGTGCAGACTGCCATGGTGGAAAGTGGAGTCACCTCCACAGTCTTCTCAATGCTCCAAAGAAATCCAGCTTTGATTTGCTGTATTACTGTTCTCGAGGAGCCTTAAGTGTAACTTGACCCTTTTAAATTATGTGTCTCATCTACTAGTCATAGAATAGAATTTTTTTTTTCCCTAGGCTTTCAATTTCTCTTGCACCATTTGGCCTGGGTTGTTCTTTTTCTTCTTCACAGCCAGACTGCTGTCTGGTGCCTCCTGTCCTCATCTTTTTAAAGGACAGACACAGGCTGCCCCGTGCCAGAAGGCATGACAATTCTCTCTTTCTTTTTAAGCTTTCCTGTGAATGTAAATGAGCCATGAACCCTCCTCGATTTTCTGATGTTTCCAACTTCCCCAACAGAGCCTTGGAAATTCATCCAGAAACATTTTCTGCAGTACTTTGAGTGAAACTTTCAACATGTGACTTTATAATTCCCAAAGCCTTTTAAGATGTTGTCTGGCCTTTCTCCAGCTGAAGTGTATGGAATTCCACATGGTATATGGAATATATGTCTTTCATATACAGAATACATGGCTGGCTGCAGAGCATACCACCCATGCATGTGACATATATAATGGGAATGCTCGAAATACCAGGTACACCATGGCTAGCCTGCACAGTATATTCAATTCACAAGGCTGGATCCCTGTGACGATTTGCTTCTACCATGCTGGTGGTGTTTATTAAAATATCGGAGACTCACAGGGCTGCAGATGCTACTTTTCAACCGACTTCCTAAAACAAAGTGTGTTTGTTGTGGTCAGTCTTTATTTTAAACCTGACTGTGTCAACACAGAGCAGCAGCAGGCTGGCAGAGAGTGCAGCTATGGTTATAGGTGCCTATGTAGCCTGATGATGTATTTTGCAGCAAAAAGTGTTCTGCGCTATTTAGTTTAGAGTGCTCAGTTAAAGTGCTTTATAATGGAGGCTTTTACTCCACTAAAAGTAACAAATGTTAAAGGTTATACAGCTTTAAAAGCCTATTTTGAAGACCAACTTAAAATATCTTTTCCCAGTCAGTCTGTAGCTCCTGAGGTGGTGTGCCCTCTGTAAAAACAGTTCTAAATTGTTGTCCCTGGCTATTATGCAGTGGCCCGCACAATGTACCTGTCACCTTGAAGATGCACTTAATACCAGCCATGTATTTGGAAAACTGTTGCAGCATCCAGCAGGGCAGCCATTGCCCCTCCACCTCTGCCACAATTACCTTGTTTATTTTAAAGTTCTTTCTTGCTGACTTACAGAAGCTTTAAGCTTCTTGGTTTGCAAGCCACACAGGCCTCTAGCTTCTCCAACCAGTCGATTTATACCCCCAGAGATTCTCATTTTCCAGGACCATAGTGTCTTCTAACAAGATTTGTGGTGTAGACATGTCTTTCAACACACGTCAAGCAATGAAACACTGGCAGTCTCATATGCAGAGGAATTTTATTAACTCGGTATGAGGAGTAATGGTGCTGATCAGGCTTCTCCAGCTCCAGCACTGGTGAAATCTTTCCTATGTGTTCCTCATCAGCTTTTCCTGTTATGGATTTACATCGCAGTTTTTAATGGGTATGACTAAAAGACACCAGTGTCTTCCCATTACTTGAAGCTGAATTACAAAGAAGCAGCTGTAGTAACATGGACTTTTCTTCTCTCCCTTTGTTGTTTGGGATGAGTATTTTTCCTTCAGTATCTAACAAGCTACCTTCAAAGGGGTCAGTGGTGTCTGTATTCAGCATTTTGATACCTACACAGATTCACAGAAAAGTTAGTTGTCAGCTTTGAGGGAAGCAAAAAGTAATGTATTCTCAACTGACAAACCACAGAAGAGAATGTCGTCCCTAAATTATGTGCTCAGAAGGGAAGTTGAGCACACGACTGCAAGTCAAACACCTTGTTTGTTTTCAGATTTCAATGTAGACAAACAACCTGAAGACTTCACAGATGGTGTTGCAGATGAGTGCATACTATGCTGCACTGAAATTTTCTGTTGTTCTCTTTCGATGCTGCATTATCTGATAAGCTGTAATCATACTTATGTTATCCCATTTGTTCTCCCAAGCTAGTACCCTAACGACTTGGATAATGAAATATGTAAATCCTATATTTGGCTCAGCAAATGTTTTAAAGCATGAAAACACAAAGAAATGGAGCCAAGCAAAAATCTGAATTCTGTGTTCTGATGTATTAATTTCAATATCAATTTGATGCTAATTTTTAATTTGGATTTTTTTTTCTTTTAAAAGTGATCATTTAGCAGACTAGTAATGAATGACTGTGGTTTTAATTTAGATCTCTAACAAATATTCAGACAGTGTTTATTTTTATCAAGACTATTTTTAAAAAGAATCGTAAAGCTTTGCAATCAGCAAGGCGAAAGAATTTCTATCACTTGGTACTAGACTAATGTCACACTACTGTGACGTTCAGAAAGAGCTTTTTAGCCAAGCAAAGTGTTTCATTCCTTTTTCTTAGATTTTCCATCTCACACAATCTCATTCACTACAGGATAATGAAAACAGCCTTTCAAACCTCATTGTTCAAATGAAAACTGAGATTCCTATTTTTTCACCTCTCAGCTGCCATATTAACCTCAGTTAATGTCAAGAATGAGAGAACAGTGCTGCAGTTCTGTATCTGCTTTTTAGTGACCTGTTGCCTTTTTCTGGTCTTAAAATTAAGAACCAAACATGATTAAGTGAAAAAAAGGGCTTTACCTCAGTATTTATTTAAGGATCCTTAGATGCAGCACTTCATCCCAGTGGAATGCACCGAAATGCACACAGAAATGCACACANGCATTAAGAATACATAAAAGTTATATAAAACAGTGTATAAAAGGAGTATAAAAGAAAAGGCAAAAAATCATCATGGCATCAGACCACACTTCAGTCTAGCACACGGGCAAAAGGCTCAATACATGTATAAACGGGATGTTACTTACCTTCACTTTCTTGCCTTGAATGGCTTGTAAGCCTGTGGTGGAAGAATGAAAACATGCATTGATTACCAGCAACATAATTTGTCCATTCTGGGAATAAATACAAAGGTCCAGTCTGAGAGTTTGCAGCTTCATGATCTTTCATGAGCATTCATTTGACATGGGTTTCATAATGCAGTCATACTAGTAGAAGAACTACAGTGACAATGCTGTCATTTTTCTGAGATTCATTTAAAATTGACTTTCGTTTTATTATGCCCAGCCTGTCCTGCTGCAGAGGTGAGCTAATTGATATCTTTAGAAAGCTTTTTTATTTGATTACAGCACTTCATTAAGTGAAGATGAGGGTCTACTAGAAAAAGGAAACCACCTAATAATAAGGAGAAGATCCCTGTGAACGGACTTAATAATGAAATAAGAGGTTCTTGAACTACACTCGAGAACAGAGACCTCTACATGGAGGCAAGTAAGGAAGCGCTGCATCTGGAGGAGGTGGCACAAGAGAAGGTTACAAGGAGGACTTTTCACTTTAAGGACATTCAAGGGTGTATCTCAAATGTGTGGATATTGGTGCTCAGAGTTTGAGCCACAAGCAAGAAGCACTGAAGGTGCATGCACAGAGTCAAGGAGCTTCTTCAACATCAGAGCAGTGAATATCCATGTAGCTGATGACAAGACTTTTTCATTTATATACAAATTGAGCATCTTCAAGAGGGAAACTGCAGATATAAAGACATTCTGCCTGTCTCAGAAGTGTTACTGCTGTAATAATTTTCTCCGTAATTATTTTGTTGGATGAGTGTAGCTACCACATGGAGAAGAAGAGACATCTCTCTTTTTCAACCTGATACATTGCCATCAGAAGACTCAAACTGAAGACACCTTATATCTCTTGAGAATTTACACAACACTTGCATGTGGAAAATCAAATGAAATGAATCCCACCATTTGTCTCCTGATTTCCAGTTAATTTTCTTTTCCCACATTTCTCTCTCAAATTTGCTTTTGCTTTAGCATTTCTCTGAAATGAAAAGGAGAAAGAGCTGTTATCACTATTTAGCAGACTTCACTGAGTTCTCTCCCCTTTGCTTGATCACATGGTGTTCTAAACCTAAATTCTCTTCACCTGAGCATATATTTTCCTCTGTGAAGTCAGAAATTTTATGCGGAAGAAGTTTGTGCTTTCTAAAAGAGCAGTCTTGTATTGATGAAAAGAAAAACTGTGTGGTCAGCGGTGCGCTTGTCCTGAGTGGGTGCCATGTGCTCACTAAAGCCACTCTGTCATTTCCCCTCCCCTGCTGGGCAGGGCAGAAAAAAGGCTTGTGGGTCGAGATAGGGATGGGGAGAGATCACTCACCAGTTGCCATCATGGGCAACACTGACTTGACTTGGGGAAATTATTTGATTTTATCCCCAATCAAATCAGAGCAGGATAATGAGAAATAAAACCAAATCTTAAAACCTTCCCCCCACCCCTCTCTCCTTCCTGGGCTCAACTTCATTCCCAATTTTCTCTTCTCTCTTCCCCTACAGCAGTGCAGATTAATAGAAAATGGGGGCTGCTGTCAGTTCATCCCACAGTGTCTCTGCTGCTCCTTCCTTCTCATGGAAAGGACTCCTCACACTCTTCCCCTGCTCCAACATGTGGCCCTTCCCGTGGGAGACAGTCTTCCATTAACTTTTCCAACATGAGTCCTTCCCATGGGCTGCAGTTCCTCCTGAACTGCTCCAATGTTGGTCTCTTCCATTCCTGGAGCACCTTCTTCCCTTCCTTCCCCTCCTTCCTCACTCACCTTTTTGTCTGCAGGGCTGTATCTCACAAATTCTCACTCCTCTCTTCCCTGGCTGCATTTGCACCTGTAAAACAGCTTTTTACCCTTAAACATGTTATCCCAGAGGTGCCAGCACCATCACTGCTGGGCTCAGTGTTGGCCAGCAGTGGGCCCATCCTGGAGCCAGCTGGCATTGGCTCTGTTGGATGTGGGGGAGGCTCCTGGCAGCTTTCCACAGAAGCCACCCCTGTAGTTCCCCCACCAAAACCTTGCCACACAAATACAACACATGCACATATTTGTCTTCTGAGCTAAATACAATTGTTGCTTATTTTTAATGACCTGGGCAAATTCTAGTAAAATAAGGCTTGAAACCAAGTTTTAATGGAAAAAATCTGAATGACTAAAATAGCATGANGGTCTCTTCCATTCCTGGAGCACCTTCTTCCCTTCCTTCCCCTCCTTCCTCACTCACCTTTTTGTCTGCAGGGCTGTATCTCACAAATTCTCACTCCTCTCTTCCCTGGCTGCATTTGCACCTGTAAAACAGCTTTTTACCCTTAAACATGTTATCCCAGAGGTGCCAGCACCATCACTGCTGGGCTCAGTGTTGGCCAGCAGTGGGCCCATCCTGGAGCCAGCTGGCATTGGCTCTGTTGGATGTGGGGGAGGCTCCTGGCAGCTTTCCACAGAAGCCACCCCTGTAGTTCCCCCACCAAAACCTTGCCACACAAATACAACACATGCACATATTTGTCTTCTGAGCTAAATACAATTGTTGCTTATTTTTAATGACCTGGGCAAATTCTAGTAAAATAAGGCTTGAAACCAAGTTTTAATGGAAAAAATCTGAATGACTAAAATAGCATGAATAATTTTTTCTTTCCACTTAGTCTGCTTCTCTTCTACATCTTACATATCCAGAATAAAATAAAATTGTGGTGTACTTGAATGTCAGTTAATTAATTTTTAACAGGGAATTAAGCTTTTTAAGACTAAAGAATTTGAGTGAGTAGAGAACATTTAATCATGGACTAGATCAATCATCTTCAATAGTCATTCTTACTTGATTGAGGCTTTTAGGATGTGGTTGTTTAGGTGGTGTGTGGTGGTCTCCTACGTAGGGTTTCATGTCGCTATGCACTAACATAAAGTTGACATGTTACATAAATGTTTAACCTCCTTTTCACAACAATCACAACTCCATGCTTTCTCCTAGCCTAGATGAAACCTTAGTACGGCAGAAACAACACTGAATAAGGTCCATCTTGGGTGAAGTGGAAGTGTTTTTTACTTAGAAACATCAGTAGTAAATCAAAGCAAGCAGGGATTATTTCACACAAACATTGTCTCAAGTGTTTTTTTATGCTTTAAACTGCATTAAAAACTACAGCACAAAATGAACCCAGGGGTCCCTTAGTCTTGTCTGTGAGAGACACCAAGAATATTCAATGCATCCAGATTTTTCCAATATTAAAATGATGAGGCAGGGATCAAAGATATTTTGACTGAAATGTGAATGTACTTTTGGATCAGGATTTTGGCTTCAGGTATGCAGATAAAGTGAGCAAACATTTCAAGTCCATGAATGTCGCAGTTGAGGCGGACGCGCGACACACACTAATTCTAACATAAAGTGCAGGCAAAAAGCGTTTATTCCAAAAGCCAGTGTCATATTTATACACCTTTGTATGTTTATCATTCATGTTAATTGTCCATTGGTTGCTTAACTACTACAATAGATTCATTGGCTATTTTAACTACACCATACTATTATTAGTTATCTACAACACAGACGTCTCAAGAATCCTAACAAATGCCAGCTGCAGCTGTGTTGCCATTTACTCCCTCTATTGTTTTGAATTTCTTGCTTCTCTCGACTAAGTTTCCCATGGGTAGACACGGATCCTGCTGAGATCAATGTCAGATTCAAAGTCAGACAGGCTTGCTGACCTGCTATTAATCTCCACACATGAAGAGTATCAGTTATCTGACTGCAGTTTTTATGTGCTTCTGTCCATTGCTAGCTTCCTCTTTCTTCAAAAAAATCCATCAAAAGAAGTGTCTCCATGTGTGATTTTCTAGTTTTAGTATTGTCTCTCGAAACTGTAAACACCAAAGTTTTTGCACAACGTCATTGCAAATATGCAACACTTGCCAGAATTTTTTGTCCCAATAATTCTGCTAGGAATAAGTTGCATGGATACCCTTTAACAGTTTAATTTTAATCTCAGCCTTGCAACTGATGGCCCTGGGGGCATGGAGGTGCAACAGCCTCACTTCTTTAGCTCATTTGGTTCTTCATTCAAAACTTTGAAGGCTTTGTTTCTAGATTAACACTTGGATCTCTTGCCTTAATTAATTTATCTAAGACAAGTCAGTGAACAACATTTTTGCTTGAGGGGGAGAAACCATGGTTTAGTACATCTAAATTTTCATGTGAACAAAACAAGCTTAGCATCTGAGCCAGCCAATGACTGAGCATATCTCTTTTCCTGGCTATAATAAGGACATGCCGGTATGAATGCTTGTTTTAAGACCTAAAGTTGCCTTGTTCAAATACTTAACAGTACAGAATTTAATTAGATTTTGATGGGAATTTTCTAGCTAAATCGTTCAGGTGTTTCTGCCTTCTTCATTAATATTGTCATAAACAAATCTCTATTTGCTGTGATATTCTGGTAATTTAGTGACTAAACTGATTTCATCTTTTCCTCTAAGACAATCCATGCACAACAACTTTTTTTTTTTACCTTGTCTTCATTCTTCAGTGTTACCTTCCTTCATTTAAATGAATAGGGTTAGGAAATCAGCACATGGAGAACTTAAAGGCAGCTGTTTATGGTACCTTCTATCCACACGGATCTGCATGGATTATGTGCCGCCTTGTGGTGATGAAGACTGCTCCAAGGACGCAGTCACAGCTGTTTGATCCCACTAGAGACATAAGCACCCTACAGCAAAAAGAACTGATGGTTTATCAAACGTGGGCAATATTTTAGAGAGTTCTAGAGAAAATCAGATTTCAAGACAATGAGTCCCTCCCTAAAAGGATATGAAGGAGCTTTGTGTCAGAAACCATATAGGACAGTAGTTGTCCCGATGTTAGTAAAAAATCCATTCACTTTCAGAAACACGTTGGGATCTTCTGCTCCATTCCTCTCAAAAAAAGGCAGTTAATCTCTGTTGTGTTTTTCTAGCTGCCATAATCCCAGCAGCAGTGTTTTTTTGTTTACACAAGCTCATGTGTGCAGCTGCATATTGATGGGGCTCTGCTGATCTGTATGCTTTAAGATGTGTTTATGACAACAGTGATTTTTCTTAAGCAAGTATGTCATTATTTCTGAAATATTCATCAATTCTCTGGCTATATTTGGAGTTCATCTGTGAAGTTATTTGTGAATTGAATTAATTCTATTTTATGTTTAGAAGTGTTAATTTAAGTATTCTGTTAATAGAATGATTATTTTTAGGGTGAAACCTTTAATGTATTCCCTTTATTGTCCTTTAATGTTTTTCCCAAAGTTGCTATCAGCCAAAGGAACATATTGGTGCAGCTACAAGGCAGCTTATGCACAATTCAAAAATAGATAAGTTCAAGTGAGCAAACCAGTGTGAGTTCATGAAACAGTGATGTTATTTTACTTACAGTACTAATGGTTGATCTCTTGATTATCAGTCTATTTGTTGGTCTGAAAACAGATACAAATCTGTACACCTGATTTCAAACCTGCCCCTGCACTGTTTATGAGCAGCATTCCATCTATCCAGCCACAACCTACTCACACTGGTATCACCAGTGAATGCAGAAGCTATCACAGTGAAAGGTCTCTCTAAGTGCCCTGTTTGTTCCAGCACCCTCACACCAGATGAGGCTGTTTCCTCCCTGAGAGATGACTCCTTCTGAAGGGCCGTCTCTATCCACCATCTCCATGTGGTTGCAATTGACAGAAGGGCAATAGACATCATAATCTTATTTTAGTGGGTACAGTGAGCCAACACTGGGCATTTTAGTTGTTAGTTGAACACAGTGCATGTGTACAAAATCCTTTCACATGTCTTCATGCATTATGCTGCGTCTTAAGTATGTGGAGTGTTGCCATGGACATTTTTCCTCCAGTGAAATGCTATCTGATTAAAAAGAGAAGTTTGAGGAGAATTTTTTTTTTTTTAATTACAAGGTTTAAACCACTTCTTTCAAGTATTTTACCCATGATTCAGAAATTTTCTGCATGCAAAAACAGTGAATAAGTCTATGGTGCCCTTTTGTTTCTGCAGTGCTCAGTTGTCAGTGCTTTACTTCTGAAGTCAACATGCAGGGGAAATCTGGGGAGCAAATGAAAATATGAGGAGGAATATCCACAGAATTTCTCACTTACCTAATGCAGGAAATGAGACTAATGAAGACATGATCAGTTCTAGCTTGGATGCCGTAGTGCAGACCCAGTTTTACAAGCAGTCTAAGCTGATACTCATTATCTGCAATAGTGCATATTCTGTTCAGCTAATGGGTAGGGAGTAGATAAATCAAGCTAAAGTTAGATACAGAGTTAGGGCAATAATCTCTTGAACTATTTCAGTAAGGTCTCCTCTGCCACAATGACATTTCTGTCACTATGTATTACTCTTGCTCAAGCTAGGAAGAATGATTATTGTTTGGGTGTACCTATCCACAGCACCAATGTAAATTTCTTGATAGTGTTGTCACTTGTACCACTAGCATACTGGGATTAAAATTTAACTGATAAGGGTAACAGTGCAGAAATATAGAGATTCCTACCAAGTCAGTAGGCATTTTTTTCATAATTTATTCTGAGTAGAAGTTGATGGAGTCACAGCAGTCTCTGGGTGAATTTAATATACTATCTCCCTTCCTATGCTAAAAAAAAGTTTTTGGGTGAAGCAATTTAGAGTTCGCTAGGCAGAAATGGAATGGAAAGCACTAGAAAAGCCCATGTCAGGAAAAGTACCCTTTCTTATGCTTGTATTTCCTTTAAAAATGTCAGTGTTAACTTGAAACTCAAGTCCCTTCTGGAAGCTTTTGTATCAAAGTTTTCTTGTTTCCAGGTTTCTTCGTAGTATAATGTGAGATTAAAAAAACTCCACTTTTCAACATCAGTTGATGTTGTGTCTTATTCATGTCTGAAACATATACTGGAAGGGAGCTTTTATCTTATAGTCGAGGATACACCCTTAGAGATGATGAGAACCCAAGGGCTGGGTTATGTCCTAACTACATTAAACCATTCTAGAAATAAGTCACATCTTCGGCAGTGCTATTGAAGAAACAAGAAAGTGAGTCAGAGAAAAAATACTCCTTCCTGTTTTCAGTTTTCAGACATGTTTTTAAGAACTTACAGCAGCAGATATATTGAAAAATAAATACTTACATAAAGATTTACACCAGGGACGATGCTTTGTTGACTTTCACAAGCATATAAGCGCTTTTCACTGAACTATAGATAACTATTCCTTCAGGGTTTTTTACATTATCACTTCTGAGCCCCATATCTTTACTTTGTGAAAACCAGAAGATAATTTTAATGATTACCACTAGTTTTGATCACTGATTTACTGTGAAATTAGTGTACTGATAGACCCACCATTGGCCTCCATTCTCTATTTTGAAGAGCTGGACCTCTTAAAGTTACTAAAAGTAAGGTAATTATACTGAAGCATATGAAGGATTTGATGCTTTCAGCCCTCTCCTAATGTCTGTGTCTCTATATCCACCCCTGGGACTGAACTTAAACCTATAAATGATGCAAACAGAGCTTACGGTGTGCCTCTGCAATCTTCCTGCAGGGAATCTGACCATACTCCCATGGGTGCTGGGGACTGTCCCTGAGCCCAGAGGACACTGCAAAGAACTTGAGATAATCCAGCCACACTCCAGGCTGCCCTGGATGAGCACCATCAGGGCATCCCTGAAGTGCAGAGGGGTCTGTCTCAATGTGGGTCCTGCTGCTAGGCTTGTCTCCAGGCTGGATTTGACCCTGGCTTTGCTCTGGACCTGGCTATAATCCCAGTGCTGGTCAGTGCAGGGCTGTACAGGTGCTTACTGGGAGCCCATCTTCAGTCCTGCTGCTGTTGGACGTGGAGGCCTGGAGCTGTGTCTGTCATGCCCATGTACTGCTCCTGCCATGTCTCCTGTGGGACTCACCAAAATTCCCCCATGCTCCCAAGTGCCACTGTGATGTCAGTTTGTCTGCACAGGGTGGTCCTGAGATCTGTCTTCCCCTCATCCCTGCCATGTACAAATTAGTTCATTCTCTTCATTCAATCCAGAGCAAACCAGTGAATGGAGGAGGAAAGGCAAGCGCAAAAACTAATTTACTTAAGTCCATCTATATTGGCGTAGATATGGCTTTCCATTATCCAACTAACTGCTGTATAGGAAGACCTCTTACATGCTGAGAAAACCTTTTAACAAATCCCAGCACATGTACCACGTACCAGAGCTTCACTGAGCCACAGAGAGAACCTCTCCCAGTTCTGCCTTCTGTCCTATTGGCTGCAGAATAATGAGGCAGCAGGATCATAGAGGATTAACTTGGGGACCTGGAGAGACCTGGTCTCCAGCTGTGACAATCTTGATGACTGGCAGTTTAAACAGGAGTTCAAGTGCACAGGTGACAGCAAAGACTGTGATAGTAGGAAGAGAGGCAGCTGGAAGGTGAGGATGTAAGGGCAGAATTGGCAGCTCCTTTTGGGGCTGTTCAGACCCGTTGGTACCTGAGATTCCCACTGTAGCCATCTTGGGAACTGGCTGAGGGACCAGAGTTTCCTCACGAGTGGGAATCAGGAGAATAGGTATCTCCTTCTGTTTGTGGGTACCCATGGGATAAGCATCGAGACCAAGTTCTTGATACCCACAGGCCATGTCTGCTCCTGCCATTAGGAAAGACACGCAGGCCGCCTTTTTCTGCCTGATACTGTCAACAGAAGGCTCAGAGAGATAGGTGAGGGCTGACTTACTGCAGCTGAATGTTCGCTTCAGAGTTTTAAATAAAAGTAGCAGTGGATCCCAAAACCAAGAAGAAGAAACCCAGAAAACCGAGCAGAAGTCCCTAGAAGCAGTCCTGATGATGCTCCCACCTATGAGCAGTGAGGGGTAGAAGCTGCTGTAGTCTCTAAATCATATTCTAAAGCAGATCAGATGCAGCCATGATGCTTCTTTTTTCAGTTCCCTGCTGTGAAACTACATTAAAAGAAACTAAAAATACACTTTCTATTACTACTTTTTATGCAAACAGATGTTGCACTTACTAGAGGGATGTTATTTACCTGTCAGGTTAAAGACAAGGTCGATAACAGGAAGTCCTGGAGACATTACTTCTACTTTTAGGGGCTCCAAACTTCAGTGTGACAATATGCGTGATTAGGATTTACAAGCTGAAAATTAAAATTGTGATTTTTTTAAAGACACTTTTTAAAAAAGAAGACATCTAATTACTACATAATAAAATGAAAGTACTGGCAATCTCACTGGTTATTTGTATTTAGAACTAGAATAGAAAGCATACTAAAAAGGAATACTGGGAGAAACTGTCCTGTCCTTTCATAGTTTCTTCAGATATTGGCAGTCTAAAAAAAGCCTATTTTTCCCCAGTTAGATAATTAGAGCAATTCAGACATTTGCATTCAGGAAAGCAGTCACTTTCAAATGTGTTCTACAAAGCCATTTTCTGAAAAGAGCCATTTCCAAATCATGCTGTTCTTCTAAGCGCGCTAAACCATAAAGTGTAATTAGACTTCTTGCCTCAGAATTTAGTGGGAAACGTTTAAAAAAAACTTAGCCCTCCTTAAAGCATGACTCATTGGCTGGCTGGGGGCCTGAAGAGTCACAGCACAGTCCTCCATCCCTCTGTTAGAAGGGATGCTGGTTCAAGAGCTTGCCCTTACAAAAAAAACCCCCAAAAACACCAAAACAACCACGTTTTGCTGGTGGTATTCCCATCTGTCTGTGGGGAGATGCTGAGAATCTGTTCCTGTCTCTGCTTCTATGATCCCATTGCCATTACAAAAAGGACCACCAGGAGAAAAGTCTGGCTCTCCTCATGTTCCTTGCCACAGGAGGGAGTGCTGGGAGGCCCAAAGAAGGCTGTTCTGTTTTGTCTGTTCTGGGGAGGATCAGCAGGCAAAGTCCTTTCAGCCCAACACTGGAGGGAGGTACCTGTGGATCTGCTCCGTGCCTTATGGAGCAGTTGCCATTTGCTTGATATGTAAAAGAGCAAAGGAATAGACCACCCTCAGTGAAAGCCACATCTTTAGACAATTTGGTACCCTTCGAATGTATGTGAACTTCTGATTTCTCATTTCCAAAGGATTATTATTTTAATGTAATTAGGCAACCTTGAGAGCCAAAAGAAGCCTTCTTGTTACGTATCCAGTGACTGTAGCAACTCCTTCATCTGCAAAAGTACTAAAACTTCTAAAAGACAATTGTATAAAAGGGCTTTTTCTTCTGGCTTTTTTTCCCCCTCTTATTATTTTCAGACTGAGGGAAAATGTGTTTTGGCACATTGGTCTTGGAAATGTCTGCATTACATGAGCTAAAACCCAAAAAGGTAACAGCCAATTGCAGCAAACACCTAATTGACGAAATTCAAGTCCAAACAGCTTAAGATTCACAAGATTGTAATTAGCAGAAACCAAGTTTTATGACAAAAAACTGTTAGGCAATCTTAACTGTATGCTAAATATCCAATTTGTTGCTTACTTATGGGCATGAAAATTTTAAAACACAGCCTGCCCCCACTTCCAATAAAGTGTAAGTGTATGCATGCAATGTTTAACGTGGGAGTCATGACTTCAACAGGAACTCTAATTTTCACTTGTACTGTTCAGTGTCGTCTCTAGAGAATCCCTCACACTCAGCTCTTATCAGATTCAAAGCAGTCTCTGCCAGCCAGTGTAAACTCACATGGAACATTGTTGGGTTATGTATCAGAGGATGAGCTGTTTAACACCAGCCTCCTCTCACCTGCATCCGAGATTCATGGTGATGTGACAATCTACAGTATTGGAGAAGGCAAAAGCATGTTCCAGATGTTTCAGTCAGGAATGCCCAGACAAAGATTCCACTTTTCTTTGAGGTGTTTTCCAACCTTGGTGCAACTTTCTGTTCAGGTTCAATTCACTGGAGTGCTGCCATACATCAACCAAGAAGGAGAACCACAGAAGCATTGTACAGAGGTAAAACAAAATGGTGAGCTAGAGAGGAGTTACAAGCAAAGTTTACAACAACCCCTTAACATTTTGGAGGTTTAGGCAAGGTGTGCATGTGCCTTCTCAAGAATTGGGCCTTTTTATTTATAGGAGAAATAATGTATGCTCAGAGAATGCATAAAGATGGCTTACACTTAACTAATGAAGGAGAATATTTTGTAATGACATCTTCATTTTCTCAAAAGAGGGAAGTCGTTTAACATTTTCATGGGGTGGAACAATCGCTAACCAATTGACTGGTTAAATTTTGTATCAAAGATAGACAATCCTCATGTTGGTCCTTAGCTCTGACAAAATGCTTCTTGCACCAATAAAGTTAAGTTCTGCTGAATGCTTATTTATTTAAAACAATCTGTAGACATTTTCTGTAGCTGGCTGAGCGTGGTTTTAATAGTGTTTTACTAGACAGTATGAATGGAGGCTGCAAGATATATAGAAGGGAAGCATGCTGTGGAAAGATAATGGAGTCTAGATGTGCATTCAGCATCTCCATTCTGTTCAGCTGTTAGCTTTATTATCTGTACTATCAGAGGCTGTATTTTGGTGCCATTTCTCATCCAAAACATTATCCATTTTTTTAAAGAGTTCTGCTGTTCATGAGTAATTTGGATTGACTCTACAGCATGAGACAAGTTACCGGCTGCTGCTGGCAACCGATTGTATTCTTATTTATTATGGTCTTAATGCATGCAATATGCACTAATCACAGTATTACTTTAGCTTTTGAATCAGTCTAATAAGCTTAATGCCATTGAGGGGTTTGCCTCTTGTCAGATCAAATTTTACAGGTTATTGTACAAAAAGGATCAGGGTTTCTGAAGCAGAGAATATTTTATTGGTGAAATCCTGATTTTATTGCAGTCAGCTGGAGTTTTCCCCAAAGCTTAGATGACAGTCAGCTTTCCAGCAGCTTTCTCATTTCTGAGAAAGAGGAAGGAAGAAAGGTGTGCCATTTATTTGCAACCCTCTCCATAACCCTGACATAACATTTAACATAAGACAGAGTCGCTGGCTGCATGATAACAATAGACAAAGATGATCAGTGGCACATAACACATGACTTAAGGAAGCATATGATGTTGAGGGGCTCAGACAAAGATAAGACAGATGAAGGATCTAATTACTCCTTACATCATAGCGGGCAAAGTGGATGGAACACTTCTTGTTAGTGGCAAGTAATAAAACAAGCAAATGCCCTAGAGATATTATGAGAGGGCTTTGCACTTTTCTCTGCTTAATAGCTGAACCTTTCTAGTCCCAGGAGCATGACAGGATGATCCCTTTTAAAGTTGGGATTGATGACTCAGCTTGTTTATACCATGGCAGCAAGGTTTTCCAAAGACAGGTCAGCACTGACCGTTTCTATTTCAGCCAGCTCACAGCAAGAGTTTGAGACCCTTTCCCCAAAAAGCTACTCCAAATGGAAAGAGTGTTGGCAGCCTCAATACCAGGGCTTTTCTGAGCAGTGACTTTTCCATGGCTGGTGGCAGGGATGACAGGCAACAGCAGTAAAGCAGCGTATGTTCTGTGCAGTGACCCCTCCTGAGGAAGCCACCCGACCTGGGTGACAGCGTATGCCACTCTGCACTTCTGGTGTACCTTCTCTGACTAGCTTGTGAAGGACCTATCTTGGGGGTAGGATGGCCTTGTGTGGCACAGCTGGAATTACTGCTTCAGCACCCTTGTGTTGATCCCAGAGAACCTCCTGCTCAGCGTTGTGAAGGTGAAGTATGATCCCAACCTGCCTATGACTGCGTAGCCTCCCCAGCACACATGCTGCATGGTCCAAGCCTTGCTCCTCTCTGTGAGTCAGAGGATTCCCTCTTTGCAGGCACTGTCTGCAGGCATGATGAGCCTCCTGTATGAGCAGTACCTGCTATCCATGCTAAAGAGTCTTCGGAAAAATGAGTTGCCTGTGGGATGGAAATATCCTGGGGGCATGAGATGATGTGAATGTCACATTACCCCAGGGATGTACCGGAGAACAGATCTGTTTTAGCACTAAATATTCACAGGTGCGAATCAAGGTCAGAGTCCAATGGCTCAAGACACCCCAGAAAGCGCCACCAAGGCCAAGCAGCTGCAACATTTCAGCAGAGCACACTCACCAGGCTTGTGAGCATCCTTCAAGGCCAAACATGCTGCTGCTGCTGCTTGGGGAATGTACCCTTATATGCATCTTGTGGCATGACAAAAGCATGAGGTAGCAAAAAGGTATTGCAATTGTTTGTCTTCCTCTTCCAGCACTGAAGCCCATTGTTTATACGTACTGCTAACATGATCAAAACCGCTGATGTCTGATTCTTTGTGAGCCTGTAGCTCACCAAGTCGTCCCCATTTCTGCTGGTGGGCCTGGGCACAAATGCCTTAGGGCTGAAACTGTTATGCAACTAATATGCTGCTTGTTGGCCTTAACATGCCTGAGGGAGAATTCGCGAAGGCCGCTTCTCCTACATAATCTGCCAGTGCATCTTATCGCTATGACATGTAAGAGATGATGCCACACAGAGTGAAGCTGGCACATTACAGTATCATACCACAGGATGTCAGGAACTCCTCTGTGAACCAAGGCAGATCCCTTCTGGATCAAGAAGTGGGGCAAGCTCAAAACCAAAAAAAGGGTGAAAGAAACCCACAGCATCCAGTGACTTTGTAATTAACCCCACTGTTCAAATAGTCAAGTAAAATTCCTACTCTGAACCCCTCAAATGTTTCAGTAGTATTGTTCCATTTTCATGCTGCTTTATGTGCTTCAGTCCTTCTAGGACAAAATGGCTTGCAATGCATGTTTTATTACGGTACATGTTTTCTTTTCACACTTCGTTATATATTTCTGTTTCCATATTCCATTATGCATCTCAGCTACTGTGTCTCCTTCGGCAATTCGCATGCCATGCTGCATTAGCATTTCGGTTCTTGTTTTTGCTTGTCATTTTGAATTATTGTTATCACAAATCATTTTATTTCTGATTTCACATCTCATTACTCATTTTCCAGACCCTCACTGTGGATTTCAGTGCTCACGTGACAATATGCATTGGAGTGTTTGCTTCCCATCAAACACTGATTTTTCACAACTTGTTACAGATTTTTCTTTCTGTATTTCTTCATGGATTTAATCTTTCTTCAATTGTTCTGCTTTTTTCCTACTACATCACAGGATTCACTACTTAATTTTGAGCCTTATTTAATTTTTCGTCTTGGATCTTAAAGGTGCATTTCTGGTCTTTTCTCTCATTACTCTCTCAGATTTTGTATTTCTTGACTTACTAAAATTTTTCAACTTATTATGTATTCCTGATGTCAAATCCTGTTATGAGTTTTCCTCTTCACATCTCATTACCCACTTTTTTTTTATATGAATGGTTTTTTGCATCTCGTTTCCAGTTTCCAGTTTCGATTTTTGATGTGCATGTTCATTTTTATTTCACTGATTGGTTTTGTTTCAGTGTCTCATTATGTGCTTTTAGATCTAATTAGGAATCTCATGTATCATTTCTTATTAGCCAATTTCCTTTTGCTGCCTATTACAGACTATGCATTGTATTCTGAGTGTGAGCTTTCAGATTTCCCTGTGCATTTTCCTTTCCTCACATGCTTTAGTTAACTTACATCTTATGAGAAATTTCATTATTCCTACTGGCATCCTACTATGGTTTTTCAAGATTGTAATTTTTTTTTGCTCCTGTGTAAACTTTCTTTTGCACCTCAATAAATATACTCTTTTAATATCTCATTAGCATTTGAATGATATCATATTGCAAATTTCATTTTTGTATCTCATACTAGATTTTCATTGAAAGAATGCATAATGAACTTCCAGCTTTGTATTTTCTGAAACTTGAAGATGGGGGTGGTGCCTCTTAGCATACATTTTCATATCTGCAACTCCTCCCATGTTTTCTTTTCACATTGTGCACTTTTTCTGTGTTTTCTTTTTCAGAGCTATTCCTGCATTTTCCCTAATGCCTGCAAATTCACAGCTTGATTTATTTCTAGTGACATTTCATATTTTGTAGGTCATGACACATTTCTGATTTTGAATATGTCAAGATTTCCTTCTTTATTTATGAATTTTTATTTTTGCTCTTTTTTATTAATTTCTCCTTTCAGAATAAATTTGCCTTTTATGTTTGTCACCAAATGTAATTTTTCTTATAATTTTTCCTGAATGAATCACCTGGTTTTGTTTTTTAACTTACATTCTTTGGTGTGTAACATTAACCATTTTAGATTTTTATGTCTACTCTTCTAATGTTCATAACTATTCTGCATTTCATTCTGCAGCTTCATTATTCACATCTTGTTCCCCATTTGTCTTTAAAATGCCATTACACATTTCCATTTCACAAGTCCCTATGCATTGCTCATATTGTGTTTTCCTACTTACGAGTACTTGTTTGTGTTTTTGAGAAGTTTCATGTGCACCAGATGTGATTTTTGCCCATCTCATAATCCATTCCTCTATTCTCTCATTATGTTTTTTCAGATTTTCCTTTTTTTGTCTACGTTCTTACTGCACGTTGGGTCTTTTTTACAATTTATTAGGTCTCAAATTGCACATCTCATTGTATTTTTCCATTCACCTCTCACTGAAGCATTTCACTTTTTAAACTCAGTATGTATTTTCACCTCTAACACAGGCTCTTTAAAGACATGTTGAGCTCTGTAGCTCAACATCTATTTTAACTTTCTTATCACATAGACTCACACTCCGTGCATGTATTCTTGCACCTCTTATTTCCCACTTGCCATTATGTTGCATCATTGAATTTTTACTTTCTAAGAACAAGTACCTTCTTTGTATCACATTACAGCTTTTCACTTCTACCTTTTTTTTAATCTTTTATTTCTGTCACCTCACTTTGACTGTTCTTTACCCCAGCATGTTTTATTTCCTTTTTTATACAACATTATGTATTTTTATTTGCATTATCTTTTGTTCACACATTTTTTCATTACACATCAGTGCCCAATATTTTCTGCATTTTTTTCATTTTTTCTTCTTCTTACATGCTTGCATTTTGTCATGATTTTTCTGTTCCATTATGACTTTTCCTCCTCACCTATGAGTTTTAGACATTTTACTTTTCACTTTTACATACATATTTGTTTTTATATATCACCTTTCCTTCTACATCTTGTTGGTTTTGTTTCTTATTGAATGTGCTCCTTTCTGCAGCACAGTAGTTTTTGTTGGTACAACTCACATACTCATCCTTTTCACTTGAACTTGCCTGCCTCTCTTAACGTCTCTCTTTCTGCCCCTCATTATGTGAGTATTTTCACATGCCACCATAGATCCGGCTTTCACATCTCATAATTAGTTTTCATTCCCTCTCTCTTGCAATGATTTTGAGTAGCTGATCACTCAGAGGTAGTTATTTTGCCTTTGTGTATGTCTACTTAATGCTGGGAACAAAGTTTACTTCCTCAAATGGTTTACTTGGTCCTTCCCTTTTTCTAGTTGCTACTTGTGTGTGCAAAACCAAGTAAATTGGTGCTTCTTTCTTTTCTTTCTACTGACGAAGTGCCTTTAGTTCACACAAAAAGCCAAGAGGCAATACAACAGCAAATAGAGATGTCAGCACGGAACATACATTGCAGGCACTGTGGGAATACAGGAAGTTGAGGATGAACATCTGCTTAAAAGTGTACTTAGGAAACTTTGGTCAGGTTTTTTCATTAAAATCATACACTTTTGAAATGCTGATTGCATTAGCAAGCACTTGCTGCTTTCAGAACCAGATTTACTTTACGAAAATCAGATCAGGCAGTCTCTCTGCCCTTCCCAGCTTATCTTGGGGGATGGGAAAAAAAGGTAAGGGAAATCTGGTTCTCTGGCTTGCTCCATGGATTCAGTAACACAGATCAGGAGAATGGTGGTGGAGGTTATGCAGCTGCTGGCCCTGATTAACTGAGCTCCCTCTGAAGAACCACAGAAATGCTGTTGGGAGGACACCTCTGGAGGGCTCCAGTTCCACATCCCATGAGAGAGGTGTGTGCTGTCCAGCCTCCCAGCCCCAACCAGCCCCATCTGGGGCCTCTCCTCCCCTGCCCATGGCCCTGGAACCCCAGTTCAAGCTGATCTTGCTCCTCAACCTCCTCCTCTTGAGCAGAACAACCGGAGGTTGTGCCAGCTGGGGATTTGCCGAGCCACAGCTTGAGAGCCTCCAGCCGTGCATCCTGCACCTCTCCCTGGGCAGCCTGCTCTGCTCTGGTGCTCTCCTGGGGAAGCCCCAAGGTGCAGATGCAGCTGTTGTGTGGATGATACGGCCTGGCACCACGGTGAGATGTAATTTTTCCTTTCCTGTGTCGCTCCCTGTTCAAGCAGTGCAGGCAGCAGTTGTGTGGTCCGCCCAGTGTCTTTGCCCTTCCTTAGCTGGAGAGTGGAGCAGGGCAGGGCCATTGGCGCTGGCTGTGTGTGCCTGTCAGCACTGACACCCTGTGGTGTGGCTGTGTGTGTGCGTGTGTGTGTACATGTGTGCTGTTCACGTGTGTGTGCGTCTGCATCTGGCCTATACCTGCTCAGCCTTGATACCAGTTGGTCCTACAGGCATGAAGTGGCAACAGAATTCCACTCCCGGACAGCTGGATTTGGCAAACCCTAAGAGCCATGCCCCTAGGTCAGTGTGCTCCACAGGTTTGCTGAAGATGGACTCAGCCACCATCCAGGCCACAGATGGAAACATATAATTGCAGGGGCACAGGTACAAATCTCTGCTTCACTCACTGTCATCTTCCAGCTGGGGCTACAGAGCATTTTATTCCAGACAATTTTAACAGTGTTACCCATTACACTGATTCTCATATTTCAAATGAGAATGCCGTGGGAGGAAGTGCCACAAGCCAAGGTACATCACATCCACCTCTCTTCTAGAGTTTTGTGTCCTTTTCCACTTCATTTTTCTTCTGTCTCCAAGAGGCATCCCAGGAAAGAAAACCTTACTCTCCAATTCTAGACCTACCGCTCTGATTCCTAGACTTGCCTATGGTGGAAATTCCAGACATGTTCACATTAAATGTTTATCACACTAATTATTATTTCCATATTACATGAGCTGCTACAAGCTGTAAGTGGTGAGAGACACATATGGTCTCCTATATCAGCTGTGTGGGGTTAGAAGTCTGGAAAGGAGTTGTTACTCTGTTCTGGCAGCAAGGGGCTTGGCAGCATTGTAGGAGAAACATCTTAATGGGAAATTAGTTCCCTTGAATCCACACTAATTCGATCCCATCCCAGTGAAACTGTTTGATCAAGGATTGTGGCTTTTTACAATTTTCTATGTTATCCATGCTACTAGTTGTCTAAACATTGTTTTAAAGTGCATTTAACTGCAAAATTATATTTACAGGAGAGAAAACAAAAGATGTCATTCACAAATAAACTTGCCTGTTGAAGTTAAATGATAGTTGAAGCTGAAAAATGAAAGAAGTAGGAAACAACTGAACTGTTACTTTAATTCATCAGTAAAATGAAGATTTTATTTTGGTTTCAGTTTCGAAAGAGGTATCTCAGCACAGGACTGATATTCTTGCTTTGTTTCATGCCCATGAAATGAACTAAATAAGTTCATCTAAGTTTGTAAAAAGCATAAACCAACAAAAATACAATACAACAAAGACTTTTGGTTCAGGATAAAAGTGGATCCAGGACCTACTCAACATTCATCTTGTTTTTTTTTTTTTTTTGCATCATTCCTGAAATTCTTCTTAGAGAAGATGATAGATCTTTGAACATTCCTTTCTATCTGCCCTTAGTTTCTGCATTTCTGAGTGCTTAAGAGCAACATGTTACTTCTTTACATACCACTGTTAAAATGATAACTTAGCATCCCCAATTATAGCAATTTAAAGGGATGTGAATAAATGAGATTATGAGGGAAATTTTTGTTCTCAAATACTTCCTATATCGATTTTATCTTCCCTAATGACAGTTCATTTAGTTTCAGACTGTGCTAGGAAATGTGTGTTTGTCTGGACAGCAGTTTCCTGTGAATCTGGAAGGCACTTGGTTGCTGCTGTGTATAATTTATTTCCTGGCTGGCACTTGTAGCACTGAAGTGTAACCCGAATATGGCTGCATTCACATTTGTTCTGAGTGAAGGTGAGCAAGAAATATTAGAATAACTTTGTTCAACCTCTGACCTCTTTCAAAAGGGCACACAAGATCATCCTTTTTGTCAGGTATTCCTTTTGCAGTTTCTTGTAGGCCATTAAAAAAATGAGCTCTGTGAAGAGCATGTGGAGCTTGCAGTTCCATTGTGTCTTTCACTATATCCAATAAGAGTATTATTTTCCATTTTCATTCACAGTCTGTTAGAAAAAGGATGCCTTCACTTGCCATCTGACAGATAGTCACGAGAAAGGCAACCAAGAGATTCTTCAACAGAAGATTCAAATTCTGGATACTGCACAGTCTGGGTTCTGGTGTTGAGTGCTGGCTTAATATTCACTGATGGCCAAATGTTTAAGCCAGCTGATGACTTTTAAATATGTACAAAAGACAAAAGGGAGTATTTCAGAAGCTCAAGGTCAGCCTAAGCTGGCATAGCCTGGGATCAGTGCCTGGGATCAGTGCACTGTGCTGGGCTATTAGCCAGGGTAAATATATGTGGGAAAAATTAGGCCAGTATTCAAGACTGGAGATCTGACAATACAGCTGCATTCCCTGTGGATGTAAAAGACCAACACCAAACAAGCAAAACAAAAAAAACCAAAAAAGCATTGCATTTTGTTATAAACATGATGGTCTAAAGGCATCATTAGAATGAGGCCTATAGGAAGCAATAACTTGTTAAACTATGTGGTGGAGTATCATGAGGAGAAAAGTACACAAGTTAACAGAGGACAATCCCTTCCCCAGGACATAGTTAGGAATTAAGATTAATTAATTAATTAATACTTTTATATTTAACATTAATACTGTTATATTTAACAGTAAGTTATCATTTATCAGTGAATTATTTAACATTACAAGGAAAGGTGTCTGGAGTCTTTGGAGCAGATAGGATATTAGTGCAAGGGCGGAAAGAAAGAGAGAGAAGTTTTGTATTCTGTGGAGTACAAAATGTTTGGAGGGTGAGGAAGTAGGCTATAACGTGCCATAAAAAGAGTCTTTATTCAGTCCATGTGTTGTCTGTCCTAGTGTTATGCATCTAATTCCCAGGTGCACCTGAGCACAGGGTTTTGTGGATCTCCCTTGAAGATCAGGACTGGGTATGAAATACCTGCTCTGTGCTAAGCACTTCCTTGGTGGCTGTCTGTGTCATCCTTTACACATCACCACAGGATCTAATTCTGCCTCGTAGTGGCTACTTGCTTTCACCTCCACAGTTTGTGAGAGCTTTTGGTGTGAGCTGAATGAAGTGTGCAAAGATGAGATCTGCCAGTACAGTAAGGTCACTGGCAGATTTCTTCGGGAATCTGGTCTTGTGCTTGTTCTTTTCAACACATTGATCAACAACCTAGAAAAGGCAGGAAACAGTGCGATGACAAAGTTTGCAGCTGATACTGAGGTACCAGAGTGGTACAAAAGTGGCAGCTTTTCAGCAGAAACTCATCATAGTACTGTCTGGGCACTACACTGAATTACGAAATTCTTGTGAGTAAATGTGAAATGACGGGGAAGAATAACCCCAATTATACATATAAAAACAATGGCTCCAAGCTGTCTGTCACCCCTTGGAAGGAAGAATTTTCAGCAAACATGTATACATCAGCTCGGTGCTCTGAGGTGGTTGAAAAGCAAATGGAGCCCCATAAGCAGGGCAGGCTCAGTCCTCCAGCTGCTCTTGGGCAGGAGAAGCAGGATGCTGGAATCGGCACCAAGAAGATGTATTTTAGGTTTCACCCAACCTGGCCATCTTTTTGTTAATGATTCTGTCACATCACAGTGTTAGTGGTGTTCTGTTGACAAACTTTTGTTTGGTTGCAACAGGTTTCTTGCAGTCTAGATCATTTTGCTGTATTTTGTAGAGTGGAAATGTCCTGAATTTAGCAAGCTTGGGAGGCTTCTTAGAGGCCAATAACACAGCTTTCTAAGTGCTGCAAGGAAAGGCTTTTGTATTCAAAAATCAATGTCATATTTCCAGCTGTGTCACTTGGACCAGTGGTCAGGAGTCACGGGACTGGGGGGCAGGACTGGATAAAAGCCTTTGGTCCAGCACTGGTCACATGCATCACATCACGGGCGTGCGTCCATCACGCGGCAGTACAGTGCCCAGCACATGACAATCACACGCCCATCATGTGCCAGGTACCTGCCAATCAGATGCCGGGGCGTCTGTTTAATCTTAAACTAAAGCTGTCCTTTTGGAAGAGATTCCCTTTCTACTGTGTCACTCCACTGGCATTTGTGGAGTGACACAGGGGAGGGAGTGGGGCAGGGATGCAAATGAGATACTGAGACTGAATTGATAATTCAGGAAAAACAGGCTGGTAGAGAGCTTTAGGTAACAGGTTAATGGGTATTTTGAAATCCACTCTTGTGGTTTCTAAATGTTGAACTCAAGTACCTATATGTTCTTTTACCTCCATTTATCTCCATTTAAAAAATGTTTTTAGAGCTCTTTACTTCATCCAGTCAGTCAATTGCTCTTGTCTTTACAGATAATGTTCTTTTAAGTATGTTACAGAACTTTCCTGAGTGCTTCAAGGTACAGAATAAAACCAGAGAAATTTAAATTCAGTGAGGCTTTTGGATACCACCTAAGCCGACCTCCTGCTCCAAGCAGAGCTAACTTCAAGCAAGGTGCGGGATACTCCTTAAAATACCTTCTGCAATTTGCTAAGACATTGAGAGCAGCTCACTTTAATTTCTTGCTTCCGGGCACGCTGTACTGTTTGAATTCAAAGTGGTGTTCTATCATTAAATTCTGCGTCCATATGCAGAATAAAACCCCAAAACCACTGCCTTGCCTGCTTCTTTGTTAGTCTGTGACAGCAGTTTGACTCTTTTTAATTTTGCATCCACAGGCCCAGTTTTCAGCTGCTGCTGTGTGAAGAGATTCCTAGTTAATCCAAGTGTGGGTTGGGAGGCAGCCATTCAGGATAGAGTGACATGCAGCCACTGTATATTGCCATTGCCTACTGAGCCGAACTCTCTTGCTGGGGATGATGGTTAGGAGGCTGGGGCATGCCATGTGTGTGTGGAGGCTGAGGGAGCTGGGTTTATAAATCTGGAGAAAGGAAGTTTAGAGGGTGAGGGGGAAACCTCACTGCAGTCTTTCTTTAAGGGAATGGCAGGGAAGAGGGAACCAGATTCCTGGGAAGCATCTGTCCTTAAAGATTTCTGAAATGGGGAACAACACGAAAGTTAGTCCTGTGTCAACATGCTGTTTACATTAAAAAATCCTTTGGACTGTTCTGTTACTGTTGCCTTCATGGAATCCATAGATGGAACCAAACTTGTTTTCCTTAGCAAAATTTGTTATTGTTATTTTTCCCTACAAATAAAAGGTTTAAATAACAAAAAAGTTCTCATCTGTGGGCTATGGAAGCTGTCTCTTTTGCATTGTGTTCTTATACCGGCCAAGTTTCTGCAATGAGAACCTAATTTTTAATAGTTCCCTATCCAAATTATCTGATAAGAACAAAGTTACCTGTCATAATAACACACATTCTGTGCTGGCTGAAGTGGGGGCTGCCTGTTGACTAGATTTGCAGCTGTTGTGATTCATGACAAATGACATAGAATAAGTGCCAATAAAAATTTAAGAAAATCAGAACCCAGCCCATTAATTTTCACTAATTAGATTCTGTTGGATTGAGACACAAACACCATGATTGATTAATATTAAAGTTTTCATCGGAACCCTTCCTGTGCCTGAAGAACACTCCAGTTTCATACAGCCCATTTTTCAGATAGTGTTCAAAACCTTCTTCAATGCCACAGAAGTAAATTACTCCCCATCTCTGACCGCTTGTTATCCTCAGAAGGCTAATCTGGACTTCATTGGCTCCTGTCAGATTTGATGTGACTGATGTATCTCTCAAGGAGGAGTAGTGAAGGGTACTGTGATCCAAAGAGGTCTTGGTCACAAATAATTTCTGAGACCCAATGTTGTTTTCGTTCCCAGATCTTTCCCAAGCCCCAAGAAAACTATGCTTTCCTCAGACTTGAAAACTGAAGCAAAACTCCATGACCACCTTAGAAGAAAGACAATGAGTTATCCATGAATGCAGGCCAGTGCTACTTCTTATCAGATCCAGCCCAGCAGTTTCAAGGCAGGCGGCAAGCCAAGTCTGAGGTCAAACCAGGCAGTCAGGCCAGAGCTCAGGCTCAGTGATAGGGTTCATGGCCAGGCACACAGATGTGCTATGACATGGCTAGAGACAAGCAGACCTACAGCACAGATCAGACTAACAGAGACTAACAGCACAGGATGGGCCTTAAAAGGGCCTGGACTCATGAGCAGAATGGGTGGATGGAGCCCATTGGTGAGGTTGACCAAGGCCTCTTTAGTGCCCTCAGTTGTCTGACATATCTTGGAACTTTCAAGGACTGTCACTAACATTTCAAAAACAGATGAAAATGAGATTTTGGGCCATGAAGCTGACTATCTCTGAGTTCACCATGAGGCTTAGAACTTCTTTAGATGTATCCCACTGTCATCCTCTGTTTTTCAGTGCACAGCCTAGCAGGAGATAATTTAAGCAAGTGCCTTCATTATCTGTTTTTTCTCCTTATTTTTCAATGGTGCCTTGTTTCCTATGTACCATTCTCTCTGATAAAAACCCCAATATTTTTTATTCAGATATTATTGTCCTCAATTTATCACAATATCATGAACATGCATGATGCATTGCTGTTGTATCTTCGCAGTACCTCTGAGGGGAAGGAAATTCTCATAGATTCAGAGAAATTGCACAATTCATTTCATTTAAAGCTGCAAGTACTTGGTACAGTCACAAATCAGAGAAATAAATTTAAATCAGGCAGTTAAGGAATCCAAGAATAGAGGAACGTAAAGGCGTTGTTCCCTTCAGGTAACTTTATTTACTAATTTAAGAAGCATCCTTATACAAACACTGTAGAGACAAGACTAAGCCTACTAGTCAGCACTTAATTTCCTTAATCAGGGGACCAATGTGGTCTCACATGGCCCTGTGCCTTGATGACACCATGCCTTCTAACTCTGGCAGTTCTACTCTCTCTGTTATACTGTTCTGTTTCATCCACCAGGCAAATGCATCTGGTGTGCTGAATTGGATATTGAAGAGAAAAAGAACAGGATTTTTGCACTGAATATAAATGTTCATGCTTCTGAACTTTTTGTGTGAATCTACTACTTCCTTTGTGTGACATTTGGAAGCCTTTCATCTGTTTTTGATGAGCACAGATCCCAGCAGAGAAGGGACAGTCACAGAGCCCATCATAAGCGGATCTCTTGCACACCTGTGTGGCACTAAAGATAATGGAAAGACAAACACCAACAGCTGCTGTTATCTTCTACTTAAATCAGCCCTCATTTCACAGATGTTTGTCGACAGCAGAGGAATGAAAAAACTTCGGAGTTGTAGGCACCATTAGACTTTCCAGAGTGGGAAGATACACTATTTGCCACAGGCTGTCATCTCATCACAGTCCTTTTTTTTCCAGTCAGTGCTCCCTTCTTGTATACTTTTTTCTGTCTTAGCTCCCCAAGAGAAGCAAACAAAAAATGTCATTGCATTTTGAGGCTTAGGGAAGAGATTATGTTCAAGAGACGACAATCTTCGTCAAGCCCTGACAGCCATACTGGGTCTTTGGCTTGGTATATCCATATGTTTTCAAGAGCAACTGCTGCATAGCCCCAAGTATATAGCAGTGGAGGGCAGATGGTGGAAGGCTCTGGATGCATACTGCTACTGGATAAAGCTCCCAGATATGTTTACTGAGGCATGCTCTGGAGGGCATAAAGAAAGAGCATTATGGAAAAACAGATGTCAAAGCAGGATGAATAGTTTTGTTTGCTGCACTAGGTATAAGGAGACACGGTACTGGGTGGGAATGAACCTCTCCACAGAGGGGATCGTGCTGCGGCCCTGACTGAGGCTGCAGAAGAGTAGGATTTCCAGCACCTGAAGAAGCATAAGGTTCACTCGCTAACTGTATTTCTCCTCCTATTCATGTTGTGTTTTTAAAAAAATTATGATTAAAGCAGTTTTGTTACCCCATTTGTGCCTTTCCTACTGACATCCAGAAAGAATTCTGTGCCACTTCCAGAGCACAGTAACTGTGAAGCTCAGTGGGGAGGAGGGGAGTTAGCAGGTCCTCTATGAAACATAAAAATAGTTCATACTGTTTACATTAAGAGCTTTGATGGGGCATGTCATTTAAGGCTTTGAGGGGTAAAGTGTCTCCTGTGATATGGAGTTGTTAAACTGTACAGTGAAGGAATGGTGAGAAACATATGTATTGTCATGCCACTCCCCCGTGACACTTCGCATCTTTTTGCATACTGAAGGGGAATAGCTCCAAGACATCGTGGGAAGGTTGCATCATACTTCATGGAGAAAGCATTTCAGCATTTGCATCTAAGCTCAGCATTGTGTACAGCTCCTTAAATAATTTAAAAAACAAACTAAGTGCAAAACATTTTTGCTGCACTGCCTGCCTGTTTTATTCTCCCTGTCACTCAGAAAGACCTTTCCGGATGGATAACCTGATTTTGTACTAGTAGAACATCAAGTTTTACTATTAAGTTGAACTCCTGTGAATACAAAGCAAGTCAGACATTTCACTGCAATCCTTTGTTCTGTTACCAGGGATATCATCAGAGGAGTTCATTAAATACCTCTTTCAATTCCAATGAGGACTATCTTCACCTTCTCATCTGGAGAAAATACTACATTTCTCAGCCTGCTAGATAAAACAAACAGAAAAAAAAAAAGCCCAGAGAGACTGAATTATCACTTAAAGGAGCTTTCTCGCTCTTCTCCCCTCTCTATTTTTTGCCTAGATTCCCTGTTTTTCCACCTAAGAAGAGACTTACTTTTGGTTCAGCAGTAGGTTGTTCTCATGTTGAGGTCTCATCATTGAGGAGATTGGATGATCCAATATATGGCATCTCCATGTCTTAGCTAGTTGTTCTCAGTCTTTTCCATTCAGACTGTGTTTTCAAGTTAGCCAGGAAAAAGCAAAATTTTCTCAGGAATTCAGCTTTTCTTTTAGTTCCTCGTCAATAAAGAAGAGAAATAAATCAAAGAAGTAAAAACTCTTAGATAAACTCTTCCTAGGTGAAGGTGAACTTGGGTTCTCCTGTGAAGCCATGTATCTTGTTCTGCAAACTCCTGCCTGAACTGAGTTCAGCAGGGTTGAGGACTCTTACACCAGGGCCAGAAGACTATAGGTTGTCTCTAAGGCTGTACGGTGTCTCCATGGAAATGATGGAAATTTTTTACTTTTTTTCTGAGATCAGATTGTGGTCAAGTGTCCTGCAGAGTAGTTTTGCAATTAACTAGTCCTAAAAAGCAAACTTCTAGTAGCCAAACAGTCATGAAGCCTTTTAAGGAAATAAATGTCAGGCCTGGGAATGTACATCATAATTTCTTTAGAGAAGCTGGATGTATTTTTGTTTGGACAAGCTCACACATTTTCATGATACATTTTGTTCAGACATTTGGATAGTTGAATACTGTGCATATAAATATATGTTGCAAGTTATTTTATCCTCTTAAGAAAATACTATCAGAATGCAAAGCAGAAGGGGTAATTTTGCCAGCTTTCTATGTGGTTACCGACTTTGGTGCAACAATGACTCCGAATGAGAGATTCACTGAGAGATTTGAAAGACCTGTAGGAAGATAATGAGTACAGGGAGACAAGAGATTTTAATGAAAAAGAAGAGGAGGGGCCTATTTTAATAATTGTTTGCATTACAAATTATTTTCCCTAAGCAAAAATATCACTAGTAGAACAACTCTTACCTGTGAAATCAGAAGTAATGATACTAATAGGGACTTCTATTTTTCTATATTTGCTTTCACCCTGCATGGATGATCCAGTCTTGTATCACCCAAATGGAAATTAGAGAAAACAGGGGGCATGAATTTTCACAAGCACAAAAGAGCAAAGGGAAGAAACAGCACTTAAAAAGAGAATTCTGAATAGTTGTAAGGAAGAAATTCTTCAGCACAAGAGCATTGAATCACTGAAATGCGTTGTTCGGGGAGGTTGTGGAATCAGCATCCTTGAAGATGTTCAAAACTCATGTAGACAAGACCCAGAGTCACCTGAATTAGCTTTGAAGAGTCTTGTTTGGAACTGTGCTTGAGTCAGAAGACTTTCAGAGTTCCTTTGAGTCTAAATGCTTCTATTATCCTATGAACCCAGTTGTACCACAAAGTGGTAAATAATCAGAAAAGAACAAGACTAATTACTGGATTTTCTGAGAAAAGGCAGGGGACTGCAAGAGTACATGAGGATTAAACAGCAAAATGTGTTGCATCCTGAAAAGAAAGACTGAAAAGGAGTAGAAGAGGGAGCATGTTGTGACAATGATGGCTGCTGAGCTCAGAAAAACATGGAAGTATTTCACATTCTGTGGATGAATATGTGGACTTTTCTTCACTGGGAAGTCATGATGTAAATTACTGAGGTAAAGCAACATCTAGATAGCTGCATAGAAAAACTATGACTTTTGCTTCTCCATAGTGCTAGGCAAGGTGCATTCCAAGGTTTACATTTTGAGATACAAACAGATTACTTGCAGCACCTTCCACATTTAAGACACCAAATATTAGCCCAGATGTTTTTAGATATAAAGTTACTTAAATATTTCAGTTCTTCAAATCTCTGTAGTAGAGGTGAGTAAGAAAAGCAGAACACTAAGACAAGCAAGTCAGTGGTAAGATCCCATCAAATTTCTTGCTATCTTTCTTTCTCTTTGGCTGTCTCTGCAGATTAGATGCCTGTCAGCAAGAGTCCTTTGAGACACGTAGGAAAGCTCTCTCCAAGCCCTGTGATAAAGGTGTGTCTTGCTGGTATTCAAAATTTTTCTTCTACACTTTCTTCTTCTACACTTGCAGCAAAAAAATGTTAAAAGATGCAAGTAGCAGTTTATAATTTGCAAAGGTGTCCCTGCCTGCAGTACTCTGGACACTGCTATGACTTGTTTTTCTGAGCATGGTGTGTGGCTATTATGTCTAGCTGCAACATGGTCGGTCTCTTGGGCTGGCAAAGCCGGCAGGTTTGACAGTCTTCTTCTAAGGAAGGGTTCTGTTTGGTTCTAGGTTTGGAGGGTATAGTAAAGGTGAGCTAATATGACTGTAATTTTGTAATAGACATCATCAGATAGATGATAGACATTCATCTATCATGAATAGACATTCATGGCACCAGAATGTAACATGCAGACTGGAATAGATCACAATGTTGATCAAAGATAATAAAGACATAACATTGACAAGAACTATTCAACTTATTTTAAATCTGCAAATGTGTGCTAAGGAAGACTCCTCATCAGTATCCTTTTACATTAATATCTAATATACTCTATCTTCTCATTTCTTAGTTATAATAATTTTAATTATCAATGATTGGACCACATTCAAAATGGAATATTATAAATGGCTTTAATACTCTGAAAGTTTTTTGGCAAAGAATTTCAAACAATATAAATGCTCTCCACTGCAGTGTGCTCTGCAGTCATCTCTCATTGCTGGCATTACCTGATGCAGCAGAAGATCTGGAACCAGTTTTTGGGCTTGCAGGAAACTGCCTTCTTACAACGGGACCCCAGGCTCATCC
>VZRR01005855.1:250939-311584 GCA_013398015.1 Oreocharis arfaki
TCCCTTCCTCCCTTCCTTCCTCCCTTCCTTCCTTTTCTTGCAGGTCTCACCTGCCCAAGCCAGGAATCCAGCCCCAGATTCACCACCTACTGCTACAAGCACTCAGCTTCTGCCTTGAAGTCTGGAGCCCACCAAGCCTTCCTCACCCACCTGCAGTGTGCTCTGCCTCAGTGAGTGCCATGTGCCAGGCCAGGAATGCAGGCACCAGACAGGATCAGAGCAAGCATCACTAGCTGGGACCTCACACAGCAGTGAGTTATGGCAAGCACTGCAGCAGCCTGCTGGGAAAAGTTGTTCTCATAGCATTTTCAGAGATGCTTTTCCTTAAATTCTAGATCTTCCCTTTCCTGATACCTTACCTGACATCTTACCTGACACTGGACATTCACGGTCTTAGTTTTAGTCTGAAAGGGACTCACTCAAGTCTTCTCTATGCACAGCAGAAACAAAAGCTAAGCAGGTTAGTACCGACAAGCCTTAGGCACTCTCTCCATGTCCAAGAGCAGAAATCAAAAAAGCATAATAAATCAGCAGAAGCTGAAGTGATGTGACTGCGCTTCGGTGGTTTAGCAGGGGTCTTGAGGGATTCAGGATTGCTCCTATACTGTAAGTATGATGACACGGAAATTCTCTAAAAATGAGTATTTCTGGGGTTATAGCATTTTGTCAGAAGTCAGTGGGCAAAATATTCTCTCTTTTTTCCTCCAGCTTGTTCAGAAGTGTCACATTTGAGAGTGATATCTGAAAAAGCTGTTGTGGTGCCAGGAGACATTTTTATTTCCAATTCTGTGATAACATTTCTGGAAATAAATTCTGCCAACAACAGTAATTAAACAGACCTTCCAACTGTGCCTTAGGCTGCCCTTTCGTGTTTGTTTTCTGCTCAGGCAACAAAACTGGTCATGACAGTAAAATATTCTGCTGGCGTATCTTAGAGGCATATGTTCAGCAAAAAGCCTTGCTCAGTTTCTAGATTCCCAGCTCAAATAATTAGCAGCATTTGCTATTAAACCAGAAAGAGCTGAAATTTATAATTCCACTTCAGATGTTTAAAGAGTGTATATTACAAAGGTCGTGTCATACATCCAACCTTATTACAACACTTTCCCAGGGAACACCTTTTTTTCCCCGTTTTTGGCAGATCACTGTGGCTGTCTTCACTGGCTAAGACAACATTTTAAAAAAGCTTCTAAGCTTCAAGAGTGGGAGCAAATGCTGTGCCTTTTCTGCACTGTCTCAGGAAATAGACACCTTCTCTTCTCACTGAACTCCCTTGAAAGTATCCCAAATTATGATCATCCTTACCCTTCTCACCTCATGTCTTCTCACTGTGCACCCCTTTCTAACAGCTTCCCTTGATTCTCTTAATTTTGCCTGGTAGTGACTCTAAACCCAACAAAGAAGAGCAGACATTCACAAAGACTTTCTTGTTTCAACCTCAAATGCTATTAGAAACAAATAAGCAAAATATTAAAAGAAACCCCCAACCAAATCCCAACAACACCACATCCAAAACTAAAACCAAAAGCAACAAAGCAAAAAACCCCAAAACCAAATCAAAACAAGCAAGCAAACAACAAAAACCCCAATCTAAATCCCAACACATGTTTTTAATACTGTGTGTGAAGTTTGGATTAAAATATGATTAATCCTATTTCAAGAAAGAAATTTGCAAAATAAAGTTTTATACATAAAGTTTTCCACACTTCCTGATATTACTTCTGTACCTTGCTAATGCGACAGAAAGTAGTACAGAGCCCAGATTTTCAAGTACATCCTTTCAATTCACTTAAGAACTTTTAAAAGACATCTGAAATATTAGCAGTACAATAAATGCTATCTGGTCTGAATTTTCAATAATGATCAATACCAGGAGTAGTCCAGAACACTTTCTTTATACCTTTGAGAAGCAAATGCAACAGCCAATGTCGTAACTGAATAGCCCGAAAACAGATTGTGTAGGTGCAGCCTAAAGTTTGAAATTTTTCATGTACAGCTGAGAACAAAATTCTGAGAGATGAAGTAATCTCTTCAGCATGCTCTAATTGAAGCAGAGCAGGAAAACAAGTTCAAAGCTGAGAGTTTTTAAATAATCAGAAACACAAGGTTATTTGCATAATGTTTGGCTGGTTCCTTAAAAATGTAACAGAACAGAATATCTAAAAGATGATGCGTGCTGCAAGGTCAGCACTGGTAGCAACTGTTTTCTTTAATACATTTAAAGCTATTTGAATCAATTAGCATGACTTAGAACTGACTTACAGAAATAAATAGTGATATATTTTCAACTTTATACCGTGGGGAAAAATGACTAATGAGGCATCTGTGAAATACAGAGGCCTTGTATGGGTGATTTATGTAATGGATATTAATTTAAAATAGCTGTTAAAAAATAACCTGTAGTTTTACTCTTTCTTCTGGAAGGAAAGATTTTGTTAAAAAAAAAGAATAGAAAAATGAGATGGTAGGACTGTAGGAAAATTCAGTCTGCAAGGTAACTCAGGATGTCATTGAGTTGAAGCTCCAGCTCAAAGAAGGGTCAGCTGGCATTTTTTTCCAGTTTGACTTTAAAGATCTCCAAAGATGGAAACTGCAGAAGCTTGGGCAACCTCTTCTACTACATGACTGTTTTCATGGTAAATAAAATTCTCCTTTTAGCTATTTTGAATACCTTTCATTTTAACTTCTGCTCTTCTTTTCTGGGCCTCCAAGCATACAACACCATGGAAAGCCTGGCTCTATCTTCTTGTTGTCTTCTTCAGAACTTGTGTCAGCTGTCAGTAAAACATTTGTCTCAGTCAGCAACACGTCTTTATAAGTGAATATCAGACCCAACTGTGCATCACCCTTGTTTGCCACAACAAGTGTTTTAATGAATAAATTATCCTTGACACACACCAAGAATTTCCTTAACTGCTTGCATCCCACCATGTTGCTACTCTAACAAGGGTCTGCAATTTATAGTGTTACTGGAGTCATTCAAGGAAGGCTTCTCTGCAAAGCTGTTCTCTAGTCAGCTGGCTCCCAGCACGTATTGGTTCATAAGGTTATTTCTCCCCATGTGCAGAGCTTTTATTTCCCTCTCTTAAAGTGCATGAGGTTCCTCTTTGCAGATTTCTCCAGCCTTTGAAACATCTTTTGAATGGCAGCACAACCAACCGCCTGGTGTATCGGGCACTCTTCACAGGCTTGTTTCATCCATGAGCTAGTGGAGGGCATGCTCTGTCCCATTACCCAGCTCATTGCTAAACAGGATTGGACCCATTACCAATGCCTGGGGCAGACTGCTAGTGAATGGCCTCCAGTAGAACTTCGTGGTCCTGATCATGACCCTTCCGAACCTCGCCAGCTCAGCCAGTTTTCATTACACTTCCCTGTGTACTTAACTAGCCTGTCTGTGTTGGTATGTGTGGCTGGTTGACTGTGCCTCAATGCCAGGTGTCCACCAAAGGCACTGTGTTGCTCCCCTCCTCAGCTGGGCAGGGGAGAGAAAATAACACAAAACGCTTTTGAGTCAAGATAAAGGCAGTGAGAGTTCCCTTACCAGCTGCATCCAAGGGCAAAACTGACTCAACTTGGGAAAATTAATTGAATTTATTGCCAGTCAAATCAGAGTAGGGTAATGAGAAATAAACCCAAACCTTAAAAACACCTTCCCCCTACCCTGCCCTTCTTCCCAGACTCTGCTTCATATTTTCTCTCCTTATGACACCTCAGAGGTGCAGGGAAGGGGGGGCTGTGGTCAGTTCCTCACATGTTGTCTTTGCCATTCCTTCCTCCTCAGGGGGAGAACTTCTCCCACTCTTTCCCTGCTCCAGCGTGGGATCCCTCCCACAAGAGACAGACTTACATGAAGTTTTCCAACAGGAGTCCTTCCCATGGACAGCAGTTCTTCATGAATTGCTCCAGCATAGATCTCTTTCCATGGGGGGCAGTCCCTCAGGAAAAGGGGTCTCCAGTGTGGGTACCCTGCAGAGCCACAAGTCCTGCCAGCAAACCTGCTCCAGCATGGACTCCTTTCTCCATGAGTCCACAGGTTCTGCCAGGAGCCTGCTCCATTTTAGCCCTCCTGTAGGGTAATAGCCTCCCTCAGGTACCCCCCTGATCTGGCGTGTCCTCATTGGGCTGCAGGTGGATCTCTGCTCCACCATAGGCCTCCATGGGCTGCAGGGGGACAATTGCCTGACCGTGGTCTGCACCATGGGCTGCAGGGGAATCTGGAGCACCTCCTCACCACTCCTTCCTCACTGGCTTTGGTGTTTGCAGGGATGTTTCTCTCATATTTTCCCGCTCCTCTCTCTGGCTGTAGTTGCACAGGTGTTGTTTCTCCTACTCAGATACGTTATCCCAGATGTGCTGCCACCATCACTGACAGGCTCGGCCTGGGCCAGTGCCAGGTGTGTCCTGGAGCTGGCTGGCCTTGTCTGTTGGACATGGGGGAAGCTTCTGGAAGCTTCTTACAGAAGCGACCCCTGTAGCCCCCTGCTATTAAAACCTGGCCACACATACCCAATACAGGATATTATGAGAGGCAGTGCTGAAAGCTCTGCTAAAGACAAGGTAAACAACATCCACTGATCTCCACACACCAACCAAACTTGTCATCTCACTGGAAAAGGCTGATTAAGCATGGCTTTCCCCTCATAAATCCATGCCGAGTGCTCCCAATTACCTTGTTCTTTTTCATCCGTCTGGAAATGGTTTCTGGAATTAGTTGCTCCATCACTTTCTCTGTGAGACTGGCAGATCTGTATCTCCCTGGGCCCTTCTTGTTGCCCTTCTGGATGACTGGAGTGACATTTTCTGTCCTCTAGTCTCAAGAAGCTCGTCTGATCATCACAGCTTTTCAAAGGGAATTGTGAGTGGCCTCACAACTATGGTATTATCATAACATCAGCTCTTATGAAGTGTGTCATAATAGGGGAGAGCTGTCCTGGCTCTAGCTATTCTCACTCTGTTATTTGCTCTTTGGCTGTGGGCTTTTTAGACAGTATTTTCAATACTTTTTGATGTGGTAGTAAGACCTGGAAATGTATTGTTTTTAAAAAAATGAAATCTAAAATAACCTCCGAACTGTATGCAATCAAGCAAAAGGAGTTTCAAACTTTGTGTCATGTATCATGATAGTTTGATGAAAACTTGGGTTCTGACATTGCTACTGCTTCACAAGCCAAATATAAGACTTCTCATTCACCCAAAGTGGAAATTAATCTTTAGCACGTTTATAATCTTTTCTCATCATTAAAACATCTGTTATTCCGACATAATATTTAATGAGTTCACAGTAAAAATTGCATTCTAAATACTTTGAGATGTGATACTTAGACACTGCCTTTTATTCAGATCTTTTTGAATAGTTTAAAAAGTAATCATATTTTATTGTGCTAACTGCTCGCTTTGAGCTCATCTAAATGGTAATAAGGGAGGAAATGAATGAATTTTTTTCAATAATATTTCATGGTTTCCCTAAGTATTGAACCATTTCCATTAAAACTTTTCTATTGATTTGTGCACTCATTTCTGTGGATCATCACCACCCATGTATCGAATTAATTATCTTTGCAAAGTAGCTTTTTTTTAGAAGAAAATCTTAAAACTTCCTGGACTTTTCATATTGGTGAAGAGCAAAGTTGACTTTTAGTCTCCTCTCTGAGATCATCTTCCTGTAAAATCTGCTTCCTCAGGCTTCTAAGACAAAACATTTAGCATGCCTAATTTTGTACCATGTACCTTGCTAATTCTAATGCTAGAGAAATTCTTCTGATTTTTAGCATCTCCAGTCCACTTAACTGCTAAATTTCCTCTTCATTAAATCCTTTGCTCTTTGAGTTAGATCCATGGAAATTTGTGGCAATACCCATACAATTCTGAAAGCTCTTTTTAAGAAGCAGTCTGAGATGGTACCTTAGAGATGTAACTGGGCCTTTTCTCACATGATGTAACGACTAAAATAGCAGTCTAAAATATCAACAGTGCTAATTGTGAAGTAATTACAATTGCCAAGCTCATCCAGCACCATCTCTAGCAGAACACCTTTCAATAGCTGTCCCCCAAATTAGCAAAATTCCTGACTCTCCTGACTACACAGCATAGCTGTGCGTTTTCCAAAGGAAATCATTGCAAACAGTAGAGCATTATGGCCCTTGATAGGCTTCTGGAAGGGGTTTTGCTCTGGTGGGAGGAAAAGAGTAGAGGCTGAGGACAAAACTCTTTTTGAAAAATCTATTTTTATCAGCTTGCTGAAGAGCCAATTTCAGAACAAGGTGAAAGGCTTGCTTCAAAGCTGACCTTTCTGAGATGAGATGTCATGGCTCATAGGGGAGCATAGATGCTTTGCAGGTGCAGCATGGGTTTACAGGAACTACTGGGACTTCTACAGGAAAGGAAGAGCCAAAAAAGAGTAAACTGTAGTACGTGTGTATATATATATATATATATATCACCTGGACTTAGTGAGAATATCACCAAGCTGTAAGGAGAGATCTCCACAGGCAGCAGAAGGAAGAAAACATACCTGTGAAAGCCTCATATGGATACTGGAGTGACAAACACTCTTATGTATGAGGCGATGCAACCCAGAGCAGAATCATGTAAAAACAGGTTCCTGCAGTTCAGCAAAGTCACTACACACCACCTGGGAGGCACCAACTGGCTGTTCATGTACCCACATTCAGTTCACAACCTTAGGCACTCAGAGAGACTTAAGCCGATATGTTGAGCACCACAACTGTAATAAGCTAAAAATGCACTTGTGGTCTGTTATGAAGCATTGAATGACAAGTGATGCATTACTGATCAAGTGAACTTGATCACTTTCTGGTAGGTGACAAGCCCATGCTGAAGTGTTTGGAAAAAAAAAAAAAACAAACCAAAAAATCTCCGACTTTAAATCTTTAAACCAAAACATTCTCATGGTCTTTCCAGAACATTTTTATCCTTTGTGGAAGAACAGCTTCACAGACTGTTCGTAATTGTGCTGAAACCTGAGGGATTTATTAATATAGAAATTGAGTTTGGTACAAATAGCTTAGCATATATTTTGGATTCTTTCCTATTCTAGACAATTTGGAACCTGATAGATTAAATTAACAATGAGGAATGACAGAAGAAACTATCTTAAATGACTATAAGAATTCAGTTACTAAAACGATGTATCAGTCTTATGAAAATGTGAATAATAATGGGAGCATCCTCTGAGACAGCTGCAAGTAACTTTGGGGCTATGATTTGTTCACCATTTAACTTCTTCAAAACATTTGGTTTGACCTTGGGGTTCTTTCATATTTGAAATATTTGTGCCTACATTTCAGGTGATGAATAGCATTCCTTCAAAATTTATTTAAATTTAAGCATTCGGATAAATGTGAAATATCATGTTAATACAATGTTTCAAATATGTTTTATGTCATGGCTGTTAACTGATAAAGTAACCAGGGAAACTTGGAACTATAAAAACTAAAAAAACGTTTAAAACTATTTTAAAAATTACATTGAAAAATCTTAAATATGATTTTCAGTTGGTAGAGAAAACAGTCCTTCCGGGGAACTTACAGGCTTTCTGAATACTAAAAAAAACCCCAAAACAGTAAGCACTACAGGGAACTGTGTCATGCAGATGTGTTGTATAAATTGGATTAAATTGGGTGAATGGACAAGCAGAATTCATACTCTAGATTACTAGGACAAGTAATGACAAATATCCTAGTTTTCTCTGAACAGTTTAAACAATGTCTAACATTTTAATACTGAAAAGTAATAGGAGCTAGGTACATTTGTAGTGTACCTGCAGTGTACACTGCTCCTTCATCGTCTGCAGCTAAATTGAAATGCTCAGTCTACCTTTACACCATTTTCACTGTGTACACGACCTGGTTCTTGGATCAGACGGGATAGAAATTCTCATAACCATCCTTTTTATCCTGTGGAGAGCCCTAGCCAGGACTAAAGAATCCTTTGTGCTACTACAGTATAGAATCTCAAAAATATATGCTTGTATTTTAAACTATTTTAGAAAAGGTCTAATGCAGCTTGCTGAAAGTGAAGGCATGGCAAAGTTGCAGCTTTTGTCTGCTCAGTGGTTCTGCACCTTCAAATAGGCCATTTTAATTTCTTAAGCTCAAAGTAGCATTGCTTGGTGCCATCCTGGGAGCTAGCAGTGCTGAACTGCCCAGCAGGCTTTTTTGCGGGGTTGCCAGCATAGCCTCATGATATAGCAGAGTTCTGGCTGAGAGCAAGTCCTTTGCAAATGCATACACTGACTCCTGTCCCTTCTGGATTACAAGATTTTTTTCCCCTGGTCTTAAGCCATCACAATTAATAAGCACGGCAGTACATATAACAGGAGTGCAATTTGCAGCCTGCCAGACTCGATGTTTTACAGCCCCGTGACAAGTACATGGCATGTTTGTAAGGGCATGGCACAGGCTCTGAGCACAGAAGACATCACTGGGTATCTGAGAAGACTGCATAACAAAGAAGATGACAATTTGGGATGAAACTGTAAAACAAGGACCGTGGCAGAAAGCGTCTTGGCAGAAAACACCCATGTTTCCCCATGGAAAGAATTAGCTGGCTTGGTCCAAGTCAGAGCCGTGTGGATGACCAGAACATTAAGTGCCCAAACTGAAACAGGGAATGAATTAACTCGGCAAACAGGTTTGAACATTTATCCAGATAATCTTAATTTTGAATGCCAGCGTTCCCAGGCTATGTAAGCTTGGACTCCTGATCCTTCCTTGATCTGGAGAGAGAGGGGAAGGCTTGTGCACCTGTTATGGTTCTAAACCAAAGTCAGTTCTGCTCAAGACTTCATGGACGCAGAATATTAAGCATGCTCAAAACATGGGCCCTACATACTCAGGTTTTCAACTCACAACTAACTTTTGATGCTGCAAGTGCCATTTTGGCCTAATTATCAATTCTAATTTAGGAAGGAGGAACATTAAGTTTCTGTGCTTTCCTAGTTGGAAGGGGGTTGAACCACACCCTTTACATTCCAGGGAACTTGTATCTTCATTTCAAGATATATGTGCTCACCATCCACAGATATGTGTACAAGAGTCATGATATTAGAGAGAGAAAGAAAATTTTTAAAAAAATGGAACATGACTCAGGCAAAAAGAGAATTCTTTCTTGCAGAGAAATGTGAGATGCACTTGTTAAACTATTATTATAAGACATAATACCTTTAAGTACAAAATCACCCATGAAAGAAAATGAAAAACTCAGATTAACAAGAGTAAGATGTTTGAGAAATCCAACACCTTATGGATTATCCTTGCGTCAAGAACTGGAGAAAGTTATGGAGATTTAAGAGGACTTTCTTTTAATCCTAACCAAAGACTGGTGTGTTTTCATCATTGCTTTCTGATATTTCATCTCTTTCACCTTTCTTCTTCATCCCCTACATTAGTATTTCTATCCATTTTTACACAAACAAAATATGCTTGATTAGATTATTGTCATGATGCCATGATGATTTCTTGCTTTTCCTTTTATACCCCTTTTATATACTCTTTTATAAAGTTTTCATGTATTCTTAATACTTTTTGCCCACATATTCATAATTCCTTAAGTCCCATAACCTAGCTGAGACCCACTATTTTGTTAAGCCAGGAGACCAAACATCCTGGAAGCCTCGCAGTCAGGGGTCAGAACGCCCCAGACACCAAGGTCCTCTCTGGAACACATTCTGTAAACTAAGATAGGCCCATGCAGGCAGAAGGTTCCTCGAGACGGGGGATTCACTCGACCCTTTCTTTGGGGAATCTTGGATAGATATGCTAATTTGCAAGGCCTATATTTGTATGTGCTTTTCTGGGGTGCGTGTGTGTGCATTTCTGTGTGCATTTCGGTGCATTCCACTGGGATGACGTGCTGCACCTAAAGATCCTTAAATAAATACCGAGGTAAAAACCCTTTTTTCACATAACTGTGTTTGGTTCTTAATTTTAAGACCGGGAAAAGGCCATGGTCACAGTGAACCAGCCACGAAAAACCTTATTGTCAGAATTATAAAAATATAGTGTGACTTTTAAAAATAAAAATATATTATCTTTTTTTAACTTTTCACAATCATAGAAGTCAGATGCAATTCATTCACATATTGCAAAAGGCAATTCTGATAATAATTAGAATTTTAAGTTGCTTTATTTGCATGCATCCTTTCATCTGGAAACATTCCGATGGACTGATTAACTTGCGATAAAAATCTAATCTGGAATAGTCATGGAAGGAATTATAAAAATAAAGCTAACCTTCATGCCCTCATGTAACATTAATTACAGTTGAAACACACCAGTTATTCCTATTAACGTGTGAAAATTTAATCATTCAAAAATCCTTGTGCATTGCGACATTTTGAACTCAATCATTACTTTCAACATAGAAAATTTTAGACAAATCTTTCTATGTTGAAAGTAATGAAAAGCAGTTCCGTGCCCAAGGCAGGAATCACAAAGTTGGTGCATTTTTCTCATATGAACTATTTAATCTCTTAAGCTTAGAATTCACTTGAGAAAACTGTTCTAAGTATAGCAACTACCTTTGTCAATTCATGCATTTTGGATGAAATTAAACATATCAGTGTATGTATCTGTAAACCCAAACCCCTTCAAAATGGAAATGTACTTCAAGTTTTTTGGTTAGAAACAAGTACATCACTAGGGATATATACCAAAAAAAGGAGTGAATGAATTCCTCTTTCTATTCTGCTCATGTATGCAGCATTTGCTGCAGTCATTAAACGGTAGTGTTTTGATCCATGGCGTTCTTTTCTTCCTTCCTTCTGCTTTCTGCCTCATGGGAGACGGGAGTGGGTGAGGGCCTGGATGGGTGTTTGGCTGCTGGCCAGGGTTAATCCAACACAGTAGCCAGAGAGCCTATGCAGCTCAGCACACTGGAAGTGTGCACACTGAACTGTGGTCTGTATCCCAAACTTCTGCATAAACAACTTCCAGCTTTCCCTGTTAAATTGCATTGCTGAGAGGGGTTTTTCTGGGCAGAACCAGAATTCTGTGTCTTCTTTTCCAGTTGTGCCTGGAGATGCTGCTTTCAGGGGAGCCACAAGTAAAGAATGTGTACATATCTAAGGCCCCTCACTGATCTGTTCATGTCCCAGGGGGCCCCTGGGGCCCTTTACTGTTCTTTCCCATAAAAAGGCAGAGAAGTTGGGTATTAAGAAAACTGATTTACAGCCTTCTACACCTGTGGTTATATACCAAATCAACCAATTATTTCGCTACAGGAAATACCTCAGGAGTGGCCTACTATTTTACAGACTCTTGCCATAACACTAAATATGCCAACTGTATTTTGGGTTGCAGACAGCCATATTCTGGGCTGCATCAAAAAAAAAGTATAACCAGCAGAGGTGACTCCACCCCTCTGCCCTTGTGAGAACCCACCTGGAGTCCTTTGTGCGCCTCTGGGGACCCCAACATCAGTTCATGGACCTGTTATATTGAGTCAAGAGGAGGGCCACAACGATGCTTGGAGGCCTGGAGCACCTGTCCTGTGAACACAGGCTAAGGGAATTGGAGTTGTTCTGCCTGGAAAAGAGAAGGCTCCAGGGAGACCTTATAGCAGTCTTCCAGCAGCTGAAGGGACCTAAAAGAAAGAGGGGGTTTTTACAAGGGCGTGGAGAGACAGGACAAGGGGGAATGGCTTCAAATGAAAGGAGAGTAGGTTTGGGTTGGATATTAAAAGGAATTCTTCACTCTGAGGGTGGTGAGGCACTAGAACAGGTTGCCCAGAGAAGTCATGACGTCCCATCCCTGGAAGTGTTTTAAGGCCAGGCTGGATGGGGCTCTGAGCAACCTGGTCTAGTGGAAGGTTTCCCTGCCCATGGCAGAGGGTGGAACTAGATGATCTTTAAGGTCTCTTCCAACACAAACCATTCAATGGTTCCATGATTTTATGACTATGACTCTGAAGACAAACTGCAAGCAAATTACAATGATTTAGTGATACATACACTTTAATAGTATCTTCTGTTTGGAATATCTGCTTCCGTAAATTACTTAAAGATTTTACGCTATGGTATCTCTATTTCAATTAGTATATTGCTGATTAAATTTTAGTGCCAACAGAAAAGAAGAGCTTTATGTTTGTTGTTCTCTGGGTAGCACTTCAGGTTGAAATATGCTATAAAAATTGTGCTGAGGTTTTCAGGCCAAAAAAGGAGACAGAAATAACAAAAAAGGGGAAATCCTACCACTCTGAATTTATCAACACTCTTTGATCAACTGCTGTCATCAACGTATAAATTTTAATTCAGAGCTTTGAAAGCTATTCTGAAATTCTACTATATGAAGTGAAAATTGACTAGAACTATTAATTCAGTTGTTGATTTTCAAATACGTAAGAAAATGTAAAATTGTCAAAAATGAATAATTAAGTCCCGTTACTAGTGTCTGCTGGTGAGAAAGTGGTTGTTCCTCTATATAAGAAAGTTGGGCAGGGAGAACTAAATGTTGAAAGAGTCAGAACAAGCTTCATATGCCAGTGGCTAGTAGGGTAGTGGTGAAACAAGCTGCTGCAGGGGTGCACTGGAGCCAGTCTCCCAGGTACCTCCAGCCAGGACAGTTTCCCTTTAGGTTCTTCATAAGTGCCCTAAACTATTTGTTCTCTGAAATCTTGTGTTGTTGTTAGGATTTGGGTGCTCCAACAGCCACACGGGCAGGAAGAAGTCCATGCACCTGCATCCTCTAACAGGGATCTGCTCCTTTTCAACACACAGGGTCAGCTGCATAATAATGCTACTGAATTAACAATACATTTTCGTATATCAAACTGATACACAACAGGTCCTTAGAAACCAGCTGGAGATGGTTATTTAGACACAGTATTTGTTTTATTGTGATGTCTTAACTCATGCTTTAGAAGAACATATCTGTTCTCTAGGGTGAAGACCTTGGTAGAAAAAAAGTATCTGGTGTATGGCTCACACATCCCCTGCCCCCTAGTTATTCTGGAAAATGCTTATGCCATTTTGAGAGACAATATGTTTCAAAATTAAAATCTAAGTAAGAAAAAAGTGTAAGTATCATATTAGGAGAAATAAATAAATATTACATGTGAATACACGAAAGTGGTGTAACAGTTTGCTGAGCAAGTTCTAGTCAAATCAAACCATACAAATATGTTATACACTTTTTTTGTGTGTGTTTTTCAGAAGAAAATCACTCTTTTTCCTCTTGAAATGCCAAGGGAGGTAATTATTTCGGTAGTCCACCTGAAGCGAGCTTGAAGTTGAAGAACTGAACAGAAACGCACCTGTGGCTCCTGCCCCAGTGCTGCAGCACCTGGCTGTGAAAGGAGGGGACGGCTCTCTTGCGATCGCAGCACTCCTCCTGCTGGTGAGAAACCCCCGAGCGGGACGCAGCCCTCGGCACAGACTGGGCCAGACTGATGGTGCCGGAGCCAGCTCTCAAGAAGACTGGGAATAATGGCCTCATCAGGGAGACTGAAGCTGGGAAAAATCCAAAGGGTGTGGGGAAATGGGAATAAAATGACAAAGAGTTGGGTAGAGGTGAGAGGAGTGCCTTAAGCAGGAAGAGGTCATGGCTCAGAGGAAAATATTACCAAAGGACAAAGGTACAGAAAAGCTGTACAAGACTGAAGATCTCTAATCAGTATAACTCCAGTCTGTCAAAAAAGCTGTAAAGTCCACTGGTTGAGCCTGCCTTTTCAGTGATTAAGTCAAAAAAAGAGAAAAACTATTTTTTTCTTGCCAGTCACTCTTTTGGGACAATTAAAAGGGACCTCTGAAAAACTAAAATTCCAAGTCTGTTATCTCATCAGTTACTAAATTCAGATACTAGAAAAGAAATTTCACAGTGAAGCTGTTTTAGCAGTGGAACAACTTGCCAAGGGAGACAGTGAAATTTCCATCATTAAAGATGTCAAAGATGTCCTTGTTTGGACACAGCCATGAGCTACCTGTTTTAGCTTCAACAGTGCACTTGCTTGAGGCAGAAGGCTTGATGGAAGACCAGCAGATGTCTCTTCCAATCTATACCATCCTGTGAATGTAACATGCATTTTCTGGGGGAGCTTCCAGTTTCTACTGGAAGAGGAGAAAATCTAAAACTTGCATGCACCACAATGAAGCAGACAAAAGTTTGTCTTAGTCCTGGCATTTCTTATCTTCACAGCCTTGGTTTGATAGCTTCTAGTAAGAATTTTTTTAGACCCTTTTCGGTCACAGCCTTACACTTCTTAAAGCCACATGATCTGTGCTTTATTTAGGTGTTGGGCTGACTTGGGGCTGTGCAGCAGAAAAGGCAGCTTTGTCAAGACCGTGTTTTGATTCATTGCATCTACTCAAGTCAGCTAAGAAAGCTTTGTAGGAAGAAAAGAAGTTTCACTGAGGCCTGGAGAAACAGATCTTATCCATGCAAGTCTCTCTGACCTCAACACACTGCCCACTCAGGGTAAACTTTTGACAAATGCTTTCCTAGTCTTCAATACATACAGCTTCCCAGCCAGGATCTATTTTATGGAAGTGCTGGGCACAGGACAACAAAGCAAATGCATCTAAGAGTTTTTACACAAGCAGAGATTAAGTGAATTTAGGATCACTCAATATAGAAAAGAAACAATTGTGTGAGACAGCATGACAAAATCTATAAAGCCATGATGCCCTAAAAAAAGTAAATAGGGAATAATTCACTATTTTCTGCAAGAACTATACTAAAGATCAAAAGAAAGTACCAAGCTGCAGATCAGAAGCAAGCAAAGGACTTTTTCCACAAAAAGTGTAATAAAACTATAGAATTCTTTGCCCCAGAAAGCACCCCAGAAAGCCATATATGCCCAAAGCATATTTGATTCATAAAAGTGATTCGACAAATCCAGAGAAGGTCATCCATCAAATGTTATTACAGTGAAAAAGGCAGATATAACCTTTGACTTGGGAAGTCCCTCAAAGAAGTGATTTAGTGTGAGAACATCCATTTTGCCTGTTGACTTAAGTGCACCCATGCTAAGTTTTGTCATCTATTCACAAGTGACTACGTAAGCAGTATGGGCAGATAATAACTGACATGTGCCTAACAAATAGCAGTGTTATCTGCTTTGACCAGATGCAAAGATAGATCCTATGATTTAAGTGCCCTTTCACTTCACACAAAAGATATGACATGTTGCAAAACACACTTACTGTGTTGCCATGAATCCAGTCATACTGAAGCCCAGGCCTAGGAGTCCTGGAGCAGAGCCAGATATAACTTAAAAAAAAATTCCATGAGGAAATGTGTTATCAAAATAGAAGTACTAGATTCGGGAGAACGAATTTACCAATGCATCCAAAGCATTTCCTGCTCTTTCTTTTACTGAAGCTACAGCTTGGGTTTGGCTTTTTTATTTACAATGATATAACTGAAGGATAATGAAACATGTGGTTTGTTTTCACATAACAAATGGGTTTCCTAGTATTTGACAAAACAGTATCCCTCTGTACTAGCCCTATTCTTATTCTCTTTCCCCAAACTTTCAGTTCTGGCTGCCGATGTATGTGAAACACATTTTTGTATTCACACTTGGAACAGTAACTGTGAGTTTTACTGAGGGTTTTCCATTACCACTTCAGTCAAAAATTTACTAGCATTGCAAAGAAGCAATTAAAATGCCTTTCCCTAACTTTTCCTCTTATGTTTTGGGGTGGCAGAAGTATTGTTTTGCCTAAGCAACCACAGCTTTCTGCACATGCAAAAGCTGTTGCAACTTCAATGTACTGAAGTTTAAAGATTCCCATACTTAGTATAAATGTCTTGGTATTTTGATATCACGTTCAGTGCTCTTGCTGCCACTTTGAACCATTGCATTGCACCGTCTCCCCAGCTCAGCTGCAATATTCCTCTTGAAGTTCCTCAGGGACAACTGGGCTGTAGGGATTAATGAAACCAGAATGTCTGGGACCTAACAGCTGCGGAAAGAATCTAGAGGGAGTCCTTGTCTCTTCTCTGGGGTATAAGGACTGCTTTTAAAAGAGTGTGGAACTATGGATAGATGCCCAATGTCCCTCTTATTAAAAAGTAATGAGAATTGAAAATCTAACAAAGGAACAAAAATGAATCCCAGGAGGTGCTCTTTTACATTTTTACATTTCACATATCTTCTTGTGAGTCTAGCCCTTGGTGACAAAAGGGCTCATCTCTGACACTGGCTGTTCAAAAGCTCACAGAGGCAACACATTAGAGACATGCACGCTCACACAGGGGTAGTTCAGACCTATAGCAAACCAGCCATGGTAATCAGCACATCAATGACATCCCATCGTGCTGCTGACTGCAGTGCTGCTTCTCATGCCATGCTTTGCTCCCTGACAATCTCCTCCAAATGCCAATGCTTCCAAAGAATCTGCTGGATGTTCCCAGCTCACTTATTTCATAGGGCCACAGGCCAGTAGAGAGCCCTGTCTAAAGCCATGTCGGAAAAGTTTTTCTTCTCTTCACTGCAGCAAAGATGACCTATTCTGAAGCTTTTCAGACAGTTGTCACACCTGCAGGATTCAGAAAAACCAAAACCTGGTCATATTGATGGTCTCATGCAGGGCAGAAAAGACCATGGTAGGCTCAAGAATGGTGCCTCATTCTGCCATGAATGTGAACCCAGGCATTCCTTACAGGGTATTCTCTGAAGTGTGTTTCTCATGCTAGCTCCTGGAACCCAGAGAATGCATCCCAGAGCCCTGAAGGAATTGCCTGATGTAGCTGCCAAGCCACTTTCCATGATATTCAAAAAGTCATGGTGGGCAGAGGAAGTCCCAGGTGACTTGAAAAAGGGAAACATAGTACTCGTTTTTAAGAAGGGAAGGAAGTAGTACCCTAGGAACCACTGAACTGACAGCGTCACATCTGAGCGTGGGAAGATCATGGAACAGATCCTCCTAGAAGCTGTGCTAAAGCACATGGAGGACAGTGAGGTGGCTGGAGACAGACAGCATGGCTTCACTAAGGGAATACTCTGATCAAACTTGTGGCTTTCTATGGGGGAGTGACTGCATCAGTGAACAAGAGAAGAGTTACGGAAGTAATTTCTCTGGTCTTCTGTAAATCCTCTGACACGGTTCCCCACAAAATCCTTCTCTCCAGATTGGAGAGTCACATCCAGAAGGTAATGGTCAACAGCTTGGGGTCCCAATGGGCATCAGTGACAAGGGATGTCCCTCAAGGGTTCGTACTGGGACCAGTGTTCTTTAATATCTTCATTAATGATAGAGAGGAAGGGATTGAGTTCACCCTCAGCAAATTTGCAGATGACACCAAGCTGAGCGGCACAGTTGACACACCTGAGGATGGGATGCCATGCAGAGGGACCTGGATAAGCATGGGAATCCCATGAGGTTTAACAAGACCAAGTACAAGGTGCTGCACCTGGGCTGGGGCAACCCCTGGTATCAACACAGGCTGGGGGATGAATAGATGGAGAGCAGCCCTGCCCAGAAGGATTTCAGGGTAGAGGAGAGGCTGGACGTGAGCCAGCCTTGTGCACTCAGCCCAGAAAGCCAAACGTGTCCTGGGCTGCATCCAAAGCAGCGTGGGCAGCAGGGTGAGGGAGGGGATTCTGCCTCTCTGCTCTGGTGAGACCCCACCTGCAGTGCTGCATCCAGCTCTGGGGTCCCCAGCACAGGAAGGACATGGACCTGTTGGAGCGAGTCCAGAGGAGGCTACCAAGATGAACAGAGGGATGAAGCACCTCTCCTATGAGGAAAGGTTGAGAGAATTAGGATTGCTCAGTCTGGAAAAGAGAAGGCTTTGAGGTGACCTAGTTGTGGCATTCCAGCAACTGAAGGGAATTTACAGGAAAGATGAGGCAAGACTGTTTATGAGGGTATGTAGTGACAGGACAAGGAAGAAAAGACTGAATAAGAATATATTTAGATTAGATATTAGGAAAATTTCTATTCTGTGAGGGTGATGAGGCACCAGAACAGGTTGCTCAGAGAAGCTTTGGATGCCCCATCCCTGGAGGTGTTCAAGGCCAGGCTGGGTAGAGCTCTGAGCAGCCTAGTCTAGTGGAAGGTGCCCCTGCCCACAGCAGTGGGGTTGGAACTAGGTGATCTTCAAGGTCCCCTTTCAAACCAAACTATTCTATGATTCTATGATATATTGCATTTTGTCTGTTTAATTAAGCTGTAATTAAGACAGACGGTAAACAAAAGAATTATGTTAACAGCAGGAATGAGAAAAACTAGCTCCATGTTAAAAACAATTGAAAACAAATAGTCTTTTTGGTAGACTATAGCCTAGGCAGCAAACTGTTGGTTGTAACACATTTTCTATTATTCTGTGAATTATCTGAATCTACAAGAGAATTAAATGTGATCCTCTAGTCTGTGAGCAGAAGCTCTCAGGAGGAAAAGTACTTGGATTCCAATTTCTTATTCAAAGAATACTTGCTGTAAAAGACTTAAACTTTTATCAGAGCAGCTATTTGAAACCAGGTGAGCAATCTAAACCAGAAGAGAAATTGCTATTCTCTGTAGATTGACAACAAGTTTATTAAACAGTCTTTTGATGTGATCAGAACTCCTTCTTAAAACCACTGTTATCCCCTTAACAAGATAGATGTGCCAATTCTGTTCTTCCTCAAGGAAGGTTTAAGAACAGGAAAACCCAAAAATCCTGATTTCAGTGCACCATTGAAGAGTTAATCGACTCTGCACTTTTAGAGAAGGTTCTGCAAGTGCCAACCCTTAGATTATACCAGTTTCTGCTGTCTGCAGGGTGGCACAGTAGAAAATCTGCTCAGGAAGGGTGCTGATTCCTACTTATGCTTCTTCCAGCCTAAATGAGTCCTTTGGACCATTATGAGTTAGATTCAAATGATGAGTAAATCTGACTGTCAAAATATTGTAGAAAGTTAGGATGAAGCTAATAAAGAAGTTCAGCTATCAGCGAAGTTCAGCCTACTGTCCTGGAGATAGCAGGGCTTCCTGAAGAGTTTGTCAGAACTGGGCTTAACTGCTTTTGGCACACATTTCCAGAGCCTAATTCCCCATTAACCAGAGAAAAAAGGCAATGAAAAGAACCATTAGAGAAGAACAAAAAACCAACCATGGCCTCAGGCACAGAAAAACTGCGTGGCTCTGAGACATAACTCTGTCTCTGAAGCTCCAGAGCTGTCAATAAGCTAAAATAAGCTAAATTAGAGCTTTTGTAGTGCAAGAAAACAAAATTATGTGCCATTTTGAGAGATTTTTTGTTAAATGGATAAGCTGCCTTCTATCATTATTTTCTGTGTCTAAACCAACACAAACAGCATGTAGAGCCCCAAATATTGGCTAAGTACTTAGGTCTACTAAAGTTAATATTATGGACCAAATGTTTCTCTTGATGCAATTATAACACCTAATGGAAGTTCACAGATCAATAAAATGTTATTGTGTTTCAAAGACGCAAGGCAAAAAGACATTCTCTTAGAAACATTTTACTTTGGGAAAATATATATTAAGACATCCTCTTACCAGGGCAGAATAAATACGTAAAGATAGACAGATATATTCTGTTTTATTGTCACTAATTATTTATGGCTCATTTTGTGATTCTATAGAATATTTTCTGAGGACAAATTTATATACAAACATATGAAGTGTGCAAACACAATCTAAAATGCAAGCGCTTTCAAGATAGCTTTAAGTATCACCCCGTCCCTTTTGCCTGGTGATTAAAAGTAAAGCAGAATTTAATAGACATGAATATACAGCCTACTCTGTCACATATGTTTAAAACAGATTCTTCCTGAAGAGAGCTGGGATGGGATGCAAAATTTACCGAAACCCACATCATTGTCTGAAATTTAAGAGTGGGCAACCCACATCATAATAGAGCAATTAAAACTGCTACATGTTTTGCATTAAGTGAGTTGTTTTGTGGCAAATTCTTCAGTTAAGGAAACTGAGGAATGGCTGACATTTTTGAAAGACTTTTTGGTTACTGTTGCTGATTTCTCAGACAAACTGTGCACTTACTACATCGAAATCTAAGGTCTTGTCCATTTCTATGGATGTTCACTCAAGCATCCAAAAAAAGAACAAGTATATTTAAAGGAAACTAACAAGTATATTCAAAGGAATATACTGAAACAAACAACAAAAACCCCCACACAAAACCAACAACAAAAACCTCCCAACAAAACAACAAACCTCTTGTGTCATTCTTGTTGGGATAAAAGCTGCTAATTATTGACATGGTAAATGGATATCTATTCAAAGCAGGTACAAATAGACTACATTAATATGCCTCACTTATTTAATGCAAGTTGTAGGTAAAATGGACACTTGAAGTGACCAAGGCAACACTTCCTTAAGGGCTCTGACTGTTCTCCAAAAATGAATTAATTAACACTGAAGAATAAAGTCTCACATCAAAGTGAGATCTTTAACTCAATACTGAATTCATATTTAAGGTTTTCTCTCCTTTAATCAAGAGGATTCTGGTTTCATTACCCTTCAGCTCTTAAGTATCTGCTATCAGATTTTGCCAGTTCTGCAGTATGAAAGTGTTTACAGATAGAGCTTTCACAGATAGAGCTGTGACAAAAAAAGTAAATTTCACATAAAACACAACAGGAAGACAATCTCTGCATAGGAAAATGTTTGTTGTAGTAGAGGGTGACAAGAGCAATTGTTTCAGTGCTTGTGTCTTAGCTATCAGCAGTGCCAATGACTTGACTTATCTATGTAACCAGAGGTTCTGGTCAGGGATAGAGAGTCAGATGAGTTTGTTATAATCAGTAAGACTGTGATAGCACAGAATCATATTCTTTTGGGACAATAAAAAAGGATGTGGGTCTGGCTGTAGGAATACCTCACTGTGAATATGAAATCATAGAATAACTTCAGGACTGTGAGCAAATGTATACAAATGCTTTTCTTCAAAACTGTCTATTCTTCTCACTTGGTTCCCTGCTTGAAACACAGATGACTTCTTACCCCACCAGATCTAGCCTCCAGAGGATGAACAATCTTGTGTTTAGCAAAAGTGCTTGTGGCCAAAATCCTGTAGTGAATACACAGAATCACAGAGGAAGGGAAACTTTTCCTTCCATTCACTTGGAATTTTCCTTCTTCCAGCCTGAGTATTGTCTTCACTCCTTTCTTTAAACCCCTTTGGGCAGAATAACACAACAATTGGATTCCCTGAGCCTCTCTTTAAGCTAAACAATCAAATTTCCAGCTTCTCACTGTATATCATATGCTCCAGCCCCTCAGCCATCTCAGTCTGGCCCCCTGCTAGATTCACTGCCATTCTGTTGTGCTGCAAAGTCTATAGCAGCCATCGCCTCTTGATTTATTCGTGCCTCTTCCACTACCCAGCTGTGCAACTCTGAGAAGACCAAACCACAATAATTTTTCTCCTTCTCTTCCTGGTTTGTTAACTATGTCCTTTTGAGACGTGAGTGCTTTCAAGTAGGAATTGCTTCTGCCACTTGTATGTACCAAGTGTGTTCCAAATATATCAGGATCCTGATCTCTCTTGGCTTCTGGGCATTGCTACAATAGGAAAAACAATAAAACTTATCCACAGTAAGAACAAAGGGAAAAATATTGCAATAAGACAAAAAGAGGAAGACTTAACCATGAATAAAAGCCAAAGTTTGAAATGAGGAATGATGAATTTTTTTATTGAATTATTTCACAGAGCAAAAGCAAAAGTCCGTACAAGTTGGAAAACCCACCCATTTTTGCTTCACTACCTGGAGCTGCCATCATTGTACCTCCCACAGTCACTGCACAAAGGTATACATCTTGGGAATCACATCTCCCAATTCCTTTGCTCTGGAGTGGTCTCTGCAGGATGGGTTTCACCAGGGTCTCTCTCTGGTTTTGTGCCAGCTGATCTTACCTGAAATGTTGGTGTTGTGTTGTCGTAAGTATAACAGCTGAAGACAAAATCAGCCCGTAGATGTGAAGTGTCTTTCAGAAGGTTCCTGAGATGCCAGATTTTTTTAAATCTCATTGTGAAAAATAGGGTCTCTCCTTTTTTCAGTATACTCACTGAATGCAGAATAAACCCAATGTTTCTCAATTCTAGGCAGGATATCTGGGTAGTTATTCATGCTGTTACACAAGTGATATTGATAAACTCATTCATGTGAACAGGTGGCCAGCTGAAGAATATGATATGCCATTAAGTGGAAGTTAATGTTCCTCACTGTATTGTTCAAGCACAAAAAAAATTTTATCACAAAACACAACTTTACCTACCTTAGTAGTCATTTAGAAATTTTTATAAGCATATTTATTTCAAATTTCTAGGTTAAGCAAGCAGAAATTATGTACAAATTCAAAGCACAGTGAATGAAAATATTGTTAGCTGTTACCGAACTTTTTCTCCCAAATTTTTTTTCCCAAAACTTTGTCTTCTCCAAAATGTTAAAGAAAGTTTTCCCATTTCCAGTTTCTAAATGAAGTTTTGGAAGCATATTCTGTTGTTTATTTCCCAGTTTTCCTGGGTTTAAAATGAAAACAAAAAAGAGTTGAAGAATCATTAGTGGAAATTCACATGAATAGACCATTAAAATTACTGCTGGTAGAAAAAATTTTGCTCACTTTCATTTTTTCCTCTGTTTAATAAATAAAAGCCTAGGACAGTCTCAATGACTGAAGGCATTGAAGTAATTAAACACTCATCCTCCATGCTGGAGTTCAAAGCCCAGGTTCTTGCTTTCTATCGTAGAGCTAACATACATTTAAACCAGTAGATTAAAAGACATGTAAAAATAATGGAATTGCCCTGGAACAAAATTGAAGATCAAATTACTGAAACCAAACAAACACAAAACCCAAACAGAAAATCCCCTACAATTCCGTTTATTTGCTGCTGAGATTCTCTTGGGCAAATTCAGAAAATGTGATTCAACTTCTGCCTATTTTATATCAAAATTTCCATGTAATAGGGTAAAATGGTCTGTGGAGTTTCTGAGTCAATTGTCTTCCTCACAGTGTTTCTTGATGCAAAAAAGTACAGGATTCCTGACTTTCCTAATCTGAAAATTTTGTTTATAGTATTTTCCTTATTGTCTGCATAAAAACCTGCAGCTTTTCCTTCAAAAAATAGATAAAATCATACAGCATTTTTTTTCCTTGGAGTGATCTAGATTGCTCTAAAAATTCCACTAACATACAGCAGTCCCTTCTAAATTATCAACTTTTAATGCTTCTGCATATGATAGAGTTGCCTATTTCATGAGATGAATAGTTTCATGGAATCATCAAAACAGTGCTCATTGATGGCCAAAATCTATGATAAGTGCAGATAAATTATTAGAGAAAGAATAGAGAATAAAAGATACTGTCATGGTACTGCCATGCAGTTCTCAAACTGTTCCTTGCCAACTTTCTCCTCTATACAACTCAACTGCAAAAAAGGCTATAGCAGGACTAGAAAACATATGGACAAGGTCAACAGTGAAGATAAAGGGTATGGGAAGTCTCTGTATGAGAACAACTTGACAACAACTCTTCCATTTAGGTTGGAGATGACCAAGGGCATGGAAAACGTACCAAAAAATCCTACAAAATCAAAAGAGCACTGGGAGAGAGGGAGGATACATGTCACTGCTTCTACCAGAAAAACCCCTAGGAACTATCAAATAAGGCTAGTAAGCAGCAGGTTCAAACCAATCGAAGGAGGAGGTTCTTTGCCCGATGTTAAACTATAGAGCTCCCTGGTTTGCACGGCTTTGAAGGGAGAAGGGGTAGTGTAGAAGAAATACACCCACGGAGTTTTAAAATACAGAGAAATCACTTCTGCACTGGCAAGTTTCCAATTCTGCACTGGCAAGTTTCCAATTCCTTGATGCTAGAAAAGTATTTGTGGCATTTATCATCATGGGTTTTCTTTATTTGTGTATTCTTTCCCTAGGTATCTGAGCTGATGATAGGGAAGGCAGAGGTGTGAGGCCATCCATGCCTGTGCGACTGTGGCCAAAGAACTCCACTTCCTGCGTGAGCACTCATGACCTTCAGTCTTTCCTCATATCTGTAAAAAATGGATTTTCTCTGCCTTCTTCTAGCCACTGCCAAGGCAAACCTTTAGCCCTGGCCGAGTTCACCACATTTTGGCTTTCCCTGGATTCTGCATTATTCATGGGTTTGTACCAGCCACGCAGAGTCTCTCTGCACACTGAATTTATGCAGCTCCAATTCATCCTCTTGCTCTAAGTGTTGTTTAGAAGCCAGCTCAAAGATTTTTACACCTGCTCCACCTCTGCCAGTGCTGTCCATATGTGCTGTCTGTCTAACTTAGCGGAGAAGCCAAGGAGCAGCTTACTGAGATCCTGCAGATACTGCAGGTGCCATTGGGAAGAAAGCAACGGCAAAGGTGAAGGGAAGGGAGGACATTTATTGTAATGTCCATTGTGCGTAGTCTTGCCAAGCTGGAACTGGTCCTTATGGATTGGTGGTGGGCTCTCAGAAGTGGGTGGGGTGGTGCCATTGTGTGAACTCCACATGCCAAGCACAAATTCACTCTCAGACTTCTGTGGACCCTGGCCAGAGCAACAGCTATAGCTGATCTCCCCAGGCCAACACCATGGGTACAAGCTGGCATGCCAGATTTTTGCCATCACTGTGACACAAAGACTGAAGTAACGGTCACTTCCTCCACCTGGAGTCACAGAATCGTGGATTCATAGAATAATACTGGTTGGGAGTCACCTCTAAAAGTCACCTTGTCAAACCCAACATTCCTCATCTTCCTGAAAAAAAAAAATTAAAATACAGAATTTAGGCTGCAAGGTCTCATCACTCTTCTTGACATTTCTTGCCAGCTCATGAAAGTTACTTCTGGCTTAGTGTTCTGGCTTCTGTTAACATTTCTCAGGTGCACAATGCAGCCCACACATTGCATGGCTAAGCTCGTATCTAATTCAGATTTGCGAATTCGTTTGAATTGGTACAGCAGCCAAAGAGTTTCTGTCATAAGAAGGTGAAGGAGTGGATTGCAAAATGGTGAATGCAGAGTGTGTAATGCCCACATGGAGATAGGCTCCCATCCAAGCAGAAAAGGCTATTGAATAATTTTAACACCGCAATATTTACAGCTGTGGAAGGAATAAAATATTTATCTAAATACTAGTCAAATAAAAATAAGCCAGAAAGAATGATCTCTGGTTTCTTTACAAGAAAAATACAAGAGGCATTTTATAACATAAATTTATTTTTGAAAGCTCAGTAGATCACATCACGTGTAGTCTAAGAGTAGTCTTCATAAACTAAAGATTTTCTCAGGCATCGTGTATTTTCTAAAAGGGTTTTGCACCATACTGTGTTATTTCTTTCTTCTCCATATTGCTTTTTTACCTTTAATGAGGGTTCACCTGGTGAAATTTAAAATTTAAGTGTGTGTAATTTTAAAACAACCCTACCAAAGAACCTTACACAACGTAATTTGATACTTTTCTATACTGTTGAACTAGAGTGAATAAAATAGATTTAGATATAGACTTAATTTCTGTTCTTATGTGTCTTATGCGAGGCGATATATTGCATGAAGGTAGGATGGGGAAGCAGAGTGATATTCAGATACAACAGGTGCGCTTTGCTTCCAGTACCATATGGAAAGAGCAGTCCTAAAATGCTCAGACAGTATTGGGTTCCAAATTTTGTGCAGTATTTAACACACATTGAGTGAAACAGACTGCAATTTATGGTTAAATAGGATTCCAGAAGAGTAATGAGAATAGGAAGAAAAAAAAGGGGCTTAAGTTGACCAGTGCTGGAAACTTGCATTTTCAAGACATTATTAGTCTAAAAGTAAAGAAATACTTGATTTAATCTTGCAAGAAAATACTAATAAACAAACCTTGCTAGTGACTTTTGCCAGCTAGCTGGTGATTCCCATTGGGAATGAGCATGAGAACAGAACAGAGCAAAAACATATCCTGTGTGTGGTTGTATGGATGGGAAGGAGTTGAGTTGAAAGCTCTGCTTCATTCCAAAAGACTGAGTATAGAGAAAAATCAAAGCGACATTATCATCAGCAGAATTAGCATGATTTTTTGTGTCTGTGAAGTACCTCAGCTGTTTATACCACAGCAAGGATTGCTTTTGTCTTACAGACTGGAAATTTTCCATTTTCTGTTAATTCTTTTTTCCGAGAGAAATCATCTACATTATCAAGGTACTGCTTGCTAACATAGCTATTACGGATATTTCTTTGAACTTAGTCTCAACTCAGCACCTGCAGGTCTGCAGATTCTCTGGGACATCAGACTTAAGCAACAACCAGCTAAGCGCCACAATGTACAGATTTATTTATTTTATTCATAGATTTATTTATTTATTTTATTAAAATTTAAAGTATTGCAAAGAAAGCCTATCATAAAATGAAAGCCTACATTGAACTAAAATTACTGGATGCTGATTCTGGTCCACTTGTCACTCTGTCAGTTCTGATATATCTATACACTTTGGCAAAGAAAGTCCACCAAAGAAAACTGACCAGTAGATATCTTTTTGAATCTGTAGTTTAATAATCCCATTCAACCAGCTCAGTCCAATACGTACCATTCCTTTTGGAAGTTTCCTGCCACTTAATCCCCTCTTATTCATTTTTAGCTCCTGTATCAGACTGCCTGGACTGCTCCAAGGAGGAAATAATCTTTGGGTTACACAAATTGGTTGTAAACTTCCATGCTGATGAAAATATTAATGACATATATCAGAAGCCATTAAAACTTAAGTTTGGTATACCATTACAAGCTCACCCATAGTGTTATTATTTTAAAAATACATAAATGCATTCATACATAGATACTACTAAGTTTCATGAATAATAATTTTTATTATTCTTTTATCTTCTTTTTTTTGGTCCTGAATGGCTTCAGGATAAGAAATTTCTTAGAATTCTTTCTCTATTTGTAGAATGTGAACAGAAATGACAATATCTCACAGCTTGTCTACCCAGGTGTGAAGGACGAAAATGGTTTATAAAGAGGGCAGTTATTTCACAGAAAAAGTATGTGGGATTTAGATATGCTTTTAACTGAAAAATTTTGCATTCTCCGTATTGCATTCACTTGTCACATTTGTTGTGCCAAGAGATGGACTGAAAGATCACTTTAGCTAAGCATGTGTTGATTCCATGTTTGTTATTTCAGATGTTTTCCTTTTGTTTGTTATTAAACTATATTGTTTGTTTTCCATTTTTACACACTTCTACCACAAATAACATCAATGGGCAGTAACACCACTAGCCTGAATTCCTATGGCTCTATATCTGAGAAGGGCAGCAGAATCCAGCATCCTTGACATGCTCAAGGGTGGGGCGACCATTCAGAAGAACTGGACAGGGTTCAGGGAGGGTCTGGAAGGAACCTTAAAAGATTCAACAAGTCCTGGACCTGGGAAGAAGAAACCACTTACAACAGCACAGGCTGGTGGTGTTCTGGCTGGGGCAACAGCTTTGCTGGAATGGGAGTCTTGGTAGCAGCAAACTGAGCGTGAGCCAACAGTGTGGTCTGGAAGCCAAACAGGTCAACTGTAGCAAGGAGTGTATTAACAGGAGTGTAGCTGTCACACTGAGGAAAACTGCTATCTTTTGCTGCTCAGCCTTCATCAGACTGCATCTCAAACTCTGCACTCAGCCCATTTATGCAAGAAAGACTTTGACAAGCTGGAACATTCTACGGAGGCCACCAGATCAGTCAAGGGACTGGAGCACCTTCTCTGGGAGGAGAGACTGAGGGAACAGAGCCTGTCAGCCTGGAGAGGAGAAGGCTTGGGGTGGGACACATCTAATACCAGCCTTCTAAAACCTACAAGGATGTCATCAAGAAGATGGAAGAAGGCTTTCCACCGATATGTGCGCCAGCGGGATGAGACAAGGCGTGCAAGTTGAAAGAACAGAGATTCAGACTGGGTAGAAGCAGATCCTTTTCCAGCATGAAGACAATCAAGCAGTGGATCAAGTTACCTAGAGAGGTTATGCAGTCTTCATTCTTAGATATTTTCAAGGCCAGTCTGGGTAAAGTCTTAAATAACCTGGTCTTACCTCATAGCTGACGCTTTTTTGTATGATAGGTAAGACTGGATAACCTCCTGAGGTCACTCTTGACCAAAATTTTTCTATCATCCTCTGATCAACCTAGAAACCTTCCTGAATTTGCAAAAGTGCAAATAAGTGTTTTTTTCCTATTCTAGCACTGTTCTAAATATGGCTATTAACACTATGCAAATAGGTAATTTCCTTTTGCACTAAAACTTTCCCTGTATAATTAGCTTCAGAGACTTTGTAACTCTTGGTCTACATAAAATAAACTATATTCAGTACTTTCTCCACGTGCATTCAGTAACAGCATGACAAAAACTATTAAAATTAATTCCTGTGGATCTATTTTTACAAACTATTGTGGCTTCTATTCTCCAAGAATGATCCACAATTTTTAATTATATTTGGCAGAGAAGGAAAATTAGTTTTGTGTTTACAGGCATTCTGGAGGAAATGAAATGTATTATTCAGTTCAACAGCTAATGCTTAATGATGGAACAGAAAAGTTGTTGTTTGGGGGTTTGGGGTGGGGTTTTTTCGTTTGTTTGATTTGGTTTTTTAGTTGTTTTTTTTTTTTTTAAATTTTTTGAGGGGATTTTATCACATATATATATATTTCTAAAAATATTTCCTACCCAGATCCTATAGCTACACTGGGAGAAGTAGCTCTGGGAGAAGGAGAAGGCAAAACTTTCAGTCTCACACTAGGCAATTCTACTTGAAATGTCAAACTTGAGTGTTCATTAATTAAGTACATGTAATAAAGAGAAAAAAATTATAAACCTGTTGGTCACAATATTCATTTAGAAGACTGTATATACAGACACGAGTACTTATTCCAGAGATGTTGCTTTACAGAAGGTGGATCAGGTTCATTGAAAGAAATGGGTAGCACCATTCTCTGCCAGAACAAAATGTTGGCCATTAAAACACCTTTCAGGGATGTGGCAGATATAAGAGGATGTCCTTTGAAGAAATCATGAAACTGGAAGATTGGTCTTCTAGTGAATTCTCTGATTCTTGGCCTGCCAGCAGACACCAGCTCTTCTGTTTGCACTGCTTTTTTGCTTCACTTATTATTTTTCTTATTAGACCTCTCAGCCTTTTTTAATCCCATCCCAAGTAATTTATCTCTGGAAGTTGTTTTAACCATTATTTGCTGGCACCAATGCAATCGCAACATAGAAAATAAAAATGCATGGATAAATCCAAGCTCCATCAGTTCTGAAGAGGCCAACACGTGTGACTCGCTATTTTAATGAAAAATATTCCAGGATGTTTCAGAACAGGGATGATTTCTATGAAGAAACTTTCCTGACAGAAATACCTTCAATCATGCTGAAACAGAATGAAGATTTCAAGAAATAAAACCAAAAAGTAAATACATAAGCATTTTCAGAAGCTCTATGCAAGATATTTGCCATAATACACAACATAAAGTAAAACAATTAGTACCATGAACAATCTATGCTTAACTCAGTTTCGCAGCTCATTCCTTAAAGCAGAAAGAAACTATGGATTTTATGTAAATAAAAATCCGCCCTCAGTACATGAGCAATAACTGTGAGTACTCACTGGAGAATTACTTGTAGTGCAGGAAGATAACATTCAAAAATTAAAACTAACTCATGAAGTATTAATAACTCAATATCAAATAGCAAGAAGAAACACGGTAACAGGGAAGTAGTTATTTGTTCTTTGGAGATCTAAATCATTCTAAGCTCTGTATCTTTTTTTATAATTTTTCTGTCATTCTATCTGTGATGATGATGGCAGAGATGGAGTGCCTGTGTCCCTCCTATAGCTTACACCCCCTACCTTCACAAACAATAGAATTCTAGGACAGATTTTTTGGACGTTGTTCTCCTGTTCAGCAAAGCACATCAGAATCCTGCATGTGAAGTGACATGACACAAACAACATCAAAAGTGAACCCATTAGCAAGAGCAATCAGCCATTACTTGATAATCACTAAGCAGCGTTGTGCAATTCTCAAGTGGCCATAGTGTACACTCCCTTGCTGTAGATGAAGAAAGGCAATCATAATTTCCCTGAACAAAGTAACTGGTTATCTGTGAGTACCTGCCTAAGACTCTCAAAGAGAAGGAAGTTTTCCCTCTTTTGTGTATATGTGTTTTGAACAAAGTTTTGAAGCTTCAAATGTACCAAAAGCCTAGGTGACTAAATTGCTACCTCAAAACCCAATCTTCCTTTATCACTTTTCCAGCTGGGTATGGAAGTCTATTTTAAATGGAGCTTTCCAGACTCCCAGACTTGCATGGGATTGTGATCACATATCACGTATGCTGAATGTACAGTCTAGAACTTGGCTATCATTTTCAAAGTTACCCTTTATTTACACACCTTCTATTGAAGGCTTCAAGGGTTAAAAAAATTTAAAGTCATCACAATTAGCATAACTCAGCATTTGAGCTGAATGCTTGGCCTCAGTTCCTGATTTCAACACTCAGGCATAAGGTCCAGTTGTGAAGTTCCTCAGAGTGTCAGCTTTGATATTGGCAGCCACAAAAAATGACTGAGGCAGTCATGAAACCGAATGACAAAATACCGCATCAACTTTTCCATGGTAATGCACCCTTTGTTTCAGAGCCCTTCGACTGTCAAGAAGTGAAAAGGAGACATTATTTGTTACACACATACATTTGATATACTGAGGCACAGAACAATTTCTCTGGTTGTGCTACGAGTGAGTCAGTAACTGCACTAATAATATTATGCCTTTATCAGTAAAGATTCTTGTCATTGTAATGTATGTGATGCCCACATGCAAATATTACCCCACAACCATCTCAGATGGTTTGGTCCGTGCTTACTGCCCTCTAAGCATTCCTTGTCTGGAACAGCATCTGTCACCTCTATCATTCCTAGATGGGTGATAACTTGAAATTAGCCACTGACCTCGTAAGGCTGTTCAGCTCAAACTACACTAGTATTAAAAGGGTAGGAAGGGGTTGAAAGGATTTGTTTAAAACAATTGCACAATGCCACACCTGAAGAAATGAAAGAAAGAAAAGCATTTAGTTTTCTTGTGCAAAAAGGTGCCTGTCCTACTGCCCCTATTCATCAAAGAAATTGTAGTTTTCTTAAGGTGATTCACTGCATGTATAGCTTTAAGCAGCATCATCAGGAAGATTCTAGATGTGAAGCACACTAACTTTATGAGCAGTATCTCTCCAATACTTCTGAAGAGTTTTCTCAGTCATTTTCTTCTAAAGTAAATTTTCTTCTAAAGTATTGAAGAGATAGCAGGCATTCTTCTCATGAAATTAAGGACTGCTCTGTATGTTAAGGGCTTCATACCTATCTTACATTGTGAAATATATGCAAAATACATTTTAACAAACATTAATCAACATGGAATTGATGGAGAAAAAGTGCAACAGTAATTACCTAAGTCTGGAAAACATGATATTGAGGTGAAATATTTTAGAAATAAGTTTTCAAGGTCTACTGTTAAATTGTCCACAGATTCACGAGATCTTGCGTCCCTCCACTCTGCCTATCTTGATACCTAAGAAGAGGAAGAAGTATCACAGAGTTTTAGCAGAGTCTGCCTATTTTCTAAGCTCTGTGGAAGCAGGGCAATTTAGTGTAAGCCCTCACTGGTGTCACTTTAATGGCCATCAGCTCACCATTAGCTTTCTTGAGATTATTTAATTTTAACTGAGAAGATCTTCTTACTTATTTCCTTATTGAATGTAAAATCCAATGCTAATACAACCTCAAGTACTAAGCTGGGCTCTGAGAAAATGATGTGATTCTTCTGTGAGTGAAATTAAGACACATCAGTTTTTAAAAATAAGGATTCACAATGGGATTACTTCTTTTCAGAATTCAGGGAAAAAAATCATGTTTGCTGATAATCTTAAATTGCTGTTCAGTTTCAAAGCAGTCTATTTCATCAGAGCTAAAAAAATACTAAATCTAAAACCACCTCCTCATCCAAATTTCTCTAAAAGCCTAAACAGCTTTTAGAAAAGAAGAAAAGACTTGGGATGATGTAATTGCTGTGTTCTTCTACCCAAAGGGGTGCTAAAGAGAAAACAGAGTCAGACTTTTCTCAGCGATGCATGAAGTAAAGTGTGGAGATAATACTCAGACTGAAGAAGGGAAATTCCAAGAAGACAGAAGGAAAAATTCAACTCTACAAGAGTGTCTGAGCACAGTCATAGGCTGCCCAGAGAGAAAGGGCAATCTCCATCCTTAGAAATTTTCAAAACATTCCTAAATAAATTCCTGAGCAAGACCTAGCTTTGAAGTCCATCCTGCCTGAAGCAAGAGCTAGTCTCCAGATGACACTATTTATTTCCTGTGGGATTTTGGCCAGAAGAACGTTCATACCAATACCTTAAACTCTAGGTCTGATAGGGAAGAAAGAAAGCTTTACTGCCAGCAGAACCAGGGGAAAACACAAGGCACTTTGGGAGCAAAACAGCTCTACACATTTGCTTACCCTCCACTGTCTTTTATTGCCATGGTATTTCAACTCATTACAAACATGAATGCTTTTACCTCTTACTAGCCAAATATAACATTATCACCACTTCACAGACAGTGAATTAAACACACAAAGCAAAGCCCTAATTATCTTGGCCAAAGGTCAAATGCAGAGGCTATAGCAAATTCAAGAGAAGAAATGAGCCTTCTAAAGGCTTAATTTGAAGAATTCATTGTTTGAAAATGAGTTATTTAAACTATTACCACAAAACGGTAAAGTAGTACCTGAGGTAAAAAAGCATGCAAAGTACTGTGTGGTTCCTCCTTCAGGCCTTGTAGCATAAAAATGTGTTATTTATGTTGGTAATGTGACTTAATGTGAAAGCTAATACACCTTAGCAAGCTCTGACCCATATCCAAATAATCCTGCTGACTCTATCCCAGTACAGGCAACAAGCAAAAATCAGATGTAACATTTACAATATTAAAATATGTACGCTGTTGGCAAGGAACCTCTGCATGAAGCTCAATACTGACTGGTGGACCAATTAGCACCTATAAATGTTTTCTTAATGTCCACACTTTGAAGCAAATTTGCAATCAGAACTTAGCCACTGCTACCTGGTCATAACTGATAAGGCAGGCAGGCAGGCAGTGTGTGGCAATTTTTCACCAGTATACCATGAAGGAAATGACAATAAACTAAACAGATTGGAAGTGGGGGGGAAAAAAAGAAAAGAAAAAAAGAAAGAAAATTTAAAGGGTTAGAAATAATTTCCCAAGAAAAATGACAAATTACTTAACTTGGAGAAATACAAACTCCTCTTTAGGTTTTGATTTTGATTAGAGAAAGAAGCCTAATCAGTAAAAACGAAGGAAAAACAAGGATAGTTGCATAGCTTTCCCATGATTTAATTTAAAAATACGTGATTTCTTGTTTCCTTTCAAACAGAAGTTTTCGAATATGTTTGTCCCTTAAGTGACAGATCGACTGAGGCCTATTTTCCTGAGGAATTGCATCGTATCCTCCTCAATATTGCTGCGTTCCTCCTGTGTCCCATCAGACGGCATCTTCACCATCACATTCTCACCGCCTCTGCTTCCTTCACCTCTCCCATTGCCCTGGCAGTGCTCTCAGCCCCTTCTGCCCCCCTTGGCCACCAGGAAAGCACGACAGGTGGCTGCTGGTCCTTCCTGTGCCCTCTAGCTGCACACACAGGCGCCCGCTGCCTCTGCCATGAGGGGCACGCTCCAGCTCTGCTGCTGGTGCCTCTCTGCCCACACCTCTCTGAGTTTTATGGCACTTGAAGCAGCTGTGTATCTGTGGTAGCTCTTCTGTCCTGGCAAGCCAAGTTCAGAAAGGAACCAAAAGCTTGTAGGACTGAATGAAAAGCTGAAAACTCACTCAAATTTCCTTAGAAAGTTCAGATTAAAAGACACAGTACTATTATTTGTGTTTATCTATTAATAAAAACACAGTGATATAGAGAGAGTGTTGGATTTTAGCCAGCTATGTTGTATATTTTGATTAAAAGTTACATACAGAAACCCAAACAAGGCAGAAAATCTGTTCCCGGAATGGAGTCACTGGGAACTTATTTTAAAACGAATGGAAAGGCAGTACTGCTGCATCTAAAATAACTGTGGGACATACCGATCTTACAGAATTTGAAGGATAAATGGAAAATGTGACTAAACCTTTTCTGGTTTACCTGATGGAAAAGCGACAAATGTATATACTGTTGATTACAGTGCTAAATTCATTGAGGACAGCACAGATGTGTGAGTCATAATTGCCTACATGCTGCAAGCTTATGCTTTAAAGACAGTCTCCTAATCCCCTTGTTGCTGCATTTCCTCACATCAATATTTAGGAGTTTTTTAATGACTTCTCACTAGCAGCTTTTTGTACCAAGGAAAAGTATGCTTTCAGGAAAATACTGCTTACAGGTTAGTGGCCACACTCACCTGGTCATTTTCAGCCAGAGCATTTATATTCTTCCATATTTGTTCACAGTAGACTAGAAGTCACTCAAAAAATAAATGGGATTTTGAGAGAAGACAGCAGCAGAAGAATCTGGCAAGGTGTACGTGTGTGGTAGTGTGGGGTGGTTTGGTGGTTTGGTGGTGGTGGTTTTTTTGGTGGTTTTTTTGTTTGTGTTTTTTTTTCCTTGTGATTTTTTTTTTTTTAATCTGACAGAATTATACCATAATGGAAATACATGTGAGCAAGGATAAAAACTAAAGAATACACAAAACCAAAAAATTTGCCTTCAAAACTGACATAAGAGAAAGAAAGAGAATTTTTATTGAACCAGTACTTAAAATACTTTTGCTCCAAATTTTAAAATCAACCTCTTCAGGGAGGTCTTTGTTTTCAAGTGCTCATTTAAAAATATCCCTCTATGAGACCTTTTGTCCCCCGAGAGAGTCAATCCCTACCTATCCACTTTGACTCCTGCCTAGCCACTTTTCCTGTGATGGTGTCTACATGCACGGAATATGAGGACTTCATGCACAGGAATCCTCCAGTTAATAATTAATATTGATTTTGTAAGTAAATATTTTAAAAATATATACTTGCAGAAATGCTTTGTCTGGAACTAGTTCCAAACTGTAACTGAGACAGAGAAGAGATCACAAAGGCAGGTTACAAGGTCATCTATCCTCTCAAGAACAGAATTATGTCCTCAGTAAGCACAGAATGAATCCCATATTCAATTTTTGCCTAAGTTGTCCTTGAGTGTTAGATGGAGAGGAACATCTCTACCAGCTGTCTACTGGCCACAACTAAATGCTTCTACTCAGCTTTTTATATAACTCTACATGTCCTGCTTTAAGCTGGCAGGAAGCTAAACACCACACAGCCATTCACTCATTCCCCCCCAACAGTGGGATGGGAGAGAGGATGAGAAGGGTTAAAGTGAGAGTACTAGTTGGTTGGGATAAAGAGAGTTTAATAGGGAAAGAAAAAGCCGTGCATGCAAACAAAGCAGAACAAGGAATCCATTCCTCACTTCCCATGGGCAGGCAGGTGCTCAGCCATCCCCAGGAAAACAAGGCTCCATCACTTGTGATCATCACATGGTCACAAGTAACCATGACTTGGGAGGACAAACGCTGTCACTCCAAACATGTCTCCCCCCTTCCTTCTTCTTCTCCCAGCTTTACATGCTGAGCATGATGCCATATGGTATAAGGTGTCCCTTTGGTCAATCAGGGTCAGCTGTCCCACTGTACCCCTCCTAACTCCTTGTGCACCCCCAGTCTCCTCACTTGTGGTGTGCGGTGAGGAGCAGAAAAAGCCTTGGTTCTGTGTAAGGGCTGCTCAGTGATAATGAAAACATTCCTGTGTTAACAATGCTATTTCCAGCAAAAATCCAAACTGTGGCCTCGTATTAGATACTGTGAAAAAAAACTAATTCTTCCAGTCCAAACCAGCACACTTCACAAAGATGGAAGAAAATGAGGCAGTCAACATTTCCTTCTTTTAATCTATCATTAAAAAGGTACAAATATTACAAACTCTGCTTTTTGGAAGTATCCAGTAATGTTGTACATCCAGTTGAGGTTTTGTGCCCAAATATCAGAGCACTATCTATTATGCACCCAGCTCATATCCTTAAAAATATTCATCCTCTTTTTCTTTCTTGGGAGCTCCTAATTCTTTTCTTCCTCTCCAGACCTTCCCAGTTCAGAGCTCAGCCATAGTTTCTCTCTGATTCCCTCTCCCTCAATCTGTGAGTCGCTTTCAGACTCAGCTGCTGACTGCCTTCCACATATCTCCTCTGCCTCCGCACTGGTTTGCAAACCCAGCCCCAGGTTGCCCAGCAGGTCCCAGTCTCTTCATGGAAACTCAGCTCTGTGTTCCTCACACCTCTGCAGTGAGAGTCCTCCCCATGGCAGAGCTGTCTGCTTTGTTCCCATATGAATTGCATCAAAAATGCCTTGCTTTCAGCCTAACAACACTGTGTAACAACTCTGAAAGAAGAGAATCCTTTTGTTTAAAGAAGAAGAACAGTATTGACAGTACTGCCTCTGAGGATTCTTATACCACTTTTCCAAATGCACAAACAAAATGGTCTCAAATTTCAGCATCATTAAAGATGAAGGGTTGCAAGTACACCATTATCTTGTGTTTTGCTATCATTTATGGGCTCCATTAGTCTGATGGAGGCTTTCTGGCACTTTCTAGCTCTTTCTGACAACCTTTTTTCCCCCCTTTTGTTATAGTGTGCTTGTCTAGAAAAGCAGAGGTTTAAAAAGACTGAATGGTTACCCCTGTTTTACATACTGGGAGCTATTACCAAGCATCTCAAAGAGCTCTTTGTTAACCATTAAACAATATGGAAGAGTGGTTAATTAATTGTAGTAATGTAAAAATACCTTGGAACATTTAGTTATGAGCAGCCCTGTAAAGTCACCACTTGTGTTGCCTGTTTGTTTTCTCCCAGCAGAGTGTTTGCTCTTTTCTAAAGGAAAAGAGAAGTATGCCATCTTCTCATATTCATTGTTTTGAATCTATTTGTGCATTCACCTTTTGCTCCTTAGTCCATGATCTGAAATTTTAAAGTGAACATGGGGTAACTGTGTTGGTGCATTACAATATTTACCTATGTTGTACTGGAGTGAAGCTATTTTGTGGAACAAAATTCTGTGCTCATCTGCACAGAACGCTTTATGTATGTCCAACAACTGCAGATTTTGCCTCTGGAAAAATGAGCATATCTCAAGAGTAACTGCGTACATTATGCCACGTGGCAAAGAAAATTGCAGTGTAAGTCTAACATGGGCATCCATGCCCCCAGCATAAAAACATAGCTCTTATTTCTGTTATATTTCTGAACAACAACCACATTCTCCCCTCCTGCTGGAGGATTAAGAATCCAAGTATTGGGCTCCTAATTACCTAGTATAAACATACTTCCCGTTTCAGTGTGAAAAGAGAGAAAAAAATAGAAGTAAAACCTAAACCAGAAGAGGTAAAGACCTACTGGATCCTGACATATGTGGTTTCTTTTTCTTTTACTTACATAGCTGTGCTCCAATGTATCATTCTGTGGCAAAACGCAATAGCAGTTTATTGTATCACAAGGAAAAGTCTACTCAACTGTTTTTCTACCCCAATTACTCCTCAAGCTTGCTGATAAACATTATTGTCTAATTTTAGCTTTGTACATATATCTAATGATTTTATTTCAAAGCATGTTAATGGCTGTCTCAGTGTCAGATCAGCCACAGTCCATGCTACAGCAATAACCATCGTAACACCATTGACCACTGACATCACTGTCTCAGAGAACACTCTTAAGTAAAGAATGATAGCAATATACCAAATCAATATTTGCACCTTGTTCTTTATGGCTGCTTAGATATTGAAAAAGCATATTTCTTTTTGTCAGAATCAATATCTTTGATTCCTCTATACTTCAGCATTATGATTCAAGTTCCCAAGCTATACAATGAGTAAAAAAGCGTATAACCAACAACATAAAAAAAATTCTAGCAAAGTATGAGTTGGTATCATGCCCCCTTTATCTGCGACTGTAATTAATTCCTGGGAGATTAATTCCAGGAGAGTGTGTGAAGGGGACACTCCATCCTCCCTACCACTCATGTCTCCTTGCTGCAGAGTTTCCTCTGCTTAATTAAGGGAAGCACTATTTCTCATATGAGCAAGAGGCAAGGCAGAAACTATGGAGACAAATAAAAATAAATAGATGTGGATTGGAGAAAGAGAATGAGAAATGTAACACGGAAATGTAAAAAGAAAACAAACCAAAACAACAAAATCCAAACCCACAAAAATAACCTGGGGAGAAGAGCTGGCCAGGGTGCAGAGATTAGTAGGTGTCAGGATGGAACAGACTGACCTACAAGGGACTGATGCAACAAGGTGCTCTGAGTGGAATAAAAACTTCAAACAACCAAAAACATGAGATACAACAGAGAAAAGAGCAGGAACAGGATGAGTAGTACGAAGACTGAAGTATAGGCAGACAAAGACTACCTCTATTATGTCCTTATGATCTCCTTGACAGAGCAATGCCTTCTCTAGCAGTTGTTCCAAACAGCTCATGTCTTTCCTCTCCATGGCTACTACCAATTGGTGTGAAATGAGCACCTTCATGTTGCAGAACACCTGGAATAAGTTCCAGCTTGGTATCTGTTGCAAAGGCCTTTGCATCTACTCACTCAGCGGCTTATCTACAAAGCTATACTTCCTGTTCAGCACGTGTATGTTCTACACAGACTGTGCGAGCATATCTCTTTAGTTTCAGCTGGCCTGCTCAGAGTTATATTCAAAAACATTAATGAGAAGTTTTCCTGACCCTTTCTTGTTCATTGGCAGGAAGATTTTTTTGGTAGTGAAGAACTCCAACTTCAATCCAGTATAATAAAAAGCATGCAGATATGCTGGCTTCCAGTTTGCCTGTCTTTCAGCTTGAGACATTTTAAGGTGTTTAAGATTCAGTGTGTCTTTACAGGTCACTCAGAATAATGTCAGAATCATTTTGCTCTCTGTTACCCTGAGTTCTTAATGCTTTCTGCTGAGGATGTGTGTTCAATGGACATATTTTGTGCAGTGGGTCTTAATATGCTATACAACACATTGATTACAGTATGATAATAATGTCTACAACTGGGATCTCTGTTATCCCACATCTTAATTTAAATCTGATCATTCTTTGTGTCTTGACTATTGAGTCTATGTATTCCTTGGGACAGGAAGACTGTGCTAGGCTCACTTAGAATTTACTCCATAACGCCATCCAGTGACTTGCTCCAGTTGCTGTCACTTACTTCCACTTTCGTGCAGACAGGAAATCCTTTTACAGTGTTCATAAAATAACTAGAATTTCATAGGTATCATGAAGACTGTTACTTGACATCTCTACTAATATTACCATATGGTGGTAATAGATGAGGTTTTCTGGGAGGTGCTCAGAAAGCTGAAGTTGAAAGAGGTGCTCTGTGCCAATAAAACTATACAACACAAAAATACAAATACCATACAAAACTATACAAATGTCAAACAGTGCATAAAGCAATTTCCATATACATGTTCTCTGATTAATAATGAAACTTGAGAAAAGCAGAGGCAAGATAAGTTTCTTAAGGTGAAAATAAGCATGCACATAGATTTTACAATAGAATGAAGGGAAATTTTCAAGTTTTAATGTTACCCACTTCTTCAGGGCAAACTTCTGCACGAGGCATTATCTGTACAAAATGCTAGAGTTTCTATCTTTTCTCTACTCCTGTTCCCAACCCTACAGTCCACCACCTGATAATACATTCTCCTTTATATCCTTGCTTACCACCTGATAATACATTCTCTTTTATATCCTTGCTTGCAACAAGAAGAAGATACTTGTTCAGCTCAGAAGCCCAGAGCAGTGGAACAGGCATAATTGTCATCTTCTTGCTGACTTAAGGAACTCTCAAAACTTGGTCAAAGCCTCGCTTTCAGAAGAGTTCCCTGGTTAGATGCTCTGACCAGGCTGCACTGGTTTGAACAGGTGAAGCCTATGGGTTCCTTACTGTTTTGGCTTACAAAATGGGAGAGTGTTCTCTAAGAAAATTAGCCAGTAGTCACCACTTACCTTGTACTCATTCTGTTCATAGTGCTGTTTTCATAGACCCAGAGCAATCTAAAATTGGAAAATCCTCTCCAAGTGCTTTACCAGGAGATCTCCATCTCCTAAAGTGGGATAAAGATCCAAACCAATATGTTGATCACACTGAGCTGAACTACTCCAGAGCATGCAATCCATTTAACTATTAAAAACTCATGCAACATTTATGAAATGAGTTTCGGCCAATATTCCCGTGCCTTCATATTTGCTGAGAATTACAGCCTTCAATTATTTACAAACTCATTGCTCCTTTCTCACCTATCCATCCATCTTCTGTTTCAAAATCCTTTATCATCTTTACCTAACCTATCTTCTTGTGCCATGCCCTACCAAATCTTTCTTTTATCACCTTCCATTTTCAGTAGTAGTAGTAGTAGTAGTAGTAGCAGTAGTAGTAGTAGTAGTAGTAGTAGTAGTAGTAGTAGTAGTAGTAGTAGTAGTATCTTCCTCTATTTTCTATTGTTATTTGCTGCAATGGTGTATCAAAACTGAAATGAATATGAAAAAAATAATTAGGGACAGGTTGTTAGTTCACATGGAGTTTGGATGGAGAAAAATTGCTGAAGAGCTGTGAGAAAGACCATCTAATTCAGAAAAAAAAGGAATATCAGGGATAAAATCATCAGAAGGCAACCTTAAGTTTACTCTGAGAGCTGCAGTGTGTAAGCCTACAAACGACGGTGATACTGACCAGTAAACGATCCCTCTGAAACCTTGTGTCACTGAACTGGGCACTCTTGTGGACACCCTTATTCCCAGAATCACCAACTCTTTCACTCCAAGTAAATAAGAAAAGGTTAGATAGGAGTCTGTACAAACTACCTAGCTACACTTCATCTGCTAAAATGTAGAGAGTAGATTATGAGACATTTTGAGAGTCCCTCTTCATGACTGTAACTGTGATAGCTGAGTCAGTAATTCTGATACTTGAGTCATATTATAATTCCCAAACACGATTGCTTTGCAAAACAAATTACAGTTTAAATCTGAAATTTGGTAGATAAAATAACACAGGAATATAAGAAATATTAAAAAAAAAATGCATTGCTCTTGATAGCTAAAGCGGTATCTTTCTCAGTTTCTGTTTAGCAGGTTTCCTTTTCATGTGTCTTTAAAGTAAATGAATGTGTTGATATAAAAGACGAGACAAATAATGCTTTTCTTTATAAGTGTGGTTTAGATTCTGAAATTCTTAACCCTACTTATTCAATTCAAACCCCACACATAAAAATAGCAAAATACCCCTCTTCCTATTGGGCTGCCGTGAACGTGCAAAAATCCATGAAAACTTCTAGACAGAAACTTTTCATCACATTTTCTTTTGCCTTTCACTTCTTAAGAACAAAGAGCAGTGCAATAAACATTGGATGATTTTATTTTGCTCTCCTTTGCACCCTTTCAGACTTCTACCATAATCTGGATAGTCTCCATTGCCAATACAGATGTATTGTGTGACAGGAAAGATTAAAGTTCAAAAGAAATTCAGGAACTCAGTAAACAGATCAACACATAGGCAGTGAAGATGAACACCTCCATGAGACTACTTACTTTATTGAATTAAATTGTCCACATTTATGCAATATCTGTTCTGAGTTGATATGGAATAAATAAAACCAGACCTGACTCTTTGATACAGTCTACTGAGCTCATTCCATTTCATGACAAAATAACACTTTGGTGACAACTTTTCTTGTTTTCCCATTAGAATAGTGTTACAGTAGACTGTGAAGTCAAAAGTGTATTTTTTTCTCATATCACTACTTCTTCCAAATGGTTTTTCTCTGAGTGAATATACACTGCCTTCAGCACAAATGGTCAAGAGCATTTAGTGTAAGAAAAGTGGCATATTTTGCTAGCAATTACCTACTTGTAACTAGCAGTTGAGAGACTTTTTTTTTGTCCTGAACCACTATTTTATCAGTTTAAGTGACTTGGTTAGTAGAAGGTTTCTGAAAAATGTTGTGTTGTTTTTAGTAATTTGACATTTGCAAAGAAGCCATTATTTAGTTCCCCAAATGATTTCTAGCTATTTGACATTTTAGGAGCTGAAATTCCATTTGCAGGCAACCTTTTGCATAATTAATATACTAAAAATGATTATTTGAAAGAGGAGTAAACCTGTCTTCCCATACTATGACTGCGTAATTGAGGTCATAATTACCATTCGGCTATTATTTATCCTTTCTTCAATTTCACAACTACTTACACAATGAGTCCCAGTTCCAGAAAAAGACCTTTTGTTGTTTCTCTTTCTTTATCTGGTCTAAGCCTCTGACGTGTTTCCAGTGTTAGTTTTGCTAAATGAGTTGTTTCAATAGCTTCAGTCATAAAAATTGAAGACAAGAGCAGAATGTTCCTACTGCAGATCAATCATTATAGATTTCAGGTTTAGTACCTTTGTAGGCGCTGTATATCTGTTTCTGAGGAAGAATCACCGTTTAACTCTGCTTTGGCACTTGGATCTTAAATTTCAGTAATGACAGTGAGTGCTGTACTTGATACCCAAGGCCACTATGGAGAAATGGGCACAACATACGAAAACATAGCTTTGCTAGAGGTATTATCATTTGCCAAAAGGGTTAAAATATCTGTATACATAACTATTATATATTATTTATAATAATAGGAAAAAGACCAATGCAGGGGGAAAAAAAAGCTTATTAAATTTGGAAGTGCAAATCATAATTGTGTGCTGTATATTGTATTTAGGCTCCTGGAAAACTTTGGGTATGTTTTGAAGGGCTGTTTAATCAGCATTGTGTAGCCGCACCTTAATCTGCGATAAGTAGTTTAGCAAATATTAGCAAGAGCTTAATGTTGAACCTTTGTTATAGAACGTTTATCTAGGCAGAACAAAGTATAAACATCTCTCATGCACAGCAGTGTCTCACCCAAAGAATATGACTCAGGAACAGAAAAAAGGGTAAAGCAGTAGATGGTTTTAAAGAATTTGTACTACCACTGATATTCTGAGCTTTACTTGTAGGTGACCAGGTTGTATAGTAGGACTCCATTCTAAACCAAAAAACAAATTAAAAAAAAAAAATCACAAATCATAACATTGAAGTATGTAACACCCTATGAGTAATAATTATTCATTGATTACATTTCTTGTCTGTGTAAAACAATCTAGAAAGGATTTTGGTGATTCAGAACTGGGGAAGTCATGGAATAAATGGAATCTGAACAGAAGATAAGAAATTCTTGTAAATTGAAAGACACACAAGCAGCTTGAACTTTCAGTTTAAACATAAATAGGTAAAAGGGGGATTTATAAGCACAAAGAAGAAAATATCCTGCATTTCCGCATTCTATGATGCTTTTCTAAAATACAGAGTTCTTTTAAAAACAAAAACTTTTCTTTTAAACTTATGTCTGATTATTCCTTACCTTTATTTCCAAAGTGTTAAACAGCTTTCTTTTAGAAAAGCCCTGAGCTTGCACTGAAACTGTGGTCTTCTGTGAGATGCTTGAATGCCCGGAGAATGGGAATGTTGCAAAAGATATTTCACAAGACCAATGCCATTTCAGTTTAATTTCTTGCACCCTTGGCTTGCTGTTGGCTATCAGCCATCACTGTCAGAAGTGAAGCTTAGAGGCCAAGAAAACAAAATATAAAAGAATATAGGGAAGTAGGAATCCTACAGAAAGCATAAAATGAATCAGATTTCTAAAGATGAGAAGGAAGAATATATACAAGAGATTATTAACAGAGTTAGAAAAATTAAGGCACAGCTGGAGTAAAGGGTAAAAGAACATGAAAAACTAAGGAGAAGAAATGTTAAGAAGGCAAATGTGTTAAAGATCTTTTCTGTCTGTTAGTCTATAGCCATATGATTACCTTGGGTTTATATAGCTAACAAAGGCTTGGACAAGAATGGAAAGACAACAGGTTGGAAAGCATCAGTACTTGATGACTTGAAACAGGCATAAACAAGTGAAATTCAGCTTCTGATACTTGGAGGATTTGGTCTAAGAGAAGCAGCCAGTTAACTCTGAGAGCTGTTGAATGGATGAAGGAGGTTCGGGAAGATTAGATACATTGAAGGGGGTTTTTTTGTTTGTTTTTTCTTTGGGTGGTGTACACCATGAGCTGTCACCATATAATTCAGAGAATCTGAGTCTGATTCCCAAAAATCTGCTGAAACAGATAACAGCTTTTGAACCAGGAATTAACACAGTGAAAAATATCAACATGGCCTTATCAATAATGAATTATTTCAGAATAAGCTATCTCTTCTCCTATATAAAACCCCATATCACAGTTTTAGTAAAAATCTCCCATGGTGATGTTAAAATGAAATTAAGGAAAAAATACAACATAAATGTGAAGAACTGAAGGACAGATACAGCTTACTGGAAAGCTATATCCATGGTTTGACATCAAATTGGAAGAGATGTATTGTGCAAGGTGTCACCAGAGCTTTTCTTCAGGTAGGAATCTAGTCATTCATAAACACTAGGAATCCAGTGTATTCATAAACATTTTGGCTGAATAAATGCAGTATTTGCTAAGTTACCACATTAGAAAGCAGTTTCAAGTAGTTTAGAGGAAAGGATCACAATTGAAGATGGCAGTGATGGGTCAAGAAAGCAGCCTTGAAATCAGGTGAAAACCAAGAACTGTACATTCAGAACACCTTCCATCAGGGTGATGCAAGTGAGACTTCCGCCTTCCAGAAAGAAACCCTCCCACCTGTCCAGGAGTAGCAAAGGTCAACTGTTGCTTCAGTTGTGAAAATGAAAATATGGTCAGCAGATTAGAAGCCACTCCAGCCAGTTCCCAGTCCTAGAGCACCCAACGAAGTGATTAAGGAAAGTACAGCTGCCACATTCAGCCAAGAGTCCAGATCCTCAGGTCTGGTAGTGAGACAGGACAAAGGTCAAGCCAAAATGTCCATCTGCAGCTCAGGCCCAGCGGCAGTAACCATGGCCAGGTACCAGCAGCAACAAGGTGCCACCTCTTATAGGTCTGGGCTCAAGGAACCTTGATACAGACTTGTTTAATTGCTGTAGGGTATCAGTGGGCTGAATCAGGGCATACAGAGCTGAGATAGGGAACTGAGAAAGGGATGTAGTAATGTGGCATAGCATGACATGAGAAATTTGGAGCTGGATGGGGTTTTCAGGCTGGATGTGAGAGCTCAGGCACCAGCAGTTGACTTGAGGCCCCAAGTGCTCTCCCATGGGCCCAGTCTGCTTTTGATGAAAAGGAATTTTGGAGGGGATAGAGAACATCACTTTTTCAGTTACCAGTGGTAGTATTTCTTCACATTAACCCAATGTTGCAGAGAAAAATGTGAGAGACTCATCTATTCTGCAATAAAATACATTTGAGCTCCTGCAGTAAAACAGCTCAGATTCAAGACTTTTAAGATTTTCTATCACACATGAATTTGTGATTGCATCACTTGTAATTTCAATAACCTACTGACTCTGAGAAGACTTTGCTTTAGTGGGGGTCAGGAATTAGATGAAGTTCTGCCTGTGCCATGGTTTTGGTAGTTACTTGGAAGCCAGCAGTAATCTAAGAAACGTGGATGTCTAATTAAAAACATGAGTGTTTCTACTCTTCATGTGAAGAACAGCTCATGGCAGCGACACACCTGAGCCTACCTGGTGGCTGAGGGCAGGCCCAACAATTAAATTCCATTTCAAAGTACACAGTTGAGTCGTCTCTTCTTATTGTACTTCTGAGGGGCCACAAGGCAGGATGGGATAGAAAAAGGAATGTGGATTTGGACCTTCCCCTTCAGAGACTTGGCCACACTGATTCTGTGGCTTGCTTTTTGTGTTAGCCTCTAACTCACGTGCAAGCACAGAGGAAACAACATGCTCCCCCATTTTTTTTGTGTTGAGAATTTTAGATCGACAAGTAAGACCATTAAGCTCCATTTTGAAAGTGGTTGTGCCAAAGTAAGGACTCTGTAACCACACTGGCTCAAGCTAGGGAGCATTTTAGTTGTATAACAAACATACAATGCAGTGTGCCAAAAAAAAGAGTACAGTCATGTGGAGCTCCCCTTCGCCTGTTGATAATTTAGAAGACTGACACTAATGAGGTCCCTTGATAAGAAAAGGCAGAACTAAAAGCATCCTAACTTCAAAAGGGTTTTGTGCTTCAAATATTAAAGTGATGCAGGGGAGAGAAAGGGCTCATAGTTGTGGAATCCCATGAGCTAAGTCAAGCTGCTTGAAGATTAAAAGCCATATCTGACCTTGTATCACAGATACATAAATGATGGAAAATCTGTTCAGAGGAGATTATTGTCCCAATTTCTGTACAATTGCTAAGGGAACTTCCCACAGGGGACTGTGTGGCTGAAGTTTGCTAAGGCCAGACATTCCTGAGGATCACATGAATGATGTGTATGACTCTGTGAGAATCAGGCAGGAGTTTTTCCCACATGTAAAGCCTGGTAACCATCAATGAGGAAAAACATCGGTCATGCTTCAGTAAGGGTTTTATGGAACTAGCAGGGACCATGATAATATCCTAAAAATAAAGCCATAGAAAGATTTAAAATGCTAAACCAAAAAAAAATATATTGGATAATACAAAAAAGAAAGATAGGCCAAGAAAAATAGAGTGGTTTCTGCTGTGAGATTTTACTGCCCTAAAATTATTATGTGTTTCTCACTGTCTGTAAGTTTTTGCCAGGCTATGGCTACTACCAGCCTACAATACCAAGAACTCCTGGCTGCTTATGGGTGTCTCATCCCAGGGACAAGTGCTTCTGTTAGCATTCAGGTTAGCTGAACCAGGTGACTGTCAAGGACTTAGTGCTTTGTTTTTTAGCCATTGACTCTCTTGTGCTGCATTTCACAGTCCCTGCGTGAGCCTGGCCAGGTACCAGGAGTACCTTCCTCACTAGTGCAGTGTTTAGGCATGGGACAGAAAGAGTGCAAGAGTGAGAGAATGAACTTGGTGAGATGGTGCATGTGCTAGGTGTGGGAAAGATTGGAAGGCTTGGCTGGCACAGAGAGAGGAACAGAGATGATGTGCTGGTTTTCAGTAGTAGGGACTAGATGGTAAGGGAGTAGGTGTGGCAGTGTGGGGCTGAGCTCGTAGTTGGGGCTATGGTGTGGTGGGAAGGGCAGGAAGAATATTATCATAGAATAATGTGGGCTGGAAGGGGCCTCGGAAGGTCAACTTGTCCAGCCTCTACAAAAAGGAGGGTTAATTTACATGTTATGACAGACTGTCTCATAGACTACAGGGCCCTCATCCAGGCCCGAAAAGGGAAAGGGCTGAGTTGGCTCCTTGCTGCAACTTGCCATGCAGTTGGACATTAACAAAAGTTGAGCATGTAGGAAACACCTCTTTCCTAAGCAGGTTTATAAGCTGTCATGGAGCCAGCAGGGACTGGTCTTTAACTTCTATGCAAGTAGAATACTTTATGAAAATACACTTTTTCTAATCAGTTTCAAAAAAAAAAAATTACTCATTTATATGGGAAAATATGATATAGAAGAAATTAAGTGTTGTGTTTTTCAGAAAGATCCCAATCCAAAAGTGGAATTTTGAAATGTTTGCCTCTGCAGATCACCTGTTGAAAAATCATAAGCAATTTGGAGAAAAAAAATCAAATTCCAGGAAAATTCAACTTTATTCTTGAATCTTGAGTATCTCCCTTGGCTTCTCTCTCTCAAATTCCCTTCAGTATCCAAATCCCTGCTGACTTGTGTTGTGCAGCCGTTTTATGAAGCTGGCCAGTGTCTTGTTCAAATTAGAAGGAAATTTCTGCTTCCCTGAAGGGGAATCAGAACTCATTTTTGTTAGGTAGATAAAAACAATTTAAAAGACCCTGAAAATTACAAAATATTAACTGTTTTCCTGGCAGTCAAAGGCAGATTTGGGTAGCTCTGATGTCCTAGATTTAGTTACCACATCAAAGGGACTTGAGTGGTGTTAACAACAGATCCTGAAGTGGTTTTTTATAATTCTTTTCTTATAAAATACAAAGCCATTAGCTACAATTTTCATAACAGCCCTTCTGCCATCATAGTAATTCTGAAATTACTTTGTCCTCAGAACTTTTTCACTCTTTCTTACATAAAAATCTCACACTTGAGAGTCCTGCAGATGATTGCAAATGGACAAAAATGAAGGGTTTGCAGACCTACTTCTTCTGTGTCTTTTCTTGGGCAGCCAGGCTGCAGATGGAAAGGAGGTTGTAGACAGGTGTGGGTCAGCTTCTCCCAGGCAGCTAGTGACAGGATAAGAGGACATAGTCTTGATCTGCCCCATGGGAGGTTTAGGCTGGACATCAGGAGGAATTTCTTCACAGAAAGGGAGATTAGATGTTGGAATGGGCTGCCCAGGGAGATGTTGGAGTCACTGTCCCTGGAAGCATTCAAAAAAAGGCTGGATGTGGCACTCAGTGCTGTGGTTTAGTTGCCATGAGGGTGTTGGGTCATAGGTTCGACTTGATGATCTCAGATGCTCTTCCCAACACAACCGATTCGGTGATTCTGTGGCTAAGATGTCTCTAAATATGCCACCATTTTTATGAGAAAGGAGTGATCATATGCTATAGGACTGGTCATAATATTTAAAGGCATTAAAGGATGAAAGCCTCATGTGTTGCAGAGAGATAATGAGAGATAATGCTCTGAAAGGAAACTATTTTTCTTGCTTTGTAGTTAGTTGTCAAAACCAGTGCACAATTTTATGACTTAGATTTGAGGAATTATTGTCAGTAATGTTTTAGGTTCCCATTTTTACAATTACATATTTTTAATTTGAGAGGGAAACAAATGGAATAGAGAATCTTAAAGTTTAGCATAAATGGGTAGGATTTTCACTACTTGGGAAGTGCTCAATGCCTTTGTTAGGATCAGAGTTTCCTTGCAGTTTGGGAAATCTTAATATCAAACAAAGAATTTAATTTCCAAGAACGTATGTGGCAAACAATATGAACAAGGAAAATCTTTATCTAACTGATCAAAGAACTTGTGTATAATAGCTTTAGTTTTCAGATTAATAACAAATTTGATTAGGGAAAAGTATAATCACTGGATGAGAAAAATTGGGCATAAACCCAATGAGAATTAGAATTAGGAATGGCGTGAATAATTGAAAATTATTATTGACATTTGTTATATCTCTCAATCATAAGGAAATTAACTTATTTTAACCTCTGCTCCATCTCTTTTTTTCTGTATAAATAGATGATTAGGTTTCCAGATAAAGAAACAGACATGAACATACTCACAGGAGTAGCAATAACCTCCTATTTCCATTCAACAAATCGAGAAAACCCCTGTTCAGCACAGTATGAGCTTTTATTACGTAGCCAGTGTTGGCAGATAGACATAAAATGCCTGCTCTTCCAAAGGACACAGATCAGACCTCTAATGGGCTTCAGAGTGGTCTTCCTCTGCAGCCCTCATATCTGCATCTGTGTGCTTACCTTCTATCAGGAAGAGAAGGGAAACAGGGCTCCATTTAAGTAAAGGAACCCTTTTTCTTTGACTTGGTATTCATCTCTTGCAAATGTTCATGGAAATTCTTGCTGGAATGTTTTTGCTTCCACAGGAGGGAAGTAGGGCTTTTTGATTTTCACACTGAATTGCGATCATACCGTGATCTTTTTAGGACATCACATGATGTAGACAGAGAATCTTCCTCTCTGATCTGAAATACTTGTTACATTAGCACATTATTTCTCCACAAACCAGAACACTGCTTTCTTTAATTACTGATATTGTAATTAATAATAAATTAAATCATAGCTATACCTATCCTAAAAAAAAACTGAAGAGATGCACAGTTTGTTTTTTTTTTTTAGATGAAGTTCTGCCTGTGCCATGGTTTTGGTAGTTACTTGAACATCATCATTTTTTTTTTTTCCTCTGTTTTCATTAAGCAAAAGGAGAAATAAACCCCCTTTGCATTTTCAAGCCAAGCATTTAGTTTTATAATACTTTTTTTTATTACTACATTTATTAAAATGTTTCCTTTGCTAAAAGTTCTGTGAATTTATGTTAAAAAATGTGTATAGACTTTTAATTATGCAAAGAGGCCAAAAACTGACTAACTTTCCAGAAAAAAATCTCATTTAGTCTTATTGTTAAACATTGTGTATGTGCCAAAAGAGAAATGCAATAACTTGATTTTCTGAAAGGTATTGTTTGCTTAAGGGAGGATAGCAAGCTCTTTGACAAATGAGCTCATTATTAATGCAATAATAGGATAAATATACCATAAAAGGAAAAAAAATGTAACTATTTCTGTCTTTGTAAAAAATACTGTTATAGGCATTAAAGCTGACTTTCACCCCCTCTGAGTCTCCCCAAGTTTCTTAAGGATTAGGCTTAGATAGTAGGAATTGAAAGAAAAGAGACATTGGAAAACAGGTTTGTTATGCCTGGAATGGTGGAAAGGAACTCATTTGTGAAATTGCTGTCTGCACTGAATTACAGCCTCTTTCTCTGCTGCTTGCATTAGGCCCTCTAGTTTATAAGTCATCACTGCTAAAAGTTACAAACTATTAATAGTAATAACATTAGTGGCAGCACTACAAGCTTCAAATGATGTTCCCGTTGTGTTAGGTATTACAGAAACACAATCAAAATGGAAAAATCAAGGGAAAAACAGATGCTTTTATTTCTCCCATTTCACATCAATGAGTCACAATACATTTAAGAAAATATCCAAAGTTCTCCTGAAATAAGATTTTCTACTGGAGTGAGGCGTAGAGCATCCCGACTACATCTGAATTACTCTTTACTTACACCCTGCTCTTTCCCGTGTCTCTTGTTGCTTTGATTGTCCACGTCAGACACTTCTTGTAGCATGTGCAGGACACATGCCTAGACTTTCTTAGAGAAAGGGTGTGCAGGAAAAGGAAGAGGTGGTTCGTGGTTTCACTTAAAATGGAAGAGGATCAGCAGGGGAGCTGTCAAGGACTGAGTGAAGCTGTGTTTGTTCAAAGGTCCATCCACAGCATCTCATCTCCAGCCTGGGATCAGCGGAAGGTGCTTACGGTGGAGTATAAGAGCAGACAAGCACTCTCCAAGTAGTCACTTTGTTCTTCTAACACAATTAACATCTTCTATGTTTCATAGCCACTGGGCAAGCACTTTTTTCCCCACACTGGAAAACTTTCAATACCTTTTAAACCTCCAGGGACTCTAAAACCTCATCAGTTCTTGTGGGAAGGAGCTATGTATCTTAAAGCTACCCTTTGTGAAGTATGTGGGGGTTTTTTGGTTATGATTTTAAACATTTTGTTTTGAAGGCATTGCACTCAATTTCCTTTCCTGCTTGCTGTTGTTACTGAGACCCAGAACAGCTTCCTAACCTCTGCAGGGCATGATTGATTGCAGAGCTCTCGAACATATTTTATCCACAATCATTTCTGCCCCTAAAAAAAAAATCCACATTTTATTGGCTATTCATGGACAAAATCAAAGCAATATTCTGATAATCCTTATCTTTTTATTACTTTTTTAATGTATACTCTTCCTTCAGCAATTTGAACTTCACAAGTTTCCTGTTGGCTCACTTTTCTGGTTGTCATGGTCTCTCTGAGTGGGAGCCTTGTTTCTTGGAAAGGCAATATTGCTTGCTCTTCCCAGCACCTGCTAGCTCAGCATCATCTGCAAGCTTGTTAAGCATGCACACTGTCCTATCATAGAGACTGTAGAGAAGATCAAAGCTGTTCAGTCATTTGTCCTCCTCTCCTAATGATTTTCAAAGTTTCAGAAGGTGTTTTCTTTTATCTTTCTCAAATATATAGAGATTTAAAGTTGTTTCAGGTGATTCCCTCCATAGTCTGCAGTGGAATATTAAAATGTTTCCATATGTTGGAAGATTTTTCTATTTTATCTATCACCCAGTTGCAATTTTTGTTGTAATAAAGGTGGAAGTGATGGAGGACACTTCTGTTGACCAAAGGTTTTGATATGGCTTGTCTTTCTGAGGTATACTGCCTGGGAAATTCAGTAGAATGTAAAAGAATGTTTCAGATCCTGTATTAGGAAGTGGGCTCATACTCCAGACCAGTATTATACTCTCAGTTTTAAAGTGTGTTGTCTTTATTACCTCATTTTTATAGCAAGGAAAAGAATAATTTGCTGCATTATACTGGAAAAATTAAAGGTATCTTGAGCTAAAAAACCTCAGACCATTGAATTAAAATAATTGATACATATTAAAAAGAAACTGTGAAAAAAAGAAAAAAATATATGATACATTGAGAGATGTATTTCCTTAAAATGTTCTTGGAACGTCCTTTAGTCTTCTTCTGCTCATCCATTTGTTTTATATTATAAAAGGGTCTTTTAAGTATTGGACTAAATTCACTGATTACCACAATGTTCAAATGATCTTCCACCAACAGAATCAAGTTCTGGCACAAAGAGCTTCTCCCTTTTGTTTACTACCCTTATATTTTAGTTTTCTGCCAGCCTGAATTTTGTTGGGCTCAAACCAATTTCTCAAGAAATAGAATAGAAAAGAGATCCTGTTATGTTGCTAAATACATATAACAAAACATAGATGAATTGAAGTGGGTGGCCAGAATTACAGCAATATTATAGATGAGCTTGTACATAATAGCATTTGAAGTAGAAAACTGAAAATAGTTTGCCTGATGCATCTTAACATTCTGCTTGCCTCTTCCATAACTTCTTCAATCTGGTGGTTCATAGTTTGACTAACCACAGACATTTCTTTGTTCTCCAGTCTTACAGCTAGTTTAAGCTGAGGTTTCTGCTCAGCAATAAATGATGGAAAACTGCTATACTTTGACATTCACCATACCATCGCATTTCTATTCATCTATTGTTAAACTCTTGCAGTTTGTTTTGTTCCATTTCTCTGCTTTGACAAAGTGTTCCTGGTGGCTCTTGAGACTTTCTCCTAGGCCCCTGCTGTCCTGGCAGATCAGAACAAAAAATTGCTTTTTCCCTTGAGGACCAAGTAGGCAGCTCTGAATGCTCTGCTCTACTCTGAAAATCTAGGTCTCTCACTTTCATTCCCCTTGGTTTTGACCTCTACTTTTTCATTTCCACCTTTAATTTCTTCCCAAATCCATAGCTCCACACCACACCTTCCCCAGAACAAGGTAAAAACAAAGTAAATACTTAAAAATATATCAGGCTTTCTGTGGGCTGTACTGTGCCTAGAATTGGCAGGAAAGTGATTTCTGAGAGGAAGTTTAGCCAACATTCATTGTCTCCAGAAGTGTAGGTAGGTTTGTTCTGAGATAACACCAAGAAACATCCAGAGCAGGCAGGGCGAGCAATAGCAGAGGGTGGTGGTAGCACAGGTGGGGTTCTGCTCTCCCAGTGAGGTTACAATCACCCCGTATCTGAGCAGGGGAGGCCATAGCAGGGTGCCACCAAAGCAGAGTGATTCATGGAGGCCAATGTCTCATCATGAATTGCAGCTAGGAGGAGGTGCAGCCAGAGAAAAGGAGGCAGGGCAGAAGACAAGTTAGTGGGTCTGAAGTCAATCCAGAAACAGTGCCAGAAACAGAGAATAAGATACATACAGCTACAGGTATCATGAACTAAGTAGAGTAAATAACAGCCATAGCAGATCCAGGGGTTATTTAGGGAAGAAAAAATAAAAAAAAAAACCAAAATGAGAGAATAGATCTCTTACTCTATCTGATAAGTACATACTTGGTGGCTTCCCTTGCAGAGCTGTGTTCACCAAAATGTATGTAGTCTCTGCACAGGTAGTTTTGCCTTTCATTCTTTCAGATTCAGAATTTGCTGCTTTTGTTTAGTTCAATTTTTACAAAAATTTACAAAAATCCTGTAGTGGTTTTTGCTAGCAGGTTCCTGACAGAAAATTCAAAAGTTCAATTTCAGCCAGTCATCCACAACAACATATCTGCAGCCTGTCAGCATTAGCAATTTAAGTTGTGCTTTTCACCTGCAAAAGCACCGTACCCCAGTCTAGGACTGAGGGCCCAAGCCTGAGTTTAAATGGAATTCCGGGACCAATCTGCAGAGCTTGTGTGGGTGGAGATCCTGAATGAGGTTGGTCAAAGCAATTTAAGCCTATTAGTGCACTTATGGCCCCGCATTTATGAATCACTTAAAAAAATTCTTCAAACAACCAACTCAAAATATGATTGATAAGCTAAAATTTTCTGCTCCATTTTGCCATTGCTTTTAATGTTTTCTTCTTATGCAAATTTCTTCCTGAATTTTCAGCTCCATCCATCTGATCTAAAATGAAGCATTAATCTGCAGATATTCTAGAGCAGACACTGGCTGAAGTCACCACTTGCTTCTTGGTTTTACATGTGATGTAACTTCAAAGTATGCTGTAACAAGGGATTCCAAACCACAGGCAATTAGCGTAGCCAAGAGAGTTTTAGTAGATCTGGCTCAGCCAGCTGCAAATACACATGACCTTGAAGGATCTCCCTCTGAGTTCATCTTCGTCTGGTCAGACGCAAGACACTTCCAAATCAGAAGCTATGCAGTTGCAATGCACTGGGAGTAATGGCAAAGCAACTCATCTGTGCATGCTAAGCTAGTCTGGAAATAATTCTGTTTCTGAAAGTATTCCCTCCTCTAGAAGAGGCTGATACTAGATTTTTCAGCCTAGTAAATAAAGGATGACAAGGTGCTCATTAAAAGCAATGCTTCTTTCACCTTGGCCATATGCTGTTTATAAGAAACTGTAGTGCATTATTATGCCAGTGACGGTAGTAAATCCTTGGAGAAATGTTCCTGTGAAAATACAGTCCTCATATGTCTGCAGGACTGACAATCACCGCAGTGATTAACATAGAGATACCCTCGTGCTAATCCCTCAGTACAATTTTTATTGTATCAGTCTGCCTCCAGCTTGGGATAAACTTTGCTTATATATTTGTCTGAAAGAAAATAAATAAAACCAATAATGTTTTATAAAAATAAATGTTCCATTTCTGAAAAGAAGAAAGTCAGGCAAGTGCTGTGATTTCTGCCATAGCAGACAGCTGATGGAATAATTTCTGCATGATGTAGGATCCACATGCAGAGCACAGCTCAGTAAGCGATACCTTAGAGAGACAGATAATTTTTGTCGTTTGGCTCAGCATCAGCTGAGAATTGTGATTCTTAGCTGGCTGGCCAGTTAGAGTAAGCACATTTCTGGGTGGCCAGCTCACACCTTCCAGACTGTCAGCATGCCAAGACTTGTAAGACCTGTTTTCCTTTTCCTGCTGCTCGGGGCAGTGAATGTGTAGGATCTTGTCTTTGTGCAGGTCTGTTGAGGTTTTGCAGGCAAGTGAGCCTGTCAGTCCATACAATACTATGTTAAGAAACCTCTTTTGGTTATTTAGATAGGAAAAAGGGACAGCAGATTCTGGGGGAAAGGGAAGAAGGAAAACATACTGTAGTAAAAAAAAAGTTACTGCCCACTGTGGATAAATTAAATATATTTAAAAGTTCACCCATTTGTTCTATTTGACAAATGTGGGCTAAATTCATGCAGTTGTCCCTTCATTAGCAATAGATGGGTGAAAAACAGGCAATTATTCCAGAGTATAATAATTTCAATTTTTAGATAAAGTAAGGAAACAGAAGAAGTCTTATCCTGCCTTTCTGAACAATTTTGGCTATTCCACTTATAATATTAGAAGGTCACTTCCTTTAATTGCGAAGCTTTCATATTGATTAAATTCTTTCTTCTTGTAAAGAAAGCAGTTTTGTCATATTGAAATGGTAGAGAAATCATAATTTTTTCACTCTTAAAAATGCATGCATTGTTATAAATATGGCTGCTACAGACCTGATCTAATGTGGTGATTTTTGAAATTCAGGTCAGCTGCTCCTAATACATTCAGTGATACTTCAAGCAATCTGCTTTACATGGCCTACAATATTCTTGTGCATGGAGAAGAAAGAGTTCTGTTCTAGAACCTGCAAAAGCAATAGCTGATAAGGAGATGTCACGGAATCATAGATTCATAGGATGGCTTGGGTACAAAGGTACCTTTAAGTTCACAGGGACACCTTCCACTAGACTGGGTTACTCAAAGTCCCATCCATCCTGGCCTTGAACACTTCCAGAGAGGGGCATTCACAGCTTCTCTGTGCCCCACCTACCCCACAGTAAAGAATTTCTTCCTCATTACTAATCTAGACCTACCCTCTTTCAGTTTGAATCTATTGCCCCTTTTCCTAGCACTAAATGCCCCTGTAAAAAGTCCCTCTCCAGCTTTCTCATTGGTGCCATTTAGGTCCTGGAAGATGCTCTAAGGTCTCCCCTGCGCCTTCTCTTCTCCATGCTGAGCAACCCCACCTCTCTCAGCCTGTGCTAACAGGAGAGATTCTCCAACTCTCTGATATCTTCATGGCCCTCCTCTGGACTTGCTCTACCAGTTCCATGTCCTTCTTATGTTGGCGGTCTGAGAGCTGGACACAGTACTCCAGGTGGGGTCTCACAAGAGTGGACATATCCTCCAGCTGCCCTCTCCTACAGTTTCCATTTCCTCAGCATTTCAATAGATACATTGTCATACCTGTATTTGGCATAATGGATGGCAGAAACCCTTGTCAGGATAGAGAAGAGGGGAATCTCTATGTAGGTGTAGACAAAAGACGTAGTATAGAAATGAAAAAGAAGGGGGAAAAAAGCAGTGATGAATGTGGTTAAGCACTGGAACAGGTTGACCGGACAGTTGACAGAATCTCTGCCCTTGGAAGTTTTCAAGACTGAGCAGGGCAAGGCCCCAAACAAGCTTGTTTAACTTAGGACATCAGCCTGCTTGGTAACAAGATCAGACTGGATGGCCTCTGGAGGTCACTTCCAGCCCAAGCCTTCCTGTGATTTTTCCGGATCAGCATAACAAAACAGTAACCTTCTACTGAAGTAAACTACCTTCTTCAGCAGACTCTCTAGCTGCTTGTTTTATCTCACTAGCTCCTAATGTGGTTCCTCAGTTATGTCAAATTAGCAAAATTAGCCTTGTTCATACGCCATAATTACTTTCACTTCCCACCTCAAAATTTAGGCAGACATCTCAATGATTAGATGTTATCACTCTGTTTATTGTGTCTGACTGTGCTTCTGAACATCTTTTTGTCAAGGACGAGATACTAACTTCTTGTTTGTGGAACACTGCACAAGCATGTAGCTTAGTCTAGGGGCATTTCCAAGGAGCCAGGTTAATGGGAAACAGGAAAGAAATCAATTTCCTCCTGCTCCTTGGCTGTTCTCCATTTTTCTTTATCTTCTCCCCCTTCATATTTTGTGTCAACTGCAGGCTTAAAATCAACCCCTAACCTCTTTGTTCTCTCTTTTCATAGAAGTTCTTAACCCTTGTTTCATTTCTGGGGCTGACTGTTTTACTCTGCAAGTAGTGCTTCCCAGAGGCAGCAGGAAAAATGAAAACAATTTACAATGCAGTTAGTTATAAAGGAATAAATCCTACTTAATTAATCTGGGAATTTCCTTGGGAAGCAGTAATGTCAGCTATCTTATACAGGAATCTCCCAACTTCTTGCATTTTAATGTTTAGGTACTTGTTTTTTGCTGAAAGACTCTGGATGGGATTTCTCCCCAATAAATTTCTGTGTGTTTATTCTCAGCCTACTGCAATCTATGCAATTTTTGTAACTACCCACATTCTGTAGATAATTGGGCTAATCAGAAATTTCAGATGAAAGGACTAAATCTTGACAGTACAAATCAGGTTTCCTTCAACTACTAGATGCAAATGATAATTCATGGGAGTCACAAGCCCAAAGTCATAATGTTTTCCTTACTGAGAGTATGTTTTTCACTGGTTTTCCATGCTGATAAACGCCACCAAAGTATTTTTGTAGTGTACAGTTATATATGACAACTACATCATTGACATAAATGATGTTTTTTAACTGTACAGGTTGCACATCCTGGTGGTCTGCTCCTGGAATCTCTCCTGTGGGAATCAATACAAAGTTCCCTTGTAAGTGACTGCTGAATGGAATCACTCTTAGAGTGCTTAAGAACTCACATTTATAAGAAGACAATTTATAGGCCTGCAAATTCTATTTAATTGAATAGAATATGTTTCTATTGAAAATGGATAGGATGAATGGGATTCTTAGTCCTATATTTTCAGGTTCAGTTCACAACTGGTAGAGCCTGTAGATAATGAAAATTCAGTCACTCCATGAATGCTGCTCTTTTGCTTCCCAATACAAAGTCTTACACTTTCTTTGACATCGGTGTGCTGTATAAATTGGGGCATCCTTCATATCTGCCTATAAAGATGTCTCAATTTCCAGTAAAATGTCAGGGCCCAGAGCAAGCTTCCCTTGTTCTGGGAGTTCAGCTGACTGCACTCAATGTCCAGCTCACTGACGGGAATTGCACTGAAGAAACCCACACCAAGACTCTGCATAGGTCCCTTGTCTTTTCCTTAGGAGCTGCCTTCATGCTAAAACTCTCTCCCTTGTTCTCCACCAGTCCCAGAATTTTTAAGATTGACTTGTGCTTAACTTGAAGAGACAAGGAAAACTACTCCTTGTTACCTGGCCCATGAAATGAAATGGGGAATTGTGACTTCATTGTGTGCTCCAGGGCTCACCCCTTTCAGAGAGATGCACTTTTAAAAGCCATGCAGACAACAATGACACTGACAGGATCTTTAAGCAAAACAAAAGCGTTTTAGTGTTATGTGATTTGGATTGCATGAAAATCAGCCCTTTGCACTAGTCACAATTTCTATGTTCACTCTTATGTCCCAGCAGTACCATTGGGTTTGTTTTTCCGAGTTGCTGTAATTCTTGTGCAGCCACTGGAAAATTCAGCAGTTATATAAGCCATTTTAAAAGTTTCTGTTTGAACTCTTCCTATCTGTCTTATTTTATCTGCTTGTAACTGGTAATTATGAGTTCACACTGATCTACAATTTCAGTTTCCACAGCAGTGCTTTTTAAAAGTTATTTGATTTTAGTCTGTCTTATTCTTCTCCAGTAATATGTTTCAAGGTTTGGGTGTAACACTGAAATATTCATAAAGTTGCAAACCAGTTGCAAATTTTTGGACTGTATTATAGTAATGGAAGCTGCCTGAATGACAAATGAGGCACAACAGAGAAGAAAGAGAGGTGAAGGGAGAGCAAGAGAAAAGAAAGGGAAAAAATATACAAAACTTAGCACAAGGGAACAAGAGAAATGCAGATTATAACAAAGAAAACCAGAATTAGGAAACGTAAAACACAGTGGGAAGAGAGAGGCAGAGAAACATTAAAAATTTAATATAATTCTTTGGTCACCACCTAACAAATAGGTTAGCAAAATGTCAATTTTTATCCAATCTCATACCCATATGTTTGAGACACTACAGTAGCTGAAAGACGAACATGCTGGTGTGATACTCAAGGTTCTGAGGAAAAAAAAAAACCTAAAAATCTTGAGGTTGAATACCAGATGATAAAATGAGAAAAACTTGTCGAAAAACTGCCATCAAAACAATTAGAGGACTTATCGGAATGCAAATTCTTGGAGACTTAGAGCTCACACTAGTGGAATTTTAAGAAGTGGTGGGGCCAGTACTTTCATTAGGATATGTTTCTTTGGATATTCACCCCAAACTGAACAGCTTGCTGCGTTTGAAAATCAACTTTTTATTGTTTTACAGTTGCACTTGTGTTAAAGAATAAATCAGATGTGTTTAGTAAGATTTGCCTTCCTTCACAGCCTGCATATCAGCATTAATGCTATTTCTATTCTTCAATTTCTCTGCTGTTGTATTCCACGGTTTCAGGGGCTTCATTTGTATGTTTGTTTTCCCTCTAAGATTAATATTTTAATGTAACCAGCCAATGGTTGCATCAATTGCCCTGTTCGCCTTTCTGCATTCCATGGTGGCACGACACTTGCGCTCTTCCAGTCTTTGGAGCTCCTTAGCTGCTGTGCCTGCTATAGTCAGGTTCAATCTCCATGCCTCAGCATAATGAAGGAGAAGTTTTGTATCAGTGGAGCAATCTACCTCCTTCAGAAAAATTATCTCTTCCTTGCTTCTGTCAGCATAAATTCACATGGAATTCAGTAAACTCTATGATGGGTTTACCGAAACGATCCTAAGGATTTCTGACCCACTGAAAACAATAATAATTGAAGTATTTAAGCTAGGGAAAAAGAGCTGGTTGCTGTTACTCATTAAACTGCCTCACTGGAACCAGAATGTCACATCTTGATGTATTTTCCTCTTATGGTTAGTATTCCCATTTTAAAATGCTGGGAGGTGGATGAAGGATTTCTGCCTTAGGCATCTTACTAAGAATTCAGAAATAGGCTGCTTGTTGCAAATTTCATCTGCCTCTTAGGTTTAAACCTAAATCCAAGTGGCACATATAAGATGTTCAGCCGGGAGATTTGATTATACTGAAGAGCGCTTGTAACTACAGGGCTGTTTGGCTATGTGTCCCTGCTTAAGAACCTTTTGGTCCAGCTATTAGTACTGAACTTCCGTGGAAACATAGCACTTTGTACTCACTTCAAAAACTGTGATGTAGAACAACTTTGCCACATGATTTTGAACTTTGTGTCACAACACAATTTTGTCTACCAGTATGGCACTGTACTCCCTCTTACTG
>VZRR01005856.1:0-42343 GCA_013398015.1 Oreocharis arfaki
ATTTATTATATGTTTATATCTATATATAATTTATATATTTACACATATGTTTATATCTATATACAAAAACATCTGCTAGTATAAATAAATGAAGATATATAAGTATATCTGTTTGTATATATACGTATATACACAGCTATATTTTATATGTTTTCATAAATATAGATATTTTAATAAATACATGGAATTCTAAAAATATATTCATACTCCCATAAATACAATTGTATATGTGTACATTTTATCCCAACACTCAATACATGAACCTTGACTTTTCATTGTAACTCAGGGTGTGACATTCAATGTAAATCTAATTAACTTTCCAGCAGCTTGACTTATTAGTGAAAATTGGGTTGATGAATCAAGCCTAAAAGCCTGTACAGACAGAGGTTGTACTGGAACTTTCTTCAGTACAATAGTTAGGATTCAGATATAGAAATATACGTTAATAAAAGGCTTGTTTGCTCCTACCAATCAGAAAATCAATGTTGTTGGAAATGTGAATCCCTGCATTATGCCAAAATGCAGTGAAATGCAATAATAATTCAGCTATAAATTAAAAATCTATAACAAGCCTTTTCGTTTCAGAAAAAAACTACATTAATATGATGTTTTAACTGGTATTACAGATGTCATGGAATTAAAAAATGAGCTTAAATCTAATATTTTAACAGCAATGCGACTAACTGCTACCTATATTTAGAACGAAAAAATGATAATTTTTGTTACATGCTTTCTAGATTGTAGGGAAAAAATAGCTGCATGCAAAACAGTTAAATTTAAGAGAAATGTCTTTTTCTGGCCATCACTGTAATATGGAATATCAGGCATCAATCTACTTAATACTGGCCTGGTCTTTCTCCAGGAAGAATTTTGCATAGTTTTAACACCAAATTACTCCACAAACGATAAAATAAAACTGAATTTTCGTGAGTCAAAGAGGTTTTTAGAGACTTTCTTGCAGCTTCTTCTTACCCTGCTTGTGTGGGTCACTGTAAGATCCAGAGTGTTGGGTGAGGTGACCTCACTTAAGGGACAAGTTCCATCAGAGCTGCTGGTTTGAGTGGCAGATGCTGTGAGAAACACCATGAAGGAAGTGATAAAGGAGCGGTGGTTTGCTCTTTGATCCTCTCATCGCCTGATAAACCCACAGAGAAAAATTCCCTGACATCCGCGTTCTGAACTCAGATTTTATCAGCACTCCCCGTTTTAGCAACACGTCCTGATTTTAGCAGCAAACTCCTAAATCTGAGCTACACCACGGCTAATAAACCCGGGGTTTGGTGGATTTAAGAGGAGGAAGGGTCTCTCCAAACTGTTCTGCTGAGGCATCCCTGTTGTTCTGCCAGGAACGTGGAGCACGGCCCCAGCCCTGCTGCAGCAGCTGCCGGTTCAGTCCCGTGCAGCAGCTGAAACACCTTGGCTGGAAAATGTTTGCTCAGAGCTCTGGGGACTCCCCTTCGGAATTTAGAGACTTCCCCAACATCTGTGAATACCCAGGAATTAGAATCAGAGAATCACAGAGTATTCTAAGCTGGAAGGGACCCACAGGGATCGTCCAGTGCAGCTCCCGGCCCTGCACAGACACCCCAACAATCCCACCCTGGGCATCCCTGGCAGCACTGTCCAAACTCTCCTGGAGCTCTGGCAGCCTCGGGGCCGTGCCCATTCCCTGGGGAGCCTGGGCAGTGCCCAGCCCCCTGTGGGGGAAGAGCTTTTTCCTAAAATCCAGCCTAAATCCTTCCATGGGAAATCCTGTGAGCAGCTGGAGTTGGGAAGAGAAGGATGGAGACCTCAGGTGTTCTTGCCGTGGCTTCCAGTACCAACCCTCCGAAGTCCCCGTGGGTTGGATGTGTAGGTTTGATGTTTAATAATCCATCCAAAGTCACAGTACAGCCTCCCTGATGCTTCAGATGAGTTTGCTGTACTCTCACCGTCATTTTCACATTGAACCCTCTTTTTTCTGTTTTAAAATGTATAAAAGCACATCTGATTTACTTTAGAGGAGACACAGGAATCAATGAATTTTAAATTATTATGTGAATTATAAAATAACACATTTTAGGCTGTGCTGAAAAGCCTCCTGTTATTATTTTATTTCTTTAGGTGCTTTTCCGTTTCCCATAGGATCAAATCAGTCTTTGTTTGGATTTTACTTTAAAAAAAAACCCTCCTCATACAATTTGGTGAAGGATTTTCCAATCCCTAATTGACATTTGACCATCGGGGTTAAAAGGGGAACAACCTGAATCCCTGTGGCTGCTCCAGAGGGTGCAGAACTAAACTGATGCGAGCATTTAACCTGCTCTGGTGGCCAGTGAAGTGATTTCTGGGCCACTCTCAGAGCGATTTGCAGCAGCTCCCTGAGGCTCCTCTGTGCACGATGCAGCAGCTCCACTCCCTGGCTCAGGGCAGCTCCTCCTGCATCCCCAACTGAGCCAGAATCCACCCAGGATTCAGGGAAATCTGATTTCAGCCCGGTTCGGATTAAACGCTGAGCACAGGGGGTGGGGGGTTGGTTTGGCATCATTCCAACGATTTATTTTGGGAGAACAAAAGAAAGGGAAAGGAGGATTTCTACTGTAAGCTCCAAGTTTTATCATTTCCCACTGTAACAGCTGTATTTTTTGGAAACTACTCAGCATGGCTTTGGGAACAACGTTTTGGAAATGTGTGGGTCTTTCTTCAGAACCTTCCCCTAAAAAATAACTTTTAAAAATCCACAAAAATGCTCCTACATCTATTTTTCTTACTCTTTCCAGAGTCTGATGAAACTTCATGGTAACCAGATATTTAACGAAACAATGCAATCACCATCTCCTGAAAACCCTTTTCCACTCATAAATACACAGGACTAATACAGAAATCAAGATTTAAATTTGGAGTTCTTCTCTGGGCTCTGCTGCATCCGTTCCACTTATAGGAGTCAAACTTTTATCAAAATTAAATTGCAAACTACAATCGGGACTGAATTAATTGTTTTCATTCTTCTAATTTCAGGTTGGGAGGTGGATAATTTGGGGCAAACCCATGCAGGTAAGAACCAGTTGTGCTGCCTACACCCTCGGTACCTCTGTTGCCAAGAATTGTGTCCACATGATAATATCAGATTGTTACAAAGTTGTTTGTGTATCAACCATTATGACAGTGATACAGGTACTTAGCTGTAATACTTGCACAAAAAGTGAAATTAAGAATCCCACGAGTCTGTATAAATCAGAGTGATTTAACCTAAAGCTGCAAAATTAAACTATCTTGCTTGAACCAATTAGTTATTGCTCTTTGGCATTGATGGATGGAAATAATTTTTCATTAATTCTCCGAAAACTGATCGTATATTTAAATACCTGTGGATTATAAATGTAAATTCCTAAAGATGTAATATGTGACTTCTATAATCTTACCATGAACTTTGCCCCCGTTTGATTGTATGTGTTTTTACTTCTAAATTTAGAGCTTCAGCTTTGATTTAAACTCTCAAATAAAGCTGTGTTTACTTCCCGAGGAGACAGCACCAAGTATTTATTGCCTTTGGGCCTGATCTAAACAAATAAAAATCAATTGCACTCCATTCACTGATTTCCACAGAGACCAGTTTGGGCCCTAATAGAAAACACAATCAAAACAATTTCATACCCAATTTCCACTTTTCTAGGTGATTATGACCTGCTGGAAAGCACAGCCCAGTCTCTCCTAGGTAAGAAACAGAACCATGGATTTTTTTTTCTCTCTTTTCAGTTATCTCTGTTAAAAAAACCCTTTTTTTCCTGCCATTTTGCTATTATTTCCTCATCAGTTCTAATTGTTATGACGTATTTTCTGCTCTGTTACTTTTAGCAGTAATATGAAAATTTATTCCTCCTCTCTTAAGCCTTGCAACCTAGGGAGTGCGCTGCTATAAATTATATCTACCTGCTTAACAGTAATTACTAAATAGTGTTAAAGAAAGTCAGCACCATGATTTAGTGCTTCTTTTTTTCCATGGAAAACTAGGGATCAATGTGCAAGAGTAATTTAACAAAATTTGCCAAGTAATGCGATGTTCTTAAATGAATGCTGTGATTAAAGAGATGTATTCAGCTGCATGGATGGCAAACAGATCCTCTAAAATAAGGTTAAAAGTGAGGTTGTGAGACACTAAACTGCTCTAAGAATGAAAAGCAGCACGGCCTTAATAGCAAAAACCAAACCCAAACCTTGGAAATTCCCATCTGTTTTGGTCAAGGTGCAGCTGAAACTCCAAAAAGTGTGATAATTTGATAAATGGAGGCTGTTCCTTTGTGCTGGAGAGGAAGAAGTGCAGCAGCAGCCCAGTCCTAATTTTTTGGGAAGGCCACTGAGATTTGAGCTTAAAAGAGCTCAACAGGGGCTGTCCTACCTCAGGCAGCTTTGTAGGAAAATGAGTGTCAGGAGATTCTTCCTTTTCTACCCCCAACTCTTCCTTCACAATGTGATTTTTAAGCCTAAATGTGTCAGTGAAGCCATTTAGGAGCTGGTTCTTGTATGAGATTAGCCAAAAAATTATGATATTTTAGCCAATATTTACTTAAAATTAATATTATAAACCAGGATTGGAACAATTAATCGACAGAAGAATGCAAGAAGCTCTGAATTCACCAGCTGAGGCCACCCTGGGCATCTGGAGATGTAAATTAGCATTTTGCCATGAAGACAGGGGTGGGAGAGAGATTCCCAGTCCACGTTCCTGTGTTTTCTACAGACCCTTCCCACAAAGTCCCTCTGAGATCAGAGCTGAAGATAAATGAGTGCCATGGGTGCTGTCTGACTGCAGGAGGGCAATCCAGCTGCCTTTCCATGGATATCTAATGGCTATTTCAGATATCCCACAGTAACCTGCCTGGCTTCCAGCACCTGGGCCAAAAAGATCATGTTAGCCTGGTGTTTTCTGAGCAGCCCCACGCACGTGCCTCAGATACAGACCCCTAAAAATAGCACAAAGAGCCTGTTTTTAAGCACTGGGCTTCCCCTTTAGCCACCTGGAGTGGAGATATCTTCATCAAAGCTGTGTTCCCAGGATGCCTTTTCGAGAGAAATAGACATTTAGCTGACCTCTGGTTCAGGAACCCACTTGAGAATGAAATTTTTGGTGGCCTGGAGACACTGAACGTACTGATTAAGTATTTTTGCTCTCTGGTGACCAGCTGTAGTAGTCTCCATCCATAGGCACCTGTTGTAGGACTGGATCATTAAAGATGCCATTAAATTCCAAGGATTTAATCTATGGTTAGGCAGGCAAAGAGCGCGTTCAGTGGAACTGTGGGGTTTTATTTGCACCAAGGGGAGGGAGGGGATGTCTTGGGATTTGCTGCAGCGATGTGACATTCCCACCTGCCCTTGGCACAGGGGACATCAGCAGGAATTGCACTGAGGATGGCTGGTCTGAACCTTTCCCTCATTATTATGACGCCTGTGGCTTCGATGAGAACGAAACAGAGTCCGATAACCAGGTGGGAATTAATCTCATAATTAAAAACAAATGCAGAGTAGGGGGAGAAGCAGCAAGTTGCTTTCTGTCCAGCCTCTGGTCGTGCTCTGATTTGATGGTGATTAGAACAAGCAATCAGATGGATATGGGTATAAACCTGTGAGAAGTGAGGAATCCTTCCTGGCCCTGTACTGAATAATTACAGAAGATGAGCTTTTAATGTTGGTGCAGCTTGGAACATCTACAGTCATGGGCTAACCCCCAGTTCTCTCCCTGTTGATAAAGAATCCCTTAGCCAACCATTCTTTTTCACACAGATTAATGCACAGGGATCAAAAAAAAAAATATATATATAGATACCCTTTTTTAGCTCACTGAAAAGTAACTGCATGGTGTGCAAACCCAGAGGCACACCAGACATAGATGTACAGTAAGATCTCAGAGGAAACAGGAGGAGAACCCAGGCTGTTCAAGACACAAACCCTGCCCCTGGCTCCCCCTGCTCGTTGCCAGGTATGTGGCTGCTGCTGAACCCTTTAACCCCGTGTTTTTTGCCTCCCAAGGATTACTACTATCTCTCCGTGAAGGCTCTGTACACGGTGGGATACAGCACCTCCCTGGTGTCCCTCACCACGGCCATGGTCATCCTGTGTCGCTTCAGGTGAGTGGGGACACGAGCAATGAGCTGCTCAGTCCCAGAACAAAGCTGGAGCTCAGCTGCCCCAAGTAGAGTTAAAGCTTTTATCTCACCAGAGGGAGAACAAGAAGGAGAAAATCCTTTAGCTGAGTTGCTCCCCTGGCTTGGACACCCTCCAGAAGTCACACTTCAGCAGAGTGTAAATGCAGCGGGAGATGTGTGTCTGTTTTATGAAACTTCACAAGCTGCATTGGACTGGGTTTGTTGTCTATTTTATGCTTCTCTGCATCCTTTTACAAGAAAATCCCCAAATCCTGCTCTGGCTCAGGTTTAGGGTCAGTACTAACACAGTCCTGGCTTAGATGTTGCTGTTCTTAGCACCAAGGTGCTCTGGCCCAGTGCGTTCAGGCCCAGTGTGACATTTCCATGAAATAAAACTATTTTCTTCTTTATTTCTCTTTCCGCCTCCACTCCCTTCTTCTTTCCTCTCTAGGAAGCTTCACTGCACTCGGAATTTCATCCACATGAACCTCTTTGTTTCATTCATCCTCCGTGCAATATCTGTGTTCATTAAGGATGGGGTTCTTTATGCTGAGCAGGATGGCAACCACTGTTTTATCTCCACGGTGAGTCAAACTGAAACCAAAGCCTTTCCCTTCATTTTTTTTCTCAAAGTGAGATAAAGAAAAGCAGTGGGGCAGGCAGCAGTCTGTGCTGTATGATGAGCTGTGAAGTTATTGGGGGAAAAGGTAGCTGGTGGCTAACTTCCCTCCCAGTTCATGGCCAGACTGGATGTTTCATCTCACGATGTCACCAGCGTCCTGCAGAACAAACCTGCAGGTTTTGTTTTCTGCCTCTGCCCTGGTTGTTTCTCCTTCCCCAGATCTGCTCAGTGATAGGTGGGATGAGAGCAGACACAGGCAATTTCCTTCATCTGGAGGTCTGGTTTTTCTCCAGAGCCTCATTTGTTCTGGATGTTGGGCAGAGTCACGTGTAGGCAGGGTGACCATTCAGACATAGAGAATACACCTGATGGGCACATTCTCCGAAAATCATCAGCATTTCCCACATCTTTGTCTCTGAAATGTGTGGTTTCATGCAGAGCACTCTTTCACTGATGCATTTAGCTGTATATTATGTGTAAATCCCAATTCCTTTCACATTTAAGGCCGGTATTTGATATGATAAATCAGCTCACTGGCTGTAATTATGATGGAATTAAAAACGGAGCTCTCCTTTATCCATCCAGTTATGAGCTAAATTCCCTGTGAGTCACTTCCACAAGGCAAGTGCAGCTGTGTAGTTTCTTAGTCAGCCTTTTCTTTGTCATTGAAACTCGTTTTTGCTCCTTATTCTTCTCCAGGAGAAAGCTGAAGCTGTGTTAGGTCTGAAGTGTGCTCCTGCCACTCTTCCAATGGTGGCATCTGCCTCTTTGTTTGGAAACACTTAAAGCATAAAACACATTAAAATCAGCCATTTTGTGAGCAGATGCTCAGCCCTGGTAGAGCTTCCATGAAGAAACTCAAGATCTGATGGTTTAAACACCTTGGTTGTAGATTTGGCCCAGAAGATGAGGTCAAAATGGGAACCAGTCACAGCCTCCAGCAGGAGCTTCCATTTTATACACTAATTCTGCTGGGGTTTGTTGGAAACTCCTACTTTTGTAGGACTAATGGCATCTCACTGGGGTGCAGCACTGGAAAGACCAATGTGTCCTGCTCTCACAGGGTAGAGCTTGGTTTCCACCTTAGGCTTTTCACAGAATCACAGAATCATCAAGGTTGGAAAATCCCTCCAAAAATTGAGTCCAACTATTCCCAAGCACTGCCAAATTCACCACTAAACCACGTCCCCAAGTGCCACATTTGCCCATCTTTTAAACACCTCTGTGCATGGTGACTCCACCGCTGACCTGGAGCCTGTTCCAGTGACTGACAACCCCTCAGCAAAGAAATTTCACCAAACAGCCAATCTCAACCTCCCCTGATACAATTCAAGACAAATTTCCTCTTGTCTATCGATTGTTCCCTGGGAGAAGAGACCGACCTTGTTACCACCTCCTGTCAGGGAGTTGTTGAGTGTGGTAATGTCCTCTCTGAACTCCCTCTTCTCCAGGTTTAACAAACTCATTCCTTTTTTAGAAATTTTTGCATTCAATTTTAATTTTATTTCTGTTTTTCATTTTTCTTTACTTTGCTCCTTCCCCCTCCTGTCCATGAATGAAAGCTTCCATCATTTTTTTTACAGCTGATCACTCAGCCTCCTTTTTTCTCACACTTGCTTCTATTTTCTGTCCTTGAGTGACAGCACTGATGATGGATGGCAAGGAAGTGCAATTCCCAGCAGCACACAGAAGGGTTCATCCTTTCAGATCCTGCTCTCAGGGCTTTCCACAATCATCCTGCCCCTTCACATCCTTCCCTAAGCTTCTCGGTACACAACTGGATTCATTTCTTCTCTGCATTTAATGCTGGAAGGGGTCTTAAGTCCAGCAATTGGTGCCCACTGGGGCTGTGAGCTCTCAGCAATGCAGGACGTGCTCAAGCTGCTCTGCAGATGCTCCTTGACCACTTCCCACTGGTAAAATTGGATTCTTCCCCATCCAGGCTTTGCTGCCTAAGGGATACCTCACGTTCTTCCCATTCTTTAAAACCTTTACTATTAAAAGTCTGTAATACCAGTCCTAGCTCTTTCCAGGGAGAGATTTGGAGAGGGTAAAAGCATTTTTTCTGTCAGATTGAAATAACTTCGTTCTTCTTGATCCTCTGCAGGTGGAATGCAAAGCAGTGATGGTGTTTTTTCACTACTGTGTCATGTCCAACTACTTCTGGCTGTTCATCGAGGGCTTGTACCTCTTCACCTTGTTGGTAGAAACCTTCTTCCCAGAGAGGAGATATTTCTACTGGTACACAATCATTGGCTGGGGTATGTGGCATTTCTTATCTCAAATGTGTCTCAAGTGTGCAGGACGAGTCCCCAAACCATCTGGTATTTCCACGTGCAATTTCAAACTGTAATTTTAGTCTTTGTGCAGAAGTACCACAGCAGCCCAAACTGTGTTGTGATTTTTTGTGTTACACTGAAATCTGGAGGACACCACATCTCTTGCAGACGTGTAATCTACAGCAGAAAACTGTCTTCTACAAGAAAGGATCTTAATATCAACTTCTTCAGCTTAATCAAATCTGCAAGGCTAAGTCCATTTTCTAAGGCTTCATTTGTGCCTTTCTTCGAGATAATAACGAAATTGAAAACGTATCCAAAAGGGTATTCACATCTGCTTGTCCTACCTGGATGGGAAGTAAAAGCTTGCAGTGGGGAGGAACAGGATTTGGTTCAGATAAAGCCAGTTAAATGATGATAACCACTGTAATTATTTTTCATTCTGGCCTTCTGGATATAAATTGATTCCTGTGTTGATTCAAGCACTTTTTTGCCAATGTTTTTGTGCGGAAGCCAGATGGTGAATGCAGAAGAATGCATTCATTTTAAACGTTCTCTTAGAAGGTTAAACTCAATTTTTGTACTTATAGACACTTCTGAAATAATTAGAAGTAATCCTATATATTCATGCGTAAAGCCTACACACCAACCCCATGCCTTAAGCTATTCTCCTTTGAAAAAACATCCTTATGTAGCCTGAACCTTCAAGAAATCAACAGATGGTCTTGTTTTTTCCTGCCTGAAGCAGCTGCACGAAAAGCAAAATTTTCATCTCCTGGTAAAGACTCCCTACAGTAGGGAGAGGAAAAAGTGTTTGGAAAAGGTACAGAAGTAGAGAAGGTATAGAGAGAAAGAAGTGAGCAAATCATCATAAATAATCTGTGCCATAAAAAGGCTGTTGGAAATGGCTGGTTAGTGTGAAAGGCTTTGGGAAAGGAAACTGCTGGAGAGGGTGTTCAAAGTTCATTTTGTACCATCCACAGCTCTATAGTCACGTTATAGCTGAGCTAAAAGTGTGTTTCCAAGGAGAAACTGGGGGGTTACCTCCATGAAAATCTGACAATCAGAAAAGAAAGAAATGGAAAATTGCAAATTGTAAAATCTTTGTAATCTGAACATAAATCAGAGGTTGAGTTCCTTTAATTAAGTTTGCACAAATTTCATATCTGTAGATTTGTCTGAATGTGAGAGTACTGAAAACCAGCATATATTAACTGACTTTAATAGTTTTTTAATCAGTCCTTGTAATGAATGAACCACCCAGATGGATTCATTCTGCAGTGCAACCTTGAAATATTTAGCTCTGAGTTGAATACCATAAATAATATCTGGCTGCTCAATTTATAGACCTCATGGAATCATGGAATGCTTTGTGTTGAAAAGGACCTTTAAAATTCATCTAACTCCAACTCCCTGCCATGGGCAGGGACTCCTCCCACTATCCCAGGCTGCTCCAAGCCCCATCTAACCTGGCCTTGGACCCTTCCAGGGATCCAGGGGCAGCCACAGCTGCTCTGGGCACCCTGTGCCAGGGCCCCCCCACCCTCACAGGGAACAATTCCTTCCCAATATCCCATCCAGCCCTGCCCTCTGGCAGTGGGAAGCCGTTCCCTTTGTCCTGTCCCTCCATCCCTTGTCCCCAGTCCCTCTCTGGCTCTCCTGGAGCCCCTTTAGGCCCTGGAAAGGGCTCTGAGCTCTCCCTGGAGCCTTCTCTTCTCCAGGTGAACACTCCCAGCTCTCACAGCTTTTCTCCACAGTAAAGGGGCTCCAGCCCTTGGAGCAGCTGTGGCCTCCTCTGGATTCATTGCAGCAGGTCCATGTCCAGCTTGTGTTGGGTGTCCCACACCTGGGCACAACACTCGAATCACTTCAGATTCTAAACAGCATCAAAAATATTAATTAATAACTCTCCAGATGTGGATGGTTTGGGGTTTGTTTTGTGCTTTTTAAACACAATAATTTTCTCAGCTTCCCCGTGTTTCATCTGGACTCGCACTACTCCTGACCTGGTGGGAGCAACTGGCACTTTGCAAAGCCGACAGAGGCACTTCCAGACTCTGGATTCAATCCCTGGAGGGCAAAAGCAGCCCCTCAGCTCAGAGCTGGTGAGGAGGGAGCTGCACTGAAGCAGCACAAACAAGAGCTCAGCACTTTGCAGCACCTGGATGTTTTTCTGTTTCTCCAAATGTGCTGAGACGTCCGAGTCCTCGTTTGATTAATGAGAACTACATATGGCTCTGTTGATCCAGGCAATTTTTCCTCCCTAAATCTGCAATATGCTGGTGAGTTCTCTGGATAGATTGCTGCCTTCCTGAGCTCTCTCCTAATGCCTGCTCCTAACTCAGGGCAGCACAAGCAAGAATAAATCTCAGCCTTTGGGGCTTATCTGTTTTCTGACATTCCTCAGCAGCTGAAAAGGAGGTGATGAAGAGACATAAATCTTTTGATGTAAAGAAAAGCAGTGTGAGTAGATGTATATTCATACAGCAGATGGTTCAAAACTCCAAGCTGATCTGAAATAAGGGGTTTTTAACTGTATTTTTATGACACATTTAGTTTTAATTCTGCCTTCCCGCACATTTTGCAGATTTGGAACACTATTCATAGCATCGAAATTTGCATAGAGGAAATCAGTGCAGATGAAATAAAACATGAGACCCGTGTTTGATAGAATCATGGAATCACAGAATGGTTTGGACTGGAAAAGACCTTAAAAGATCTCATTCCAGCCCCCCTGCCATGGATAGTTTCCACCATTCCAGGTTGCTCCAAACCTCATCTAACCCAGCCTTGAACACAGGCAGTGATGGGCCACCCACAGCTTCTCTGGACAAATATTTGATATTTCAAGGTTAATTTGATAAAATTAAAGTTTGATATTTAAAAATTAATTTTAACTCCTTTAAGGACACAAAGATCTCAGTGTTTTCTAGATGTTCACCTGTGAGAAGAGTAGACTCCAACTGAAATTAAATATGCACGATTTCTTCTCCCCAAAGCCTGTCATTTTATTTCTTTATATAATTTTCCTTTCAATTTTTTCCCCGTGCTGTTGTTTGAAGGAGGAGGGCTCCATCAGTCACCCAGGTCTAACAGAGATATTTTTATTTTTGATGGTGGGAATATGATTAGAGGGAGACTCGTCTAAGTGGGTTCAAATGAGTGACTAATTAATGTGACATCAACACAGCCTTGCAAAATATATGAAATATAATTTTTCCTGTCAACTCACCACAGTCTCGTTCACTGCTGGGAGCTGAGGTTATCAAGGTCTTTGTTTTATTTGCTTTTTAGCACTTTACTTTTCCAGTGGTGCCTGAACAGATGTCAGCAGTTTCTTAGTCAAAGATTTTATTTACCAGACAGTGGAGATCCAACTTACCCAGGGTTGTCTTGCATAAATGCATTATTTTATAAAAATATTTCCACTGAAAAAAAATCACACTTTAAGGGTTTTCAGAAAGGAAAACAAATCCAGGTTTCTCAGTGGGTTCTTACTGTTTTAATTAAGTTTGTATTTCACATGCATTTTTTGAAAGTGAAGAAATGTCTCAAATAGGAATTAAATCCTTACTCCAGTATTCTCTCTTTGGGGTCTGTTGCTCTGTGTTGGTATTTTTTTAAATGAAAAAAATTAAATATTCCTGTGAACAAAGGAAACTTCTCCTCTAAGGATTTGTTTTGGTAGAGTAAGTAAAGCAAAACCTGCTATTTGCACAGAAACAGGGAAAATGCAACATATGTAAATCATTCACAACAAGACCACAGAAGAATGCACAGAATCCAGTAATGCCATTCCAGCTCAACATCTGGCACTGCAATTCCTGCATGATTCCAGTAGCTCCAGACACGGATGGGGCTGATTCTGTTCTGCCCAGGCTTTGTTTTACACTTCATGCTACAAGATGTAGTAAAACATTGAGCAATAAAGACCAGGAACAGCATCATTCTTTCCTGTTACCAGTTTTGCTCCTGCAATCCCACCCCTGATGGACAGGGATGTTTCTGGAGCTGTGAATTAACTCAATAAATGGCATTATCCTGTGCACAAGTGCTGTCAGGAAACAAAACCTCAGTGGAGAGGTTGCATAAATGCTCGTTGCTGAATATCGAGTGTGTCTGGAATGTTCATGGTGTCTCTGTCTTGTCCTCTGCAGGTACCCCAACAATTTGTGTCACTGTCTGGGCAGTGCTGAGGCTCCACTTCGATGACACCGGGTAGGTGTTGCTGCGTGGGGAATGGTTTCAGGTGCATCCAGCACCATGGCAAGGGTGCCACAGGAATGTGGTGATTGGAGAGCACAGAAGCTCAGAGTGAAAAAATCATTTAGGTTGGGGAGGATCTTCAAGGTTACCGAGTCCAGGCTGTGCTCCATCCCCACCCTGTCACAGCCCAGAGCACTGAGTGCCACATCCAGGCCTGCCTTGGACACCTCCAGGGATGGGGACTCCAAACCTCCCTGGACAGCCCCATCCAAAGTTCAAAAACCCTTTTAGCGAAAAAATTCTTCCTGATGTCCAGCCTGAACCTCCCCTGGCACAGCTTGAGGCCAGGTCCTCTTGTCCTAATTTCTCCTTCCATTTCTGACATCGATTTGTGTACAAACATATCTTAGGTCCAGTGTTCAAGTACTTTTCTGTTCATAAAGTGCCACAGTTTGATGTCTGTGCCACCCTTGCCCCGGGGAGTTCCTAAAAGAAGATTCAGGCATCAAACCTGTAAACCTTCAGCTGACCCCATTCCCTTCTCCACTAAATTACTGGAGTTCATTAGTGGTTTGTGTCATCTTACAAGAGCTGTGAGTTGGATCCCACGTAATTCTCTGCCCCTTTCCCACTGATGAGGGTGATTAATTCAGCTGTAGAAATTATTGGAGATAAACCTAGCACAATGAATGAAATCTGCACGAGGCATTGCTGAGCTTTGATTTGCCATGGCAATTAGGAGTTTAGCTTCCCACTGAGGAGAGTTTTCCATGAATCTTGCAGGGGAGATAAGTAGGGGTGAGACAGAATTCCACACCCTGTGTTCTGTGCGGAAAAAAGTTAAATTATTTCGTAAAGAATTCAAATGGGTAGGTCCTTCCCAAATTGTCTTTTTTGGTGAGAGAAACAAAAAAAAAAAAGCTGCAAATATCCTGTATCCTGTTCTAAAGGAGCAGAAGGAAAAGCTGCTCCCAGAGATGCACCTGCATGTTTTGGTAGTCAGGATCTGCTCCGACAGAGCAGCAGGTGCGGCAGGTAGGAATGGATGTGCATTTACACCCTGAAAAGACAAACTTCGCAATGTTTTTTTTCAGGAGAGCTGTGTTTGAACACTGCAAAATGTTTGAAAAAATTAGGGGCACTGAGTAAAATGTCTAAAATCAGTCAGTGGTTCTTCGAAAACACGGAACTGAGGGAAAGGCACCTCGTACCCAAATCCCATTTCCAAGTCATTGAGGCTTATGCTTTAATTTTGCCTAATACTGGAGATACCTGGATCCAAAATTTGCACAAAACTCATTGTTCTGTCAGGTTTTCTTCATCCTTTTTCTTCCAGACTCTCTCTGGAAGGCACATAAAGCCTTTCCTCTCCTGGGGATGCCAGTGCTGTGACCCAATGTTCTATTTTGACATTAAGACAAATTAAATCATTTATTTCCATGCAAAACAAACCAGAAACCCCTGTTGTGTCATCATTATGATTGCAACACTGGTCCTGAAAGCACTAATTTCTCTTACGAGTCCAAACAGCCCTTGCATTTTGCAGGTAGGGAGAATGTCCCGCAGAAGGAACAAGAAGAAATAAAAAACCAACCAGAAACATTCCTTTTATTTAGAGAAGCTATTTAGCATGCAAGACGTTTAGACAGGTTCTAGCTGAGAGTCTCAGTGGTTACTTTTTAAAAACCAGCAAGCATTGTTCTGGGAGTGGGGGAGAAGCCAGCATGAGCCTGAAAACATTGTGGAAATTACTGAACAGGAAAACAACAGTGGCAAAGGCATGGACTGAAAAACAGGCTCGGAGCCCGAGTCCCCTCCTGCTTTCTCTTGTAAAACTGGCAGAGCTCCCTCGACTTCAGCTCCTGACTGCCATCACTGTAAGTGACAGGATTGAGGAGGTAAATGCAGCTGTCTGTTGATCCAGAGCTCTGCTCCTGGTTTCAGTGGAGTTATTCCAGACTGTGCACCGGAGATGTAGCAGAGATCAGACTCCGGCCTTTTCAAATGGAAATCCCATCCCTTGCCCAGCCCCCTGGCTCCCTTCCTCTCATCCATCCTGGAAAAGAGTCCTGCCTGTCTGACCTGCACTGTAGGGAAGCATTTGACAGAAATTAGGGAGCCTGTTTATGTCGTACAAACAATTCCGGCTGTTGTGTCATGCATTCCCACTTTTTTATCTGAGCAGGAGACGGTGGTTCCTTCCCCCACATTTATCCTATGGGTGTCACAGGGACTGGACAAAAAAAGTCCTGGGAAAAAGAAAAACCTCTGTGTGAGCTTGATCTGATTCATTGTTGACATCTGCAGGGTGGAGGTTGGGAATTGAGCTTGCTGGGGACACGTCCTGTGAAAACAGAGGAGGGGTCTAAACAAAGGGAGAGGTCTAAGAAGAGGAGAAGAAAAAAGCAGAGAGGTCTAAGAGTAAGAATTTGTAGGGGATGGTCTGTCACCCTAGAGGACACATTTAAAGTACCTCAGTGTGAGAAAAAAAACCCTAAAACAACCTCCAAGTGGCTCTTTGTCCCAAGCAGATTTTGGGATGATTAGCTGGGCTATTGGTGTCTACAATGCAGATAACTGGAATTAGAGGAGGTGGATTCCTATCCCTGCTATTCCTCGTTCCTACACAGACAAATTGCCATCCATCAGTATCTACTTGTACAGCTAAATTAATGTGAGGATTCGCCCAGATTCTTCCAACATTGGTCAACTCACTCAAGACTTTTAGGGTAGATTTGATGTCCGTCATAAGGAGGTTGAGCTTGAAAAGAATGGATGTTTTCAGTCGACAACACCTAATTTATAAATGCATATAAAGAATTTGAAAGATAGTTGGTGGTTTTAGGTGCATACAGATGTTGGTCACTGACAAAAAACCTGGTTTCCAGACTGTGGTTGAGGAGATCCCTCTGAGCATTTATCCCCTTTGAAACATTTTAAGTTGAGCATCCAAAGTGAGATAACTCAGAAATTTTAATTTGCACTTGAAAATCTCAGTCATCAGTCCCATAGATTTTGGGTGATTTCAGGTTTCTATGCTTTGCAAACAGAAGCAAAAATACATAATTCTTTGTGAACTTGACACTCCACCTCTAAATTTTCTCACTTCTCACCAGCTGTGCCACACACATCCTTATTGTTGGTTTTATGGGAATCTAGGATAGCATTGTTCCTCTGAAATGAATAAATATTGTTCAACTGAGAATAACGAATATTGTTCAACAGAAACCATAAGTTTAACTGAGATTTCTAAACCAGGCATCACTCAGCCATTTGGGATTTCTCTCACATGCACTTTGATGATGGGATTTTAGCTCTGCCTCCTCCCTTTTACACATTTATAGTTTTGTTTAAAGATTTTCACTTTTCCCCCCAGGTGCTACCACGCAACCATTTCGATGACACACAAGTTGCATTAAGCTCTCATGAGACCAGCAGTGTTTTATTCCTGTGTGTTCTTCCCAATTGTTTTTTTTGGCATTTGACAAATGCACCATGACAGCCTCTGCTGGGACTTTGGCTCTTTTCCCAGTGGGAAGGAAAAACTCTTTCTCAGAACTGCAGGTACAAAGTAGACAGATTCCAATGATTTTCTATTTTCCAGGGGGAAAAATCAGGGGAAGAAAGTGGATACGAATGAAAGAAAATTTTAAGCTGATGATCAAGTTCTTGGTGACTTAAAATAGTCATGAGGACGTATTTCTCAGTGATAAATAGAAGTCATTGTAATAGTGTAGCAGGGGCTGGAAAATAAGATTCTTTTCATTATTATTGATTTTCTAGCTCAAAAAATACATATTAACATTAAACCCTATTTGAGGTTTATATTTGAGTCCTATATTTGAATGTCCAAGTGCACCTGTGTGAAATAAAAAATAAACTTCTGCAGAATCCTTTGGTGATTTCAGAGGAAGATTTTAAACTCTGGGGTAGAAACATCATTTTATTTATGATTATTCACTAGCAACACCTTAACAAAGGAGCTGACCCCAACTGTTGGCCAGTGTTTGATCCTTCTCAGATGAATCCTGGATAGGACTTGCAACCCAATGGCTGAAAAATTATTCCTATAAGTGAATACAACCAGGATCCTGGTGCACTGGAAATGTGTAAAAAGCCTTGTTTCAGGGTCAGAAACCCACATTCTTATCTGTTAACCCTGGAAAAATAAATGAAACATCAAATTTTGGAGTAACATTCTCTTACTCTTCAATGTATCCCTGACTTTTTTTGTGAAAAGGGGCAACTTCACTGTTGAAGACACAGAAAGGCACTTAAAGATTTCTTCCAAAATATCTAAGCTGTTTGATAAGAAGTACCATTGAAACTGCCACAAAATTATTGATTTTACTTTCACATAATCGTGGAAAGGCTGGAAAAGAAAGCTGCAAAAAGATGAAATAAAGAGCTATCACTTCGCACTTCGATAAAATAATTCAGCTACAAAACCAATCTCCCACATTCTGCCCCCGTAAAAACAGTTCCAAGCTCATTAATTTCTTTGTTATGTCTTGTTTTCTTTCCTTCTCTTTCCCCATCCCATTCTTTCCTCAACAACTGCAGCTGCTGGGACATGAATGACAACACTGCCTTGTGGTGGGTGATCAAGGGTCCCGTGGTTGGGTCGATCATGGTGAGTAGCACTTGGAGAAGACACTTTCTCAGCTCTCCTGAGGACAAACAACCAATTTAAACCTCTTCAAATCCTTTACAGACTGTGCTGCATCTGTGTGCTGGACTGGTGGGCAAATTCTCTAAATTTCCACCATTTTCCACCCCCAATGCCGAGGAATTCCATTATTAAGAAGGATTAATACAAATTAAATGATGGAGTGCTGCCTGCAAGCAAAGACTCTGTAGGAAGGGAGTTGTTCAGTTGCTTAAGCACAGACACAAATGCCATAATTAAGACCCCAGAGCATGTGGAACATTGGCCTGGGGCTGGCAGACATGTCTTAGGATATTTGGAAATTCTGTGCCAATTGGATTGGCAGCTGAAGGCTGAGTGGGACAATCCAGGGCATCTAAAACAATAGTAAATGTCAATGACCAGGAGAATGCACTCTGTCTGCTGAATGGGATTGATTTCACAGCTACATTTATCTAATATTAGCTTTAAAATAGTACTTGGTCATAGTGCAAGATGCTAAATTGTCAGCAAGGTGTCTGAGCTCTGTTTAATTGATGGAGATCTTGGATTTGGCTCCAATTATGTCAGATACCTGCACATGGAGGACTGAGAGGTTCTAAAGTGCCCTGTTTGGGCATCACAGAATGGATAAAATTGGAAAGGGCCACTGGAAGTGGTCTAGTCCAACCTCCCTGCTCAAAAGGATCCACAAGAACACATTACTCAGGATTGTATCCACGTGGATACTGAATATTTGAAGAGAAGGAGAAATTCTGGTGCTCCAAATAATACGGGAATTTTTAAATGCTGTTGGGTTCCTGCAGTTAGGAAGATAAATTGAGCCCCTGGACAGTATGGTCAGTGGCACCTGGAAGTCCATCGGGCTTGCCATGTGTAGGTGTCTCATTCTGGGCACCCTGAGTTGTTCTTCACACTCCATGGACAGGATTCTGCAGGTTTTCAGTGACTTTTGTGGGAATTCAGACATCCAGCTCACAGGTCCTCAAAACAGGAGGTTTTATCCGGTTTGGTATTTCTCCTTTAAAGCCTTTGGACAGCTCAGTAAGGTCCAGCAATCTTCAGATAAATCAAAGGTAACTCAGCCAATTTCAGCACCAAAACAGAGAGGGTTCAGTGATCCAAGGTTTTTGCCCATGTGTGAATTTCCATGTTTTACAGACATGTTCTAATTAAACCTGATTTCTATCAAAGGCATTAAAGCACCCAGCAACCAGCAAGGGACAGCTGGGCTTCTCCATCCCTTGGTAATCCTCAGACCAGATAGAAACTGCTGGAAAAGATGCTCATATCTAGTTCCTGATCTCTCTATAGGAGTATTAGATTTTATAATGGACCAACTTAAATTTCCACTGTTCAGGCTTTAAGAAGCTATGGAGCTGGTGAGAGCCAGATCTCAAGCCGAAGCTTTGAAAGAAACTAATTTTATGATTCTCCAGGTTTTTAAAGCCAATGGAAACTGCTAAACTGAGATGTCCCTTGGTTCAGAGAATGGGAGTTAAAAATGCCTTTACTCTTGAGGTCTTTATTTTATGATTTTTATGTGCAGGGATCTTTCTTTTTACTCTCTACAGGTTGATAATGAAAAATGTCAAAACCTTTCCATTTTTGTTTCTCTTGTGCTTGAAACTGCAGGAATTCTGCCTCATTTTAGCTGCAGCAAGGGGGATATTTTTACCTGTAAAAAGGGTAATGAAACCTTTTTCCCGTAACTACTGACCCTATAAAACTTTTAGACTGTGGTTTGGAGAAGAAAAAGGGAATGCAACCAACAAATCACTGGGAATGTCTCATTCTCATACTTTGTAGATGCCATTGTCACAATTTCTTCCTCTTTTTTTTCTCCCCAGATAAACTTTGTGCTTTTTATTGGCATAATTGTGATACTTGTGCAGAAACTCCAGTCACCTGATATCGGGGGCAATGAATCCAGCATTTATTTGTAAGTACAAATAAAGCAGTAATCAGTTTAAATTACTGATATACACATAGGAAAAAACCACAAAGTAAAAAAAGACACCTCAGCTGAATTAGGCTGATTTTTGAAAAGAGTTGCAGGGTCTGTTAAATTACTTTGGTTGATTTATACTTGAATTTTTCAATCCATCAGCCATGAAAGTGGATTTTAATGCCAGCTTTCACCTTTCTTTAAAAGGCCTATGAAAAAAGCATAAATACAACATTAAAAAAACCAAAACAACGAAACCAAACCAAATCTAATGTTTTTACAGGTCAGTTATCTGAAAATTAAAATATTGACCAGGTAGAAATATTGTTATTACACTCATGGGATGGTTTGCTGTGCTTCATAAGTTCCAGGACATGGTTCAAAGTTCACTGAAATCAATGAGATTTGGTGAAAAGGTTTAATTAATTTTAGACTGAGTTCTAGTTTAGGAAGATCCCCTAGAGCTGCTTATATCCGTGTTTCTTGGAAACTTAAATACATTTCACTTAAGCCAAACATTTCACACACACACCCCTAAAAATGTTTTAAAATGAGCACAAATCCTAAAATTTTCCTCTAGATGTTTGTAGCTTCGTGATTTATATATATATATTTTTTAATCTGGAATCTTATTTGTTAGTTTCCACCACATAAGAGGGCAGAGGTTGGCCAGTTGAGGTGGTCATCTTTATCATTTAGAGTGCATGCAGCCATTCTCCATATAAAAATTCCATGATCCTCTGGAATGGCTAGGATATGTGGCACCACATTTGGTGTCGGCCTAAACACCGCACACTTTTGATTTTGCGATTCTTTTTGTGATCTTGAGTGTCTTCTTGCACTCATAAACATAGGTAGGACTATTTAATTTACTGTACTAAATTCCTGATGAAAAAAGGCATTTAAATAAAAATAAACACCTTAAATAAAACTGAAAGGTGTTAGGGTAAATTAGGAGATGCTTATTTTGTAGCAAATACAATTATCCAGTGATTAGTTTCACCCTAAGTAACCACAATCATAGTGCAACGATGTCATCCATCTAAATGACAGTTTTCAGGGAAAAATATGTCCTGCAGCTGCCTATTTTTCTTACCCCTCCCCCATTATCTAGTTTAGATTTGCATTAAATAATAATAATATTTTCCACATTAATTTTCATGTCTGTAGCCAGACATCCACTTACCGAAAGCACTGCCATCTAACTCTGAACTGTGTTTCCTCAGCAAAAAATAATGCTTTAAATTGATTCTGCAGGTGGATTTATCTCGGAAACAAAACTGAGGATGAGAGTTAGTGGCTAGGTTAATTTGTGCATGGTCTGCCCAGGGCTTGCATGAAGGCTTCCCATGGATGTGCTGCTGGGAAGTCCTCCCTGAGTCTTAGATTGTAATTAACACCCAAGATGTGCAGAGCTCGTTCTGAGTCTGAGTTTTTAAGTGCATGTTTGGTGTCTGCTGCACATCTCACCTATGAAGCAAAGCGTGCCATGGGCTCCAAAGATTTAACTGGATTATCTGACATCCTCGTCATCCCTGATCAATATGGTGACTGGGTTTTGCTGGTGTTTTTCCTATGTGTATAGTTAGCCACCAAAACCAAGAGAAAACATCATATTTTCTGTTTCATTCGCTGCCATTATTTTTTTCTCATATTTTTTTGCAACTTTTATAACTGGGTGTGTGTAAATCGATCTCGCATTGATGTATGTGTTCTGGAGTGGAGTGTTGTTTATCCAAACAGATTTGACAGCAGAAAAGTTCACACAGAAACAATAAAAAGGAGTGAAATTAATAATTCTGTGCAGATGTACACCAGACAGAGTCAATATTTGTGCACACATACCCTGTAAAAAGAGAGCTTGTAAGGAAGGAAAATGATAGATCATAATCTGGTTCTGTCACCATATTGAAATATCTCACATTTAGACCGTGGCTCATATTAAGCATTTTCCATGTTCTATTTTGCTGTTTCAACCTATTATGGCATCATTCCATCCGACCAAATTCCTCATCCAGATCTTTATTCCATCTTTGAGCACTTTTCCTTTAGTAGGTGAGGAACAATGAGGTTGAGGAAGGATTTTCAGCCTGTTTCTGAAGGTAATATCACATGGATCTGCAGCAAGGATTGAGATTCATTCTAATATCAGTCTTCCATTTTTTTGGAATAACCCTTTAGCCAGCTGGGACTTCCGGCATCAAAAAAGAAAATGAAAGACCCCGAAACTTTGGCTACTGACTTTGAGCAGGATTTCTTTTTTATATGTTTGGTTCATGTTTAGGTCCAGGTCCTTTTAATCACTATTTTTCTTAGAAAAATCTGCCTCTGGTTCTATTTGATAGACACCGTGGTGGTGGTTCTGCAAAGCACTTCAGCCTGCATTTGATTTTGAAAGCCTTGGGGGTGGGCTTAAATTCAAAGATTAATCATGTGTTGCTACCACTGTGCATTCATTATTCAAATCTCCCACCAGAGAAGTTAGCTGGGAGCTGTGACAGGACCATGGCAGAAGAGAGCACTGCAGGGGAACTGGGGCTTCATTAATGCAGTGTAGTCACTGGAGAATATAAGATTTGCCTTAAAATAAATCAAACAATCATTTGTATCATTTGCTGCACATTACAAGGGCTTTACTCTTATAAAAATATTTAGACTTTCTCTCATAACAACCATTGTGTGCAACAGCCCTTGCCTTTAGGCTGACAAAAACCTGGGAACACGTCTCTAATTCCTAACAATTTTCTGGAGTGGCCAAGTGCTTCCGTGGTTATAAACTTCCATTTTATCAGTTTGTATGTTCTGTCATTCATCACCAATCTCATGCCTGCTCAACCTTTCCTCATGCCTTTAGCTCCCCTCGGAGCTGCCTGCACGCTGCTGATCCCATCTCAGCCCGAGACCCCAAAAACCCACCAGGTTCTGGGCGAGCGATAACTCCATCTTCCTTTCACTGATGTTTTTGATAGAAACTGCTCTTTACGGCTGAAAATATTGGGGGCTAGATTCACCAAAATGTCTAAGCAGCTGAGGTAGGAATTCACAAGTCACCCTTTTAACGATCCTTTTAATTTTATTATTATTTTGGGTTATTTCTCTAAGAACCTTTCAGACTCCCAATAGTGATCATAACCATTAGTTACTTTTTAGTGTGAGGAGTGCCAAAGACAGAAGTTTTTTTCTTGAAACGTGTCTAGTTTCAGTTAATCTTATGTCAGTCCTGAATAATTCTGCCCAATTAAGCATCGAAGCGAAGCAAGATCAGTAATGCAAATGAAATAGATTTTTATCTGAGTGAGAAGTTCTGAGACCCCCAGGTGGTGGGGAAGCATAAAGTGCTATTGATTGCATTCTTAGAGTGATTAAGAGAGCTGTTAACATGGTTCAGGCAGGTTTCTCACCCCATCTGGTGAATGAGTATCATAAACAGCAGTGATGTGCTATGATTACAGACATTAAATGGTTTGGGTTGGAAGGGGCCTTAAAATCATCCAGTCCCACCCCCCTGCCATGGGCAGGGACACCTTCCACTATCCCAGGCTGCTCCAACCCCTGTCCAGCCTGGCCTTGGACACTTCCAGGGATCCAGAGGCAGCCACAGCTTCTCTGGGCACCCTGTGCCAGGGCCTCCCCACCCTCACAATTTAAATTCCGTTTAAAGCCATTCCCCCTTGTGACACGTCCTACTTAATCTCAGGGAGCAGCTGACCATGTCTTGAATTGGTTGCTATGTTTTCCATCCAGCTATAAATTAATCAACATGATTCCAAACAGAAAGAACCCCCTGATTTTTATCAATCTCCAATTGCAGTTTGTAAATATTTTGAAGGAGTAGCAGATTATTTAGGGATAGTTACCCCATATGCTGAAAGCCCAGGAGCACCACATCAGGAGTGTAGGAATTAAATGGGATCTCACAGTTCTGGGGGCTGCAAACACAAAATCACAGCCCTACAGTGGCTGGTTCAGCACACAGAGCAGCACATCAGGCCCACATTCTTTGCATGGATTTATCATCTATCAATTCATTCTCTGGAATTTTAGGAAACGGGTAATAAACTAATCTGGCAAGACTTCACTATTTTTTACCATGAAAAATCCAGCCAACAGTGCGTAACCTGGTGTGTCAGAATCTGTTTTCGGGCATCCTGGTTTTGGTCAAGTTGTTGTAGGGAGAGTATATTACCCCCCTTCCCCCAAGAAAACCATATTTCTACAGAAATGCCTACACAAAGCTTCAATCCACGCTGTTATTTTCAAGACATTTTTACATCGCTGAAATATTCACTCTAGAGAGAAAATCATCAGCATCACTACCACAAAACACCACAATATTTATTAGGTGCATGATGTAGATGCATGCTGGAATAACCCTTAAGATGAAAAAGACCCACACATTTCCATCAAGTCTTTGGTTCTTCATTCATTTTCAAGGATCAAGCACATATAATTGAAAAAAAAAAATCTTCTTTTTATTTTATTCTGACTTCCAGTTTATCATGACTGGTATAATTCGGGAGGGGGAAGCTTGTTTCTGCTCTTGCTTTGACAGATTCTTCATAAATTTTGTATCACATGTTGAAAGCTCCATGAAAAGAAAACAAACCCCACATATATATCTAGCTAATTCAGGTCTACGTCATTCCTCCACTCAGCATCTTGCTGGAAAGAAAGGAGAATCATGGCATATATCATAGGTAGGTATGATTTTACCTATGGTGCAACCTAGAGGGTTAGGGCAGCAAAAGCAATGTCGTAACCCAGATGTTTTGGTAAACAACACTCCTCTAAAATGCGCCTCCAAAGTCACTGCACACGCAGTGATTCGTTCTGCTGCCGCTTTGTCTTGCTGCAAGTGCTCAGACTGCCGGAGTTGATGATTATTGACAGGGTCTTGGTGCCAAAAAAGGCTCATTTTTTGACCAGCAGATGGTAGATGTTGGATGGACAGTGGGTTCTTTAGGACAGCACTGCAATTTCTGACCCCCAGGTACTGCCAGTTGGGTGCTGCGACGCCCAATGACCCAGCAACAAAAGGAACTCCAGTCCTTGGGTTAATCCTTTTCTACCACAGGAAAATACACTGGAGAACACAGATGATGGTCATTTGATGTCAGTGCATGATCAGCAAGGACCTAGGGCTCGTTTCTCAGGAATGCCAGGGGAGTAGATACTTGCTGCTTTGTTTGACACTAATTCTTGATGGATTTATTTAAAGCTGTAGAAAAAAAATGTGTTCATTCACTACTATACTTTTCATGTACATTGCCCAAGGCAAATAATTTTTTTGGGTGCTGATTTGGTTTTTTTTGGCTATTTTTTATTTTGGAATTTTTGGCTGGGGAGGAGGGTGGTGTTCATTTGTGCCAGTCTTTTCAGGCAGGGATTGGAAAAAACCTGAGTGGACTCGTCAGGAGTGTAAGATCATGCAGGCTATGTACCATAATTAGCAGGAGTATAATTAACAGAGATTTATTTATTTTCAGATAGAATAAACAAAAGCACTACTCTGCTTTGGTTATCTGTGGTTGCAACTGCTGTCAAATCAAACAGCACAGAGTATTTAGTGTGTTTATAATGTTCCTGTGAGCTGTTTTGCTATTGAACAACTGAGGGTAAAATGCACCTCAATCCCTCAGGTGCCTGTGGCAAGGACAGGAAGATGAATTTTTGGTTGTCAAATCTACTTTCCCAACCTAAATGCTGTCCTGTCATCTGGTGCATCCTTCACATTCTTACATAAACAATGAGATTAGACCTAAAACTATTTCTGCCTTGAGAGGGGTTTTGTTATCTCATGGACCACTCGCCAGAGGGATATTCCAGAAGAGCAAATCAATATTTATAAAAGAAATTCCATTCCATTCCCAATGATAAACAAGCACCTGACGAGAGCTTTGGTGGGATCTGATTTTGAAACCACGGATCACGAAACTTATTTCTCGTGGCTACAACATCACCTGTGATGAATGCAGCACTAAAAAGGGTTCTGCTTCTGTTGTTTGGAAACATTTAGAAGGTGGATTTTAGGGTGCGAGGCCTTGGCCTGCACAGGTGGTGTCTGTGTGGTGGAGTCTGACTCCTGTCCTTTCTACTTTTGCAGTAGTAGTGAAAAGTAGGATGACTTTGTCTTTGAACACGATTTCTGTGGCTGTAAGGCTTTTTTATGGGAAATTTTATGGTTTAAATGGATATGCAGGCAGAGAAAAGGATACAGCGGTGATTTTTGTTGTTGATGAACTCATGAGATTTTGAAATCTGTCTAGGTTTCGTGTTTCAGAATTCTCTAATGGTGGCTTTCAGTTTCTCCTTGGCTGCATGATCTGTGGCAGCCCTAGAGAACAAAGTTCTTTGTCCACAAGTTGCATCCTAAAAGAGCAAAGCAGAGACTTTTTCCCCCCGTCTGTCACAAGAGCAAGCCGTGAACTGAAAAAGAGCAGTTTTGCATCAAAAGAGAAGCCACTAAGAGATGCTCCTTCTCTTCAAAGATCAAGGAGGTGTGCAGGTTAGTGAGGGAGAGAATAATGCCAGGTTTTATCCAACACTGCAATTCTCTTTGTAGAAATGATTTTTTCCATTTTTTTTAAGAAAACACAGTAAAGCTTGATGCACTCTCAGCAGTTCTAACAAGGGCTGGTTTCGCCCTAACAGCCCTGTTTCCATAGAGTTTGAGGTGCCAAAAAAAGGCTAAATAGTGTTTTATGAGTTCTTGTTGCTATGTTAGTGGCATATCTCTGGAAATTTCAGATCTAAACACCTTTCAAAGACAGAACCAAAGCCATCATGGCTTGATTGCCATAACTGGTGTGGAACAGAACTCGGAACAGCCGGAGGCTCAAACCAGAGGGATTTATACAAAAGTGCTTACGTCTGTAGGGTGCCTGGGTAAATATAGGATTTTGCCCATGCATGTGCTGGCTGAAACACTTCAGATGTATAAAATTGTTCCAGCCTTGCTGCTTAAAAGGCCACAAATACTTCAGCAATGTGGATGATATATGAATCTTCATGTTGTGAAGGGAGAGTGGCTGCACTTCACTAAATTTGCTGTAACTCTGTAGATTTTGCCACACATTGGAGCTTCCTGATTAGCAAAAATAAGGTAGCTTTTGGAAACAAAATGCAGAACGGATCTCAAATGTGCTTCTGAAGTCACTGCACTTGGTCAGAGTGAATAACCTAATTGTGATATGTATTGATAAGCTTCAGTTGTCATGGAGATCAGCAGGGTAGGGAACGTCCAGGGCCCAAGGCCACTCATCTTTACGAATTACCCACGGATTTGGGTGCAGTATCTTTTATCAGAGCAGCTTGCTTACTTCCTGGGAATGATAATGGGTTTGGAGTTTCAGAAATGCTTTCAGAACACTCAAATTGAGTTAGCTTGGGAATGTCCAAATTAGACCATTCTGGCTGTTTGTCCTTTCCCTCATGCAGTGCTCATAGCTAAGTTTGCTGTTTGAATGCACTGTTAGACTGCAAGGGGGTAGATCTGAATTTTTGCTTGTCCCCAAATCAGTTTGCACCTCTGATTCTCTGAATCAGTTACTTAATGTAAGGATGGAGGTAGAGCTGAAGCAACTGGTCATGCAGCAGTTGATGTGAGACTGCAGGAAATGGGGGATAATTCTAACATCTCTGATCCTGAATGTGCTTTCAATTTATACCAAGGCTCAATGCCCACCAGCATCCATGGTCTTCCAGTTAGTTTTTCCCACCATTCACATTTTTGCCTCTATCCTAGGAGGACAACAGGAGTTTACTTCCCCCTCAGTGTCTCTGCTTCTTCTTGCCATTGATTTGTTATCTTCAGCAGCTGGAATTGTTTCACATCCAGTGGGGTTAGTTTTACACCTGGAGAGATTTTAGGATGTACTCCAAGCAAGTACACAGCCTGAGGTAGGGAAGGGACAGGAAGGATGGTGCTGTCCCAGTGCAGAGGGTTTTTGGTCTGGAAAGACGAATTTCTTGTGAGGCTCTTGTGACTAACGCTGTGTGTCAAAGGAACTGTGTGGTGCAAAGGAGGCAATCAGTTTTCCAGGAACAGACTCTGCCTGCCTTGGAGAGTAAAAGAACATCCTCAAAGGCCACCAGGCTATAGTGGCTTAATATTGAATTAAGCCTCAGTGAAGGTCGTTTAAACAAACGTAAACTCAAGACAGGACCAAGACAAAGCCACGTGTGAGGTTCATATCACAGTCTTAGTCCCACCTGACTAGTCCCAGCAAGACTCAGTATCATTACTGAGAGACTTCCAAGCTGTAATTCCTCTTTATATTTCCAATGAAAACACTGGAGTTGTTCAGCTGATTAAATGTCTGCAAGCCCAGGCTTTTTTAACAAAGGCAGGGCTCTCTTTTTTTTCATTAAGGATGGTTGTAGAGATGAGTTGTACCTTGAATCTGCGGGGGTATTGTATAACATGTAGGGCAGGTGAGTCAAAACAGTGTAACTGAAGCTTCAGAGCTGCAAATTATATCAACTCAGTGTAGTTATGCTGATGCTGAGCTCTGCCAGCTGACAGGAACCAAAACCTGTCTGTAATGCTTGAAAATCCACTTCTTGTGTCAGACTGGGACAATGGGCACTCTGTGGGCTTTGCTCGTTTGCTTTCGTTCAAGGACAGCGAGCTAAATCCCCTTCTCAGATATTTATGCCTGGATTTGGATGTGCACATTCTTCATTTGAAGCAGTAAAGTATTCAAGACCATTTAAGAATCTCATTTGGCATGGTACAATTTTCTATTTGAACATTCTACTGCCTGCTGCACCACAGTTATGTTGCTGCACCTCCATCAGAATCATTCCACAGTGAGGGGCTTGGATCTGTGCTCTGGAGCCAGAGAGAATAACCCAGCCTGGTAAAACAGGAGCTCCAGAATCAATACAGGGGAAGAATCAGGACACAGAACCTTGAAACTACAGTTCATTTAAAGGCTGTTTTTGTTGGAAGAATTCTGCCCTCTGCTACCAGCTTTATTCCCTAGAGCACAGGCAAATACCAAGCTTAATCTCTTCATTATTTAATTCCAAGTACAGCAATGGTGTTCTCCTTCCTTCTAGGTCCACTCTGTACAAGTTAGAAAAGCCAAGAATGAGCACTGTAGATAAGATTTTTGGCTCTCTTTGACCATTCTGCTTCACCTTCAAGCCTCAGATCTGCTCAAGGGTCAGATTTACTGGAGAAAAATTTCCAGTCCAGATTAATCTTTGTTAAATATTTGGTTTTAACCACAGCATTAATCTGCAAGCACTAATTCAGCTTTAGCCTCTTCTTTCGGTGGTGTTAGCAGGGAAAAGTGGCGCTCTAAGTAACAAGACTAAGAATTTGGGGTTTTTTTTCAACTAAAGGCTAGAGGAGCAGGGCTTCTTTTTTTTTTCCTCATGAATGGCAGAACAGTGGTTTTACATTTAGCAAGACAACACTGGATCTATGTGGTTTAATAAAACAATCCTGCTGGGCTCCTTCCACAGTCAGCAGAGACCTACCCAGTCCAGAGAATAAAACCCTTCGGTACAGCTTATTTCACTTTAAACATCAAGTTTAAAATAGGTCGGGTAAATCTCACTTTATGGCCTGTTTTTCACCAGGGACTGCCAAGCTGGCAGAGGGTGGCAAGGTAAAAGGCACGCAGCTATTTTGTTAACCTCAAAAATTAGAGATACAACTAAAAGATGACTTTGCTGAGAAGCACCTGTGCTTATTCTGTGTCTGGATGAGGGGTGAATGACTCTGCCTGTACACAGTGGGTCAGAGCTGCAGCCACTGCAGTGGGATGGAATTGTGGAGTCTGTTTGCTGCTCACTAAACGAGTTCTGTTTTCCAAACTGTTTCCATCTGACCTGTACGGGCAGGGGCGTTGTAAATGTAGTTGGTGTTTTGGAAGGGAAACAAGTGCAGCTTCAGGGAACCCTCAGCTACTGAGCAGAGAGGAGAAAAAGTCCCCCAGCCTAGAGCAGTATCAGCTGAGGGGAAGTGGGTGTGTGATATAAATAATATACTATACGGATCCACTTTTCAGTTTTGTCTTCTCTCTCCCATACAATCTCTCTACTTCTACTTTGGTTAACTTTTTACTGTATTTTCAGTGCTTTACTTCATTGATTTGTTTCTACATTCCTTCTCCTGCCACTACACAGTTGCCAGTCCTACTCATGGTGAGGTTACATAGAGTTACTCGAGCAGGGTGCACAAAGATCCTTCACGAGGCGCAGTTTTAATTTGCATGTATCAAGTTCTACCTCTGTTGCGTTTCCCGAAGGATTCCCCTTCAGCACATTCAGAGACAAGGCACAAACTCCATCATTCCCTGCGTGTTGGTAGCGACCCAAAATTCAGAACCCTGAGCATTTTCATCACTGAAGTACTTGGCCTGGATAATGCAGCATAACCTGCTTCCCCTGGATCGGCATGCTTGTTTCACTCCTCTTAAGCACCTCTGAGACATCTAGAATTGAATTGCCGCTCCTTTTGCCTCAGATTTGTGTTCTCTCTCATTTGCATTGACTCGCCAGACGTCCAGGTGTTCAGTCTGGTGCCGTGGCCTTCAGACACATCATCCATCGCTCATTTCATCCCGGGAATGTTTAACTTTTTCTTTCCCCTTCCACCCTAGCACCCTCCCTCTTCCTCCCAGATGCAGCTGCAGTCCCTGCCCAGGACACTTGCGGTGAGACTCGGCTTGTTTGCCTTTAGCTGTCTAAAGTCTCGTACTCAATCTGAGCAGTCCAGTCGTCGTCTATGGTCACTCGGGGAGACCAGGGCACCTCCACCAGACAGAGCATCCCCTACGGCTTAGATGCCTCTGTCACACAGGGCAGCCCAGCCTGGAAGTCCCTGCTCTTTCCGTGACTGACTGAGCTCAAGGTGATAGTTCAGTTTGAAATTTGTCTCCGGCACGTAGAGTTAGATGTGGCCAATTGCGTTCTCTGTGTGCCTACAGAGGTCTGAGGATCCTGCCCTGATTCGTGTAGTGTTTTCATAGCCATGCTCTCATTTCTATTCATTTTCCTGTATTTGTCTATTTTTTCCTCCTTCGTATTTTTTTTTTTCTGGTTCTTGCCTCCTCTGTCTCTTCTCTCTTTCTCCCTTCCTTCCACCAACGTCTGTACTTTGATAATAAATAAATAAAGTTTAAAAAATAAAAGGGGAGGGAGAAAGGAAAGAAAACATCTATAAATTCTGTACTCTAAAGATTTGGGACACTTTACACCATCTGACATCAGAGAGATGACTCTATGTAAATTAGAAATGGCAGAAAACAGGTGCTAACAGCACTAAAATACTAAGGTTTTCCTAAAAAGTGGTAGCAATGTTTTCCATCACAAACCTGTGTGTAAATGTCCCTTCACTGGGCAGGGAGCAGCAGTTAATCCTTAGATAATATTTTCAAAATCAAGTCTTTTTTTTTCAATAATCCCAGTAAATATCAAGTGCTGTCACATTAGGTCTATTCACCAGGAAAACCTATTAAAAAAATCAATCCCTGTCAAATAAAACATGCCATAATCAGTAAAGGAAACAGGGATGGGAATTTATTTCTAGATTGCCATGGCAACATTAAATATGTCATTGAAGACCACAACCCCCTACAACAACCCATGGCTAAGACTTTTCAAAGTGGTTATTGATTTTTAGGTGTTTCGTTTTCAGGTTCTGTGCTTAATATGCCTTGTAAAGGCTTCTTTTCAACGCAGGCTGAGCAGCCCTCTTGTGGTAAAAATTGGTCTGAGAGGTGTGATCCAGATGAAGTGATAAAAAAACCGAGTGGCACTCAACATCTGTAGTCGCTTCTGAAAGCCTCAATCGTAGCAAAATGTAACTACCCCTAAATTCTCTTTCCTCATTTTTGGTCAGTCTTAGCTGACAACTAACGCCGAACCCAGCTCTGTGAAAAAAGGTGGTTGAAAAATTTAGCACAGAAATTATAGTGTAAAAAGAGCAGTCATTTTCATATTTACTTCCTCAGCAACATCCAAGAAATGAAATTCGTTTTACAAGTTGAAACACAGTTACTATTTCTATTTGCTGGATGTGTGCATGCCACGAGACTGTGTTCTTTCCAGCTCTTAGACTGCAATATTTAATAACAACACAATTTTCAGCCTTTGGTTATCCAAAAGTAAGCAAAACAAAACTCCAGTAATGGGGATTGACTTAAAGCAGTTAAAAGTGGGAAGAAATGTAGTATGTGTTCACTTTATCCTGGTTTACTGTTCAGATTATAAATTCCATGAGTTGTGAACACAGAGAATAGACTGTGTAACAGAAACAGAGTTTGGTTTGTTTGAACAAACTTAAGTATTTGCCTTGAAGGCAAATGCTTTAAAAATCAACAGATTTTCCTTTATATTAATGGACCTTTGGTCAGGGTACTCAGTGGTGTTTGGTGTTCATCCCATCCTAGAGTGGACATCTAAAACAGGTCAGATGTACCCTGGCCAGTAAGTGTGTATTCTCTCTCAAATGTGTATTCTGGTGATTCTCAAAGTCCTAAGGATGTCCTTTTTACTTAGACATCCACGCTGTAAACATCCAACCTTTCCGGAGGTGAATCCCACCAAAATAACCACGTGTTGAAAACAAAACCAATATTCTCCCCTTGAAAGTTGACATGAAATCATTATTTTCAGCCCCTCTTAACAGATATAAAATCTCTTCTAGGATTCCTCCAAATGCCTTTCCATGTTCCAGATTACCCTTCTTGCTGGCTGATTTAAATTAGCCTCTCCTGGCTGGATGTAAAGGAACTATTTTGTTCTCTGTAGCAGCTGTTCCTAGAACCCGACATGCATGGATCGAGGTCCTGCTCCACAGTGTATGAGCCTGCTGCTTTGATGACCACACTGTCTTAGTGTATGTGGCAAAAAATAAGTGGTACCTCCAAAATTACCAGCCAGACATGCAGATTCCATACTGAGCTCCCTCCCCATCACCAGGGATAATGGATGAAAATCTGCTTTGGCGTCCTTACTAGAGCTGCTAAAAAGAAGGGATCCACATTACAATGAAAATCAGGAACATCTGTTCCAATTCACCTTAGATTGACCCCCATCCTACAAGTTTATGTTACTCTCTGGTTGTTCTCCACGAGCATGCAGTCAACCTTCATTTAATATATTGTTCTGTTACCCTCTGTGCAAACCCAGACCGCACAGGCCGTGTGTATTTTGGATGCGTAGCGCTGCCCGCCTGCCCTCAGGTCATTCAACTTTTGGTTTGTCCGTGAATCAACGCATCAGAACGGCCAGCAACAGCCAGTGCCTTTTAATTTTATTTAGTTCTTTAATTTCTGCTTCAGTCAAGCAGCTGCTTCGTGCTGTGACTCCATTCTGTCGTGTCCGCTTTCCATCTTTGTGACGTGTCTCATGAAATGTGTTGAAAGTGACCTACCTTGGCCTGTTCACAATATGCTGAAAAAAATGCTAATCTTGTCATATTTAGCAGCTGCGTTCAGAAATGCTACTGTAAGCCTAAGAGGGCTAACCAGCACTCTTGCAAGATGTCAGAACTATCAACCATTACCCTGTAAGTGTACGCACTCCTGTGACATTACTGTGTGTGTGTGACGCATGTTGCAATTAAATGAATGGGTGAGAGCAGAGGGGAAGTAACCAGAGAGCAAAGCATTCATTTAGTTCTTGTTGCATGTAGAATTTTTTTTTTTTTTTTTTCGTTCTTGTTCTGTGCTTTTGCTTATGCGCCACGATGGAGGATTTGAAGGTTGTTTTAATTTTTAATTTTTTTTTTTTTGGTATTATTATGGCTGATGCTGTTTATGGGTTTGGGTAGTGTCTGTACAGAATTAATAGCTGCTCTTTCTTGTACAGCAAAGAGGTGAGCGCCTTCATGCTGAGAGAAAATGTTTCACCTGAAAGTTTCCCAGAAAAACTGGGTGAGGTTGAGTCAATCAGACCCTCAGTGGGTATGAAACATCTTTTGTCCATTGAACTGAGTGAAGTTAATTTAATAAACACCCAGGGGTGAGGAAAGGCTGAAGTTGAGCTAGTATCAAAATGAATTGTGTCTGTCAGAAGTTGCAGAATCACAGAATCATTGAGGTTGGAAAAGACCTCCAGGATCATCAAATTCAGTCCAACATTGCCAAATATCATTGTCAAATATAGAGTGAGGCATCCAGAAGAGTGAATAAAAGCCATTCAGCCAAAAGTTGTGTGAATTAATCACTATCCCACAGTCCACCTGACTCCTTGCTCCTTGCACAAGAAACCCACAGGTTTTCACAGATTCATGGAATCATTAAGGTTGGAAAAGAGCTCCAAGGTCATCCTCTCATTTTGTTTAGATGAGGTGCAATTGCAGACATCTATTACATGTTTTCTGAGGATCAGTCTCCTGAGTTTCACAGCAGTTTTATAAGTGTGAAGCAACACCCAGAGATGTCCTCACACACAGACCCAACACTCCAGGATTTTGCTAAAGAATATTTAGAAGTTATCTTTGACACCATTAAGGGACAAAAAGGTTATTTTTTAACTTAACTGCATAAATAGTTATCTTTTTTAGCTGGATAAAACATTAAAGTGAATTTTCTGTGTGATTTCACTTTGAGGTATTTCAGAAATAGACCAATGAAGATGCTGAAAAATATTCAGCCAACAGACTGGAACTGTGCAAAAGCAGATAGAAACAGAGAAGAGAAAAACAGCAGCTCCATATTCCACACAGAGAGCAGCTGAAGACTAAGAGCAGTTAGGTAAAACTAGGAGTTAGGTTTAGGAGGAAATAGTTTGAAATGTAAAGCTCACTGCTTAATGGACATCCTGATGCAGCACAGACGTCATGTTGGGCCTTTGCAGAGAACCAAATTTCACATTAAATGCAGTGTTTCTAGAAGGGGGAGACTGATAACTCTCTAAGGTAAAATCTTCTACCTAGTCAAGGGAAAGAAGAGTACAGCCTAAACAGGAGGTATTTAAACCTATTTTTTTGTGTGTGTTAAAGTATGAAAATCTTGGTAAGCTTCTCTGTTTTTCAAGTCCTTGCTCTGGAGATGTGGTTTATGCATAGAAAGATTAAAAACCTGGAATCACTTACTGTGTTCAGGTGTTGCCTCAGGTCTTTTGGAAGTGATGCTACAGATCTAATTAAATTTTTGGGTAAGACTGGAAAAGATCTGTCAGGGAGATTACTGAGGTTCCTGAAAGTCATGTTAATATGTGGAGCATTTTGTGATAAAATAGATCCTTCAGTTTATTAAACGTGAGCTGTGTTGAGCATTTCATTACTAACAACATCCTGTGCCTTCATGGTTTGCTCTTTATCCTTCTATTTGAAATAGTGCCATCATTCTTTTTCGCACACTTTTACCACGGAGATGATGAATATGTAGCTTTGGACAAAGAAATTGGGTTCCTCTCTTTTAAACTTCACAAATCTACAGGGCAGCAATTTGTATGACAAACTCAGTCCGGGCTCCTTTTGAGGTCAATGGGTAAATTTAGAATGTGATAAGAACTTCCTTAGGGGCAGAGGATTTGTCCTTTTGTGTCAGCGCTTCTTGCTCTTCATAGACAATAAAGGGAATGTAAGTGTGGGTTTAATTTAACTAAAGATAGATACCATCATTGCAGATGTGTCACAGCATTAAGTTAATCAATATTTACATTAATAGATGTACTCAGTACCCATGAGGTTTACAACAGGAGTCACCTCTCGTCAAAGAGACATCTGTAGCACACAGGAATTATGTTTTAAAAGTGTATTTTTCCCTTCATTGACTTTAGAGACATTTTTAAAATAATTTCATTATCAATATCTGCTCTATGTATTGTCCAAACCTTGGTGAGGTGAATGTTGCTTTACAGGACTACAGACCTTGATGTCTTCATTGCAAAAGTTCATATTTGATCCAAGTATTTCACTTAAGACAGCTTTTAAACTGGGCAATTCTCTTATTTTAGAGAGGCAGGACTAAACAGCAAAACAATTTAATCTTCCTTCAAAGTCTGTGGTTTGGAGACTTTTGCTTCTTTTTTGATTTTTTCCACTCAAAAAGGTGGAGCAGTTAACACTTCAGCAGCCTCTTTAACAAGTGTGAACATGCAATGGAAAAATAAAAGCATGATTCCTTCAAATACTGGCCAAATTAGACAACCTTCCTACTTTGTGTTTCTTCTACCGTAAAGTTTGAATTTCATCTTTCAATAGAGGAGGGAGGGAAAACAGAGGACACCATTTTCTGTTTGTGGGTACTAACACTTCATGGAAAGTCCACATTCATAGCCATGATACTGGAGAAAGTCCTATGTTTGAAGTGTTTTTAAGGAATATAAGAGCTGGAAAACAGAATGTAAGCCTCAACAGAAATTGATATTTAAATTGGTTTTTTTTTTAAAAGTAGTCTGAAGACTTTCCTCTCCCTGTGGGAGTGTGAACAAGGCTTTTGCTAGACCTTTTGGAGAACATTATCTTCCAGACAGCCACTTGAACGATTATTGTCCTCAGAACTTTTAGATCCACCCCCCAAGTTTCTGTCTGTCTCAAAGAGTGGGGGAAGAAGAGAGGAGGAATGTCTTTGGCTGTCACACGCCTGAGAATTCCAATGTACCCTTTAAGATTTTCATTCCCCATTGCACGTAAACTTACACGTCTCACTAAACCTTCTTTAAGTCTTCTCTCTTCCCAGTGTTCCTGAAAAAAAGCAATTTGCCATCACCCATACAGGCATTAATATCTCTCAAGTGTTTTCTTATCATTAAAATCCTCTTTTCCTCTTTATGGATCTTAATAATCTATAAACTTTTGAATGTGCTCTTTAATGCATTTTCTGCCTCACTTTTCTGACAATATTGAAGACAACACCTCAAATAAGTTGATGATGGCATTACATTTCCACATCCTACAAACTAATTACATGATTAATCAGATATCATTAATGCCACGAGACTGAAAGTAAGAAACAATTTCTTCTGCATCTTTCCCTAAATTAGTCTCCCAAGAGTGTGGTAGTAGTAAAGTAGGAGTAGTCTCCCAAGAACATATTAATACACAATTCTATTCTGACTTTTAGATCAAAACAACATTTATCCTTTTGTTGTTGTTGTCATTAAGTCTGGATATAAATGGTAGAAGTTTTGGAGAGATGATACTTTTTTGTCCAATTAATTACCATAATTTGATTTTTTTTTTGATTCCGTGACTATTTTAAGATGCTTAGATTCTTTACATCCTTTTTTTACAGAGATAACATTATTCTGTAATCTCTTCCTCAATGTTTCTGTTCCTTTTTATTAACCTGATTGCACGTCCATAGAGAAAAAGGACTAGAAAGGACTCCAAAAGCTCTTTTACACTGGCTCACTCCTGTATAGATTACTTTTTTTGGAGATCATCAGAGCTGGGCACTCCGTATCTCTTCATCACCCTGTTCTGAGGTTGTTCCTCTCTTTTCAAAGGCTTTTGGCCAATGTCTAATTGTATAACCCACAAGAAGTGTGTTTTCTTCACATGGGATTTTGGTTTTATTTGTCCGCTTGTTTTGTTTTTTCTTTTTTTAATCCACATGGTGATTAAAAAAATGTGAAAAAACAACACTGGTTTGTGGGGTCTTTCACTGAGATTTGAGGTTTGGTGTCCATCAGACATTTAGTGCAGTCTCCAGGCAAGAGCTGTGAGGAATTTATCCCCATTAGGGCCCAAAGTCTGACTGAGAGGCACCAGCACTGCACTGATGTCCTGCTCCCAGTTCACTGCTGGAGATAACTGTGCTCACAGAATTCTTGGAGATGTGTTAATTAAGTCTTCAGTGCTGCTGAAACAAGCACATCATTTTGGGTTATCATTGAGCATGCATTAGCAAATTCAAATCTGTCTGCAAGGTACCCAATAGATAAAAGCAGAGGGGACCTTCCAGTTTTAACAAATATGCAGCTCTTTGAAAAACCTTTATGGCTTTTTACCTTCCTTTGTCCTCCATCTGCCTTCTTCCCTTACCTGAATGTAATCAATGGTGTTCTTCTCCTCTGAAAATGTCCTGGAGGTTACTTTAGGTCGCTTTGTTTTTAATAAAGCACTTGCCTCATTTTCAGATCAACATTTTCTTTCCCTTTGCTCTTTCTTTTGCTGCTCAGTCAGCAAATGACACTCACCAAAACGTGCACAAGTCTTGGCTGGCCCCTGCTTTGGGGCAATGTCACCAGTTGAGTGCTCACATGTAACACGTTCATTTCCACCCTTTTGTTTGTATCTGCTGGCCTTGATTTCCCTCTGAAACCTCTTTATTCTGAAGCAATGGAAAGTAGTTAAACAGTGGAATTGCACTTAGGTTTCCAATGGTATAAAAGAGACCAAAATCAAGACCTTGAGGAATAGCTGTGGGTATAAGAAGAGGAACATGCATGGGGGTTTAGCTTTTATTTGTATGGCTGGTGGTTTTTTAGCTTTATTTGTGTGGTTGGTTTGGAATTTTTTTTTGCTGTTTAGAAACATATCCACACACACACACAGACACACAAAATCAACAAAACCAAGGGATTTCAAACGTTCCACTGGGATTGAGCAGCTGGGTGAGAGGTTTATAATTGTACCACGGTAGCAGTCTGAATCCCTTAGCAAGATCCCCCTCCTCATTTTTTGGCATGGTAGGAGCAAATTCGTGTTTATAATAATGCAAATTAAAATAGCAGCAGAGAGCATTAAGCATTATTAACGTGCCATTACCGTAGCAGTGCGAAGAAGGGGGAGCAAACTGCAGTGTGTGTGCAATCAGTCTTTGGGAACAAACAGGAATGTTGTATATTTGTCTGTATAATTACGCAGTGTACGTATTTCCCCAAAGTCAGTCAGCAAAATATTTTCTGTGTTTTCTGCTTTAATTAAAGCGCAGGTTGCTAATTGCAAGGCTGCATTAAAGTTCTTTCCCTCTGTTGTGACAGGAGACTGGCTCGCTCCACCCTGCTGCTGATCCCCTTGTTCGGAATTCACTACACGGTGTTTGCCTTTTCTCCTGAGAATGTCAGTAAGCGGGAGAGACTGGTGTTTGAGTTGGGACTGGGATCCTTCCAGGTGATTATACACCGAATTCTGCTGTCCTTAGAACCAGATCTCTATTCTTTGTAACTGTTTCACATGCACAGCTCTCAGAGTGTGTCTCTGCTCGTTTATGTGTGTTTTGTACACCAGGATTTTGATTTTATTTGTCTGCTTGTTTTGTTTTTTCTTTTTTTAATCCAGCTATTTTCTGTCATTCCTTCCGGATTTGAATTGCTTTCTTTTTTTTTTCTCTCCCATTTCCCTAGGGTTTTGTTGTTGCTGTTCTCTATTGCTTCTTGAATGGGGAGGTAAGACTTTTAATACTTAATGTCCCTCACCCATCATCTACATCCCGTTTTCTTGTGGGAGTAACTGCTGTTCTAACTGTCCATTCTAACTCATCATCTACCATAATCCCTGATACTTTAGGCTGAATCTCACAATTCTCAGAAAAAACAAACAAACAAACAAACAAACAAACAAAAAAAGAAAAAAGAAGAGTATTTGTGATGTCTTTATTAAACCAAAACATTGGCCTTACCAGAGATGATGGCTCAGATTGAGGCTCCCTAATAGGGGTAGGATATGGACTGGTCTCTTTTCAAATGTCATCCCAGGTGCAGAATTTTGCACTGGTTTTGTTGAATTTTGCCCTGTTCTTGCCAGCCCACTCTCCCAGCTGGATCAGCTCTCTCCAGGAGGTCTGACATGTCCACGTCACCACCCAGTGTGGTGCCATCAGCCAAACTGGTGAGGGTACTTTCAATCCCATCACTGAGATTGTGATACAGGTGGAGATGCCCTGGCACAGGGGGCCCAGAGAAGCTGTGGCTGCCCCTGGATCCCTGGAAGTGTCCAAGGCCAGGTTGGACAGGGCTTGGAGCAGCCTGGGATAGTGGAAAGTGTCCCTGCCTGTGGCAGGGGATTGGGACTGGATGGGCTTTAGGGTCTCTTCCAACCCAACCCATTCTGTGCTCTTCCTCTGATGTGGAAGTGTGGGGTCCAACATCAATACCTGGAGGACTCCAGTAGTGATCAGGTGCCAGCCTGAGTGAAAACCACTGTTCGCCACGCTCTCAGTGTGGTCTCCTTCCCACCTTGCAGATCACCCACCCACTCCTTTTCTTGCCAGCTTTCCTAGGAAAAGTCTGGGAGAAACTCTCAAACCCTTCACTGAAGTCCAAGTTTTCATGGGTCCTTGGCCTCTTTTGCTGGCACCACCCAGCTGGTGCCAGCTTCTCTCCTGAGCCCTGCCACCTTCATCCCTACACACAAACAGCCCAAGGGTGTCAGATGCCCAGAACCATCCCACAGACACCACCCAAGTGCCTTGCAAGCCTCACACTCCTCTTGGCACATGGCTACAGCTGCTCCTGCTGTCATCAGTTTCTCACATTTTTTGGTTTTTTTCTGATTCGCCTGTGTCAATCTGCATTTTCCTGCCTTTGTTTATCTGACTGAATATCTGAGGTAATTGTTCTCTGAATTGATGGAAAAGGGTTCCCTGCTCAAGGTTACCTTAAGAGGAACATCTAGAGTTCATCCATTCTGTCCTTCCCTGCTACACATTTCTTGTGCAGTCCAACAGTTGGAGTCTTTTTCTAAAATCACCTTCTTTTCTTCTTTTTAAGGGGGCTGAGTGCAGGTATAGCCTGTCATTGCTGATCTCTGGTGCAAAAGGTCTCAAACTCTTTAATCCAAGTGATTCCTTCTCAGATAAACCATGACAATCTCCAAGCTCATCAAACAAACTTAAGGGTCATCTTTGCTCACGGGCATTGTCAAGATCACCTGAAGGCCCTTGGAGGGGTCATTCTTAGCCAAACCAACAAAACCAGATTAATTAAAGCCATTTTCCCTCTCAAAATATCAGAGAATGGTGATGAGAGAATGTCTTGTGCCTCCACTAAATTTCTTGCAGCAAGAAAGGATTTGCAATATCACGCTGTGCCAGATGCAAACACTGTTCCCTTTTTACAGAGATAATATAACTCCATGCTCTATCTAATCTATAAATATCTGTACTTTAACCGAAATAGGAATTTGGAGGTCCTAGAAGGAGAATGTAACATTTCCAGTTGGTTTTTTCCTCCCTGTAGTTCTTGTGCATAGAGTTGAGGCTCTTGTTTAGCATTTTGACTTATGCTGATCCATTTTGTCAATATTAATCCAGGAAAACCTAGAAATTACTGTTACAGGCAAGAAAAAAAGTCTTTGACACAGCGCCTCACTGGAGACTGGAAAAATATATTGGGAAAACATCTCCACGTATTTCCTTGTTCTTCCACTATTTCATTCAGAAATATGATACGGGAATGAGTAATAGACCAAGTAAATGTTGGTCTGAGCTATGATCTCTCCTACTTTAAATCTTTACCAGTTTATATATTTATACACACGTGCACACCCTAGAAGTGTTGCCAGGAAAGAGGTGATGAGTGGAAAGTAGAAAAGCTGCAGAATTATTTGCTTATTGCCTAATTGAACTTCTGACCATGGATTGTTTTTGCCCATAAAAAAATAAAAAACAAAAACAAAAAAACTCTCAAGAAAAGGAGGGTGTCACAGACGTACATTAACTTCAGAGCTGGTCTGCTTGGAGAGGATCTGAAAGCAGGAGGCAAAGTTTTTAGTAAACATCCATCCATTAATGGCAGGTGACAGAAGCTGCCTATGTGGACAGGGTGTTTCAATATTTTCTGGTACTTTTTGACTGCTGGTTTCTTTGGCTCTTCATTATGTCTCTGGTACTGGCCATTGATGAAAACAGGCTATTTTTTCCTCCAGGTACTGTTGATCAGGTCTTCCATGCACTTTTGGGCTGATCCTAAATTATCTGAAGGCACACACAAAACGTGGGCTGGGCTGTAGCTCTCACTACGTGCCCAGACCTCTTCCAGCCATGGAGAAGTAACTTCAGATTTTGCTGAAATGAGGAGTTTAATGATAACCTTAAAAACAGTTCTGTCGAATTGTGGGGTTTTTTCTAATCTTGATAATTTGTCAGCATGTCCTCGAGCGGCTAAGTACATAAAAAATGACCTTTTGAAGTTTCTCCCTAAAGGTGCAATCAGAAATAAAGAGAAAATGGAGGAGCTGGAAAGTCAACCGGTATTTTGCTGTGGATTTCAAACATCGCCATCCTTCTCTAGCGAGCAGCGGAGTGAACGGGGGGACACAACTCTCCATTCTGAGCAAGAGCAGCTCTCAGATTCGGATGTCCAGCATAAATGCGGAGAACCTGGCGACATGAGCAGCTAAGGAGAACAAAGCAACCAACGAGCAAACCAAAAACCATCCCTTGAAAAAGAAAAAAATGAAATAATAGTTTTGGTGGTGGTGCAGGTCTCTCTTCCTTTCCTTTCCTTCCCTTTCCCCTTTCCTTTCCTTTCCTTTCCTTTCCTTTCCTTTCCTTTCCTTTCCTTTCCTTTCCTTTCCTTTCCTTTCCTTTCCTGAAGTTTCCTCACCTTTCCTGAACTTTCCTGAACTTTCCTTTCCTTTCCTTTCCTGAACTTTCCTTTCCT